>JASEVX010000003.1:49235215-49352715 GCA_031761405.1 Serripes groenlandicus
CTACCGTTTTTACAAGTCCATTGCACCGAATGATGTAGCCGCGGTCAATTTATCTCAACAATGATTATAATGAGCCATGCCTCTGGCGTATTAGAATATTTGTGGAAAATCAGCCAGTTGCTTGAGAAGACTGATGTGAGAAAAGCAAGAAACGCATAGGTAGGGGAACTGGCTGTCGTAACAGGAGCCGTCCAACGAGAAAACCAATATTGTGGACTTACCCGGACAGACACTTTTCGCCTCCTGTGGATTTTCTGTTTCAGGAATCATTGCTCTATACCCCTGAGACGTAATGTTTCGGTCTGGATCAGTCTGCCCGATCTGCACAGGCTAATCTGGGTCGATACATTACGCAGAGGCCATAATGCTGGTTTTCTCGCGTGACGGCTCATATGACTGTAAATAAATCAATCAGGCGTAAAAGAGTCTCGTCGTGGCTCGGTTCAGAATGGTCCATCTGCGTTTAACCAGTAGGGCTACACACTAACAACCTTTCATCATAAATAACATGTACACATACATAACATGTACACATGCATAACATGTACACATTCATAACATGTACACATTCATAACATTGACACATACATAACATGTACACATACATAACATGTACACATACATAACATGTACACATACATAACATGTACACATACATAACATTTACACAATAACATGTACACATACATAACATGTACACATACATTACATGTACACATACATATAACATGTACATAACATGTACACATACATATAACATGTACACATGGAATAAAAAAAGGATCATTATCAAAGTATACATTAATACAATACGAGAAAATGAACTCTGCGTGATGTATCGATCCAGACCAGCCTGGGCCGACACATTCCGTCTCAGGGGGATAGAGGTATATGAGTAATGATTCCTGAAACAAGAAATCCACAGGAGACGAAAAGTGTCTGGCCGGATTAGCCTGCGCGGTATGTTTAGGCTGATCCGGATCGATATTTTAAGCATAGACCAAAATGTTGGTTTTCTCGTGTAACAGCTCACATATATACTGACTCTGCGGTCCATTTCTTTTAACACTAATTTATTTGCAGATCAGTCAAGTTGATATGGGTGATATGAAGATAAAAATAAAGCCATTACATTATTTCAATATACATGTATGTAAATTATTGCAAACAATATTGTTGATGACATCTAGATAGTCAGATCTTTATTGACATTTGTTGCTAACCATTTAATATTTATTTGACATAAAATCTACATGTGCAGACATCAATCTTATAATTAAATGTATTGTTTACATTACAGGCCGGTGGCCTAAATATTAAACAAAAAATTAATCAGGAACAGAATAAATGTCTTCAAAAAATCAAACAAAGCGTTTACATATATACAATTTCTAAAATAAATTCCGTTAAAAGGTTGAAATCTGCAGCAGACGACTTTGAAATCATCTAGGTACAACACGGTAACTCTGTATAAATGAAGGTACAATTACTGCAGAATGATTTGAGCCAATTCTCATTTTGTCAAAAAGCTTTCGAAAAGTTGCTGCTGCAGAGGCGTCAGAAAAAGCGTCTATATGTGGGAACAGGTTAAGGGAATGTTGTTTCTTAAGTTGATATCAGAGATTCCACATAGTTGTCTTTCTGGAATACATCTTATCTGAGCCGTCCCACGAGAAGACCAACAGTATGGAAACTGCGTAATGTATCGACCAAAATCAGCCTGCACAGTCCGCGCAGGCTAATCCGGGCTGAGACATTCCGTCTCAGGGGGATAGAGGTAGTAATGTTTCCTCAAACAGAAAATCCACAGGAGGCGAAAAGAGTCTGTCCGGGTTAGCTTGCGTGGCATGCTTAGGCTGATTTACGCAGTGTCCACAATGTTGGTTTTCTCGCGGGACGGCTCATATACTGAAGGTCGGGGCTATCACCTATAACAAACTGCCACGATGATAAATGACCTCCTGTCATGTTATACATACATGAAGTGAGACGTGGTTCTTGACTTGTCGTTATACTGTTAACAGTTTCATTGCTTGCAGTCATCTCTTGATGATTCGACTATTGGCTGTTAAACAGAAAACTCTTGTTACTGTCGCTTGTATATTCGACTTTTGACTGTTAAACAGAACACTGTAGCATTTCGTCGTTTGTAGAATCGACTTTTGACTGTTATACAGAACACTCTAGCATTTCGTCTCTTGTAGATTCGACTTTTGACTATTAAACAGAACACTCTAGCATTTCGTCTCTTGTAGAATCGACTTTTGACTGTTATACAGAACACTTTAGCATTTCGTCTCTTGTAGATTCGACTTTTGACTGTTATACAGAAAACTCTTGTAATTGTCTCTTGTAGATTTGACTATTGACTGTTAAACAGAAAACTCTTGTAATTGTCTCTTGTAGATTCGACTATTGACTGTAAAACATAATCTCTGGCGTTTTGTCTCTTGTAGATTCGACTATTGACTGTTAAACATTATCTCTTGCGTTGTGTCTCTTGTAGATTCGACTTTTGAATGTTAAACAGAATCTCTGACGTTTTGTCTCTTGTAGAGACGACTATTGACAGTTAAACAGAATCTCTTGCGTTGTGTCTCTTGTAGATTCGACTTTTGAATGTTAAACAGAATCTCTGACGTTTTGTCTCTTGTAGAGACGACTATTGACAGTTAAACAGAATCTCTGACGTTTTGTCTCTTGTAGAGACGACTATTGACAGTTAAACAGAAAACTCTTGTAATTGTCTCTTGTAGATTCGACTATTGACTGTAAAACATAATCTCTGGCGTTTTGTCTCTTGTAGATTCGACTATTGACTGTTAAACATTATCTCTTGCGTTGTGTCTCTTGTAGATTCGACTTTTGAATGTTAAACAGAATCTCTGACGTTTTGTCTCTTGTAGAGACGACTATTGACAGTTAAACAGAATCTCTTGCGTTGTGTCTCTTGTAGATTCGACTTTTTAATGTTAAACAGAATCTCTGACGTTTTGTCTCTTGTAGAGACGACTATTGACAGTTAAACAGAATCTCTGACGTTTTGTCTCTTGTAGAGACGACTATTGACAGTTAAACAGAAAACTCTTGTAATTGTCTCTTGTAGATTCGACTATTGACTGTAAAACATAATCTCTGGCGTTTTGTCTCTTGTAGATTCGACTATTGACTGTTAAACATTATCTCTTGCGTTGTGTCTCTTGTAGATTCGACTTTTGAATGTTAAACAGAATCTCTGACGTTTTGTCTCTTGTAGAGACGACTATTGACAGTTAAACATAATCTCTTGCAGTGTGTCTCTTGTAGATTCGACTATTGACTGTTAAACAGAAAACTTCTGTTATTGTCTATTGTAGATTCGACTATTGACTGTTAAACAGAATCTCTGGCATTGTGTCTCTTGTAGATTCGACTATTGACTGTTAAACAAAAAACTCTTGTTATTGTCTCTTGTATATTCGACTTTTTACTGTTAAACAGAATCTCTGGTATTTTGTCTCTTGTAGATTCGACTATTGACTGTTAAACAGAATCTCTGGCATTTTGTCTTTTGTAGATTAGACTTTTGAGTGTTAAACAGAAAACTCTTGCATTTCGTGTCTAGTAGATTAGACTTTTGACTGCTAAACAGAAATTTCCTGTTTTTATCTCTTGCATAGTCGACTGTGAATTGTTATACGTGACAATAAAAGACAACTGTTTTTACAAGTAGATATGTATAGAGAGAAATTACTTTCCATTATATGTCAATGACTTGATTTGTAACCCTTTTCCGGAGGACACCTGCTGCCTTTCGCAACACGCGACTTTTAAAATGATTTTCACAACAGATATTTCGATGTTTGTACACATCATAATTAGATAGACGGTTAAAGCAATATTTAATTGGTCTTACTTATTGCTTTCTTAGACATGCTATCATGTATAAGTCTAGATAAGTAAGTAAACAGATATTTCCCCCCAACACAGCTCCCTTACATGTACTAGTCTATCAAATGTAAGTTGATTACACACAACACAAGGTAATTAAATAATTTAGAATACTAAAAACTTGCCTTATCTTGAGGTATCGACAATGGTGAGGATTTTCTCCCTCATCAGTTATCTCTTTGATGTAAAAGATATAATTTAATGTATTGGAAGATAATAACCAGAGATAACCAGAATGACAGGTACAAATTGCCTATTATAGGTAAAGGCATTAACCCTTTCCCTCGTACAACACATCTGCTTCAGATGACTTTGGTAACATCTAGGCCAAAGTATGGAAAATATATATGAATGTAAGTACGATTTTAATGTAGTGCTGATAACATTGTGACAAACGGAGAAATTGTAAATTATGAGGCGTCAGAAAGCGTCTGTATGGTGGAATAGAACTGCCACCACTTACCAGATAATTATGTTGAATATGTTCGTGAAATTCATGGCGGATTTCGCGTTATATACAAAATAACATGATAACTTAAAATTTATCGTGATGCCAGATAATTAACTTAACATGAATTTGTTCGTGTTAGTGCTCTAAACTGCCAACGATTATATCTAGATAATTTAAGGATTTTCATGAAACTTGGTATTTATCATGAAAACTTTATCTAATGCGTTATGATATCTAAAAACAGACAGGTTTAATTCGGAACGCCCCATGGTTAGGTCCGTGTTGTTGTCGGTCGGCATGGTGTTATAATCTATATTTAGATATCTGGTATCATGAAAACTTATTGCTAACACGATAACTTAAAATAAACGTGATAAATAGAACATTTCGAGATATATTTTCTATTAAGTGGTTGGCAGTCTAAAGCACTAACAGGGAAAAAAGCATGTTAAGTTATTTATCTGGTATC
This sequence comes from Serripes groenlandicus, assembly GCA_031761405.1. Taxonomy (NCBI): domain Eukaryota; kingdom Metazoa; phylum Mollusca; class Bivalvia; order Cardiida; family Cardiidae; genus Serripes; species Serripes groenlandicus. The sequence continues at coordinate 49,240,066 of JASEVX010000003.1, forward strand.
ACAATGAATTTAAAGTTATCATGTTGTTTTGTAAATAACGCGAAATCCGACATGACTTTCGCGAAAATATTCAACATATTTATCTGGTAAGTGGTGGCAGTTCTATGCCACCATACGTCTGTAATCATATGGCAAAGGTTTAATCCTTTCATTGGTTTAAGATACTTTGGAAACAATAACAGAAATGTTAAAAGATCAAAGGTATTCGAAGATAAACGTATTTCTCTAACGAACCAGCCGATGTGTACACTAATGACGAGGACATGAAGCGACTGTCTATACTTGCAGTATAGCGTTAACGTCAAGTAAAACGGATATAAACTTTGCGAAATAATAATCCGGTGGTAGAAGTCGTCTCCGTTGCTGCTCGGGGCTCTAACGAACGAAAGAACACAGTATAAGACGTGGATAAAACGCACAAACACCGGACAAAAACAAGACTGTTACTGGACACCATAACGGAAACCACCATACGAGTAACAGACAATTCCCGAATACCATAACGGACACCAACATTAGAGTGACAGACAATAACTGGATACCATATCGGACACTACCGTACGAGTGACAGACAATAACTGGATACCATATCGGACACCACCGTACGAGTGACAGACAATAACCGGGTAAGACGAAAGTGGAACGCATGGGAAACGGACAAAACATTATACAAGTCACGTAACAGACAAAACATTTATAAACAGTCCGGTGTTGACGAACACGACTTATATAATCATGAGGCTCGGGTCGGCTCAATATTAACTCACAGATGCACAAAGGCAAGACCAACATCACAGAGTAATACTACATGTACCAGGGACGACACCGCCGAAGAACATGCAGATTTATACCAAAAAGTAGTTGCACCTCAATAAGTCCTAGTAGCCCATAATTAGCCACATTACATGTAGTTCACAGCGTTTATTGCACGGTAATCCTTCTTAGATCGTGCGGTCTGTGTACGACACACGTCATGTTCACCCATAGCATGTCCGGCCTAGAATCATGTCCAACGGACACCAACGGATGTGAACTGACAAATACAGGCCGAGGAACGCGTGAACAAACCGTTCAGTCGTTAGCGACATAGGCAGTCAATCCATGGTTTGTGAGTTCTAACCCCAGCTCGGCCAAATTCTCTCTGACGTTTGACAAATGTCACTGTGAAAAGCGTCATTTGTCCTAAAAAAAAAAGGGCTAAATGTTTTCTTTGGAAAAGCAGCCAGTTGCTCGGAAGGTCTTTTTGTGTGGAGTTGGTGTGGGAAAGTCAGGAAACACAGTAAACAGTAAACTTGCCGACGTGATATGACTGAAAATGTAGAAAACGGCGTTAAACCCGCATCAATCAATTGTTATTAGACGAATATTACGCGCGGAAACAAATAAAAGATATGTCCACCCGATACTAAAATTGAAGTGAGCTTCGTCTATCGATTTTAGTTCTTAATGCATCAGTTTACAGAGAGGAGTGAGTAGGGCCTGTTCATCCTCACAGTCTCGTCAAAAAACAAACATGAATAAAGATCAGTGAAGATAAACATAAAACAAGTATACACCATTTGTGGTCGATGGCATCACATGTAACACTTCCCATTTGTAGATGCTGTTCGACGCACCTGCAGCAGAACCCGTTTGAAAACACTGTGGCAAATGGCCAATATGTTTTTAACTCACGTCAATAATTATATTTCCATTCACGCAGATATTTCCGTTTTTAGCAAGGGGCTCGTTAGAGCCAATTGCTATAGTAGGCGAACTTCGAAGACACTCATCATTTTGAGACTGTAATTTATACTAGCGTTTTACAACATCGGCATTGAATTACTTCACATCTGTCTTTCTATATCAGCTCTCCGTTTCTGAACACTATCTCGGGTTCAGAGAGATGTCTTGGTAGTTGCAGATCGTATATTATGTCAATGGAAGTGGATGATCTGTGGAATGTAGATTTATTCCAAGAAGTAGTTGCTACTCAATAAGTCGTAGCAGCCCATAATGAGCCACAGGGAGACCAATTCCAAACCCTGTAGAGATTCATTCATGGGCAGCCTCGCACGGATCCATTAGTTCATCCATAAGTAATATCAAAGTCAACGCACAAGTCAAGTAAATCAAATTCAAAAGGAATACCGAGATGATTTTTCGCCCCGAGTAGAAAGAAGTTATGAAATGAATTTAGAAGCATCGCTACCTTTGAACATTGAAGAACACACTTTTAAAAAACACCACGATTATATATCACAGGGGGTGCAATGCTTAAGGTGCTTAAGACCCGGCGTAGACCCGTTACATGTGGGGTAATTATACTTTACTTATCCTGGAGCCGTCCGTTTCGTTCTGTGGAGCCTCGTTACACAGGTATTATTTATTACATGTAGTTCGAAGCGTTCCTTGCATGGTAATAAGAGAGATACTATTGGGAAAAGAGCTGTAAACCCCTCCTTATGTGGACCTCTGATTTACTGTCTAGATGTTGTCAAAGTCATCTGCAGCATATTTGCTGTATGTGGGATAGGGTTTGGTCATACTCGGCGTACACCTGTGTTATAATCTTATCTAAGCTAGATATGTCTTAATTAGCGAACACTAAACTATTCCAGTTTCGTGACATAAGTACAAGAGGAATCCGCCAAGTATACGGAAAACGTGCAGACCACGTGATTGATGTGTGTTGCCGGACTGATGTGAATAATTACAAGTACTTTGTTCTGAAGTAACATTACATAATTATTACATTGTCCAAAGAAGAACTATTGCGCAATTAAAGAGGCGACGTTTCTTTTAAAATAATTTAGACACGTTGATGATTGACGATTATGGCATTTTCAACGAGTTCCAGCATACAATACAACTTTCCAAGCAACTGGCTGTTTTTCTCTAAAGACTGTTGGTCATTTGGTTGATCATAAATGCCGCTAGGCGCATTGGCTTTAATCAACAGAATTGTGGGAAACGGGAAAATTGCTCATGTTGAAGCAAATGTCTCAATGCCCAAACGTTTTGTCAAGTATATACCAAGAGTGTCATACCAAAGACATTAAACGGCTTTCCCTCTTTGGTGTTCAAAATTATGGGGTTAGCATTACAACTGAATATCTATTGCTAGGATATGTGGATCTATCCAACATTTGCCGCTACAATATAACCATCGTGGAATTCAGTGTTGCAGTGGTAAAGCGTCGGCCTCTCGTAACAAAGGTCCCGGCTTCGAATTCCGTTATGAGCGGGTTCTGCCTTTGGGATGTTTCCACGCAAACGGTACGAGGACTGTTTATGTCACAGGGAAGCAGACATCGATCGTGATTAATATGAGCTGAAAGCTTGTTTCGCAAACGATACAAAATAGATAAGTTTAAACTAATTTTCTGAACTGAACAATAAGTTTTCGACATGGATAGTCGAGCCATGGTAGCTCAGTCGTTAGCAACGCGGCCTGTCAATCTAGGGGGTTGTGAATTCGACCCCAGCTCGGCCATCATTCGTCTTCGACCGAACGGCTACCCAGTCTTTGTGAAAAAACTGTCAATTGATTGGAAACACTGTTGCGTGTAGTGCTTGCATAAGAAAGTCAGGAAACATATGGTTAGAAGAACTGGCCGCCGTGACATGACAAAAAAGTGTTGAAAACGGCGTTCAACCAAAATTCATCAATCAAGGCATCATGTCTGGTTCCAATCCATTTTAGTCGCGAATGATATCGACTATTATCTGATCAAACACTCATTACGTACCTAGACTAATAACGGGTAAACGACGCAGTAGCACGTCATTAATTAATGAAAGATAGATCTGCCTTGCTAGATACTCAATACTGAAATCAATTAGTGATCAGTCACTCAAGGTCCTCGCTGTTAACCAATTCCCACATACAACACATATATACAGGTGAAGTCAACAACTTTGAAAAGATATTGGCAAGATATTGAAAATCTCTTAAACAGAATGTATATTTATTGAAAAGACGGTGGAAAATATGGTGCTACAAAAGGAGAACTTGCTCATTATAAGCAGTCTCTGCTTTTGTTAGAATGTTTTAATAGTATTATTCTGCAAATTCATCTGTATGTGGGAAAGGTTTAATTAGAGAAAGCACAAGGCTGTTTTACTGCTTCAGTATCTATTTAATAGGAAATTTAATTCATCTGACCCTTTCCCGCATGTTGACAAACAGACGACTTTTACAAACATTGTAGCATGGGAGAAATTGCTCAAAAATATAATCAATGAATAAACTTTCAGTATGGAAAGTTTCTATATGTTTGCTTTGATGATATTAATGTATTTCAGAATCGATCACTCTACATTATCGCAATATTTTTACATTATCATACCTCATAGAATAAGTTCAGAAGCATCAACGGATATGAACAGACAAGTTCTGGGCGAGGGACGCTTCAACAAAACGCTCAGTCGGTAGCGATGCAGGCTGTGAATCCCGGGTTTTTGAGATCCATTTAGTGAAGATAAACATGAAACTAGTATACACCATTTGTCACTGTGGTCCATGGCATTAAATGTAACACCTTCCCATTTGTAGATGCATTACGACGCATTTACAGCAGACCCCGTTTCAAAACAATGTGGCAAATGGCCAATTTGTTTTCAACTCACGTCAATAATAATACGTCCATTGACGCAGATATTTCCGTTTTCTATTATAGTTTCAATGCTCTAGATAATGAGCGTGTTGTTTGTTCTAAAATCCTTATTTTATCCACTAATCCTATGCTGTTGGAACTTAAATAAATTGTCTCATTGATCCGATTCTTTTAAATACCCATGCCATAGAGTTTGGTTGGGTAATAAGAGAGATATTATGGGTAAAAGAGCTGTAAACCCCTCCTTATCTGGACCTCTGATTTACTGTCTAGATGTTGTCAAAGTCAGCTGCAGCATATTTGCTGTATGTGGGACGGGATTGGGTCATCATCGGCGTACAACTTGGTTATTCTCTTATCTGACTTAGATATGTCTTAATTATAGAACACTAAACTATTCCAGTTTCGTGACATAAGTACAAGAGGAATCCGCCAAGTAGACAGACAACGTGCAGACCACGTGATTGATGTGTGTTGCCGGACTGATGTGAATAAATTACAAGTACTTTGTTCTGAAGTAACATTACATTAGTACAGTAGTATTACATTGTCCAAAGAAGAACTATTGCGCAATTAAAGAGGAGACGTTTCTTTTAAAATATTTTAGACACGTTGATGTTTGAGGATTATGGAATTTTCAACGAGTTCCAGTATACCATACAACAGTCTTTCCAATCAACTGGCTGCTTTTCACAATGGAATGTTGGACATTTGGTTGATCCCGAATGCTGCTAGGCGCATTGACTTTCATCAAAGGTCGGAAAGAATTGTGGAAAAACGGGAAAAAATGCTGATGTTGAACCGAATGTCTCAATGCCCAAACGTTTTGTAAAGTATATACCAAGAGTGTCATAGCAAAGACATTAAACGGCTTTCCCTCTTTGGTGTTCAGAATTGTGGGGTTAGCATTACAACTGAATCTCTGGTGTTAGGAAATATGGATCTATCCAACATTTGCCGATACAATTAAACCATCGTGGAATACATTGTTACAGTTGTAGAGCGTCGGCCTCTCGTACCAAAGGTCCCGGGTTAGAATCCCGTGATGAGCGGGTTCTGCCTTTTGGATGTTTCCACGCAAACGGCACGATGACTGGTTATGTCTCAGGGAAGCAAACATCGATCGTGATTAATATGAGCTTAAAGCTTGTTTCGCATACGATGTAAAATAAATAAGTTTAAACTAATTTACTGAACTGAACAGTAAGTCTTTAAACTGGATAGTCAAGCCATGGTAGCTCAGTTGTTAGCAACGCGGTCTGTCAATCTAGGGGATGTGAATTCGACCCGAGCTTGGCCATCATTCGTCTTCAACCAAAGGGCTAACAGTCTTTGTTAAAAAACTGCCAATTGCTTGAAAACACTGTTGCGTGTAGTGCTTGCGTAAGAAAGTCGGGAAACAAATGGTTAGAAGAACTGGCCGCACTGACATGACACAAAAATGTTGAAAATGGCGTTCAACCAAAATTCATCAATCGAAGCATCAGGTATGGTTCCAATCCATTTTAGTCGCGAAAGATCGTCTATTATCTAGTTAAACATCCATTACGTACCTAGACTAATAACGGATAAACGACGCGGTAACACGTCATTAATTAATGAAAGATAGATCTGCCTTGCTAGATACTCGATACTGAAATCAATTGGTGATCAGTCACTAGAGGTCCTCGCTGTAAACCAGTTCCCACATATAACACATATATACAGGTTCAGCAGACAACTTTGCAAAGATATTGGTAATATATTGAAAATCTCTAAAACAGAATGTACATCTATTGAAAAGACTGTTGGAAATATGTAACTACACTAGGTGAAATGGCTCATTATAAGCAGTCTCTTCTGTTGTTACAATGTTTTAATAGTCTTATTCTGCAAATTCGTCTGTATGAAGGAGAGGTTTAATTAGAAAAAGTACAAGGCAATTTTACTGCTTCAGTATCTATTTGATAGGACATTTAATTCATCAAACCCTTTCCCGCATGTTAACGAACTGACGACTTCTACACACACTGTAGCAGGGGATAAATTGTTCATTAACTCGTTCAGCGCCAAAGGCAATATTGAGGTTTTTGCAAACAATACAGATTCAGGTGAGTCAGCTCGTAACGAGCTGTCTCACCTGAAATCAGCATTGTTTGCCTTTTAGTTATAACAATATTCCAAACTCGTATTACAAGAGAAATGGAGACGCCCGATTTTGAACATGGAAGAGTCTACTTTAAACAATTCGGCGCTGAAAGAGTTAACATATTCAATGATTAATTTTCGATATGTTTGCCTCGATGTTTTCAATATATTTCAGGATCGATAACTCTACATTATCGAACTAATATATCTATAGGTGCTACCTATTTACGAAAAAAACGCAAGATAATTATAAACAAAAATTAAAGAGCATACTTTGGCCATAAAAAAAGATTTATAAGTAATTGACTAGACAATCATAATGTTAATGTCATGTGTCTTGCATTATCAAAACATATTTGCAGTTCGTATTGATGTCGTCTATTATTACGAACAGAAAATAATAAAGTAAAGACTTTCAGAAAATCAAGGAATACATTTATAATGAACGAGGTTAAAACATGAGGGCCAAGATGATCCTTAATCGATCACCTGCATTATGGTCAAGAAGCAAACAGATCAGCCCTTTTCTGATGCCACCTGGTGACTGCCTTTTTCAAGCAGTCAATATGACTGGAACAAATTATGTAAGGGGTCACATTTCTGCTAAACCCTTTCCCTATTAGAGACGGTTTCTGAGGCCTATGCAACGATTTAGGAAAAGATTGTCGCAACAAGAACAATTGCTCCTTATGAGAAAGTTATCCTTTTGCCACAATGTTTGATAAATAATTATACTTTGAATGATTGAGTCAATAGCTCATGTATAGGAATTTGGGGTCTTTCATGTTGATACCACTTTTTTGCGGGAAACGACGTCGCTCCATTGACGTTACGCCAAGATGAAGTGTAACGGAAATGACGTCACGTCCTTCTTTGGCTACGATACAGTCAAAATTTAGTTTCGGGCGTAGAAGGCTAATGCTGTCTTTATGAGCACTTTAATGATCTTAAATATCGATTTTAAAAAAATTGATTAAAAAGACGACAATAATTTTCAATCCGTGTTTTTCTGCTCATTTTATACATACCCAAAATACCGATTTAAAAAAAAATGATTAAACCGCTGACAATAATTTTCAATCTGTGTTTTACGTCTGCTTTTTATACATATCCAAAATGGCGGCCCCCATGGATTTTTCCAGTTTCATTTCAGAAAGCTTCATGGGTTATTGAAAAAAAAAAAAAAAAAAAAAAATCTCACGCCCGTTACCTATAAGCGAAAAAACCCATTTATGTTTTTTCTTTCGTATAATTACATTAGCATATCTCAATATAGATGGGGAGGGGTTCATCATCATTTAGTGGTAGAGCTTCTGTCTCGGGTGCGGGAGGTTGCGGATTCGATCCCCGGCAGGGTCATACCAAATTCTTTAAAAATGGTAGTAATTGCTGCCCTCCCTAGCGCTGAAAACGCCAATCTGCTTTTTGCAGCAAACAATTTTTGAAAAGATGTTGGTAAGATATTGAAAATCTCTTAAACAGAAGGGATATTTATTGAAAACACGGTTGGAAATATGGTGCTACAAAAGGAGAACTTGCTTATTTTAAGCAGTCTCTTCTTTTGTAACAATGTTTTAATAATCTTCTGCAAATTCGTCTGTATGTAGGAAAGGTTTAATTAGAAAAAAGCACAAGGTTGTTTTACTGCTTCCTATTTGATAAGAAATTTAATTCATCTAACCCTTTCCCGCTTTTTGACAAACTGACAACTTATATATTCAAAGATTAAAGAACGTTTCGATATGTTTGCCTCGATGTTGTCAATATATTTCAGAATCGTCGATAACTCTAACACACGTGTATGATTTAAGAAGGATGTCAAGCCTTAATAACACAAGATATGCCTAATTTGTTTGTTAGATCCAAGGTCAGTCCAAAATTCTATTAGAGAGAAATGTGCACCCGTCATTGGAAATGCAACCTTTTTACAGGTGGAAAAATATATATGAGCATACCGTGTTTAAATAGAAAGAAAATTGCCCGCGTCATAGGAAATGCAATTTTTTTAGGTGTATAAATAAATATAAGCATATCGATGCTGTTGAATCTAATCCAGATCTTCACTTTAGCAGTGAGCGATGGTGACTTATATATGTTATTTGGCGATGAGGTCCTTTCGTACTGGTAGGGCGTCGACCCATTATTACATTAGAACAACGAAACAACGTGAAAATACGTCACGTTGACAACATGGTGTGGCGCAGGTACGCTTACATAATTTAGGTTACAATACACTAAAATTCCTTCTTTGTTTCCAAGTAAATCGACGAGTTTCAGTCCTCAATTGTCACACTTTCTCATGTAGAACACTATATATCATTGAAAAGAGTTACCTCTAAGCTTTAAAACAATCCAAAGAAAATGGAGGGGGGGGGGGGGGGGGGGGGGGTCATGCTTTATGCAAGAAAGAACTCACCAGGCGGAAATGGTTACCGTCATTTTGGATCAAATCGGGCCCGGACAAAACCGATGTTTAGCATTCTCAACTTTTAATTTCAAACAAGGTCAAAATACTAAAAGTGATCAAATCACTAATTTCTACGCAAACAAATACTTTTTAGGGACTATTTGGGTGACAGTATGACAGCGGATGTATTTGGCGTAGTTTGGCCTTTAAAGGTGTCAACAAGCTTTTAAAGGGCAGGCACTTTAAACGACATGAGTATGTAATGTAAATATAGAGACCATTTGCTCTGATTGAGAATAAGCCTTTAAGCTTCTACAGACCCGTTTGATAGCGTTTAACTTAGCATGTACAATCATCTGACATGTGCAGATAAGTTCAAGAGACATAGTTAGATACAAGAGGTACTTTTTCCTGGAAAGGACCAGTCCTTGACCTCTAGTTGTATGGAAGACACTTAAAGCATCTCAGCAAAATCCAGAACCCGGACCGGGATTTGAACCCAGACCTTTAGAGTGTCAGTCCAGCGTGTTAACCACTAGACCACCCGGCCATTAAAATGTTTTCTGTTTGCGCTATAATGGTTCCCTTCTGGCGTATTCGCATGTTCGTTTGGCACAAACACGCAATTATGCATGCCACATTTGTCTTGTGGTAAATTATGTTATCATTGTGTCGTTGTGATGTGCTGGCGAACGTCAGAATGCTGACACGCCCAACAGACACGACCGAAACCAGCCACACTGTCAATGCCATTTAAGACCTTCATCACTCTCGAATGGCATACGTTGTTGCTACTACGCTTTTAAAAAGTCACATTAAACTACAAGATTAGTTGTCGAGTTGGCGAGCTAACTGTTTCGTTCTAGCGTATTGGCGAGTTCCTTTGGCACCAACACGCAATCACCTTAAATCATATGTGTTTGTCGTACTGGCGTGTCATGCTATCACTTTGGCGTATTGAAGTGTTCGCGACCGTCAGGACGGCAAAACTCTTTATGGAGATGGCGGAAACCAGCAACCATATATATAGTCAATTGAAGACTTTCATCATTTTGAATGATATACCCTGTTGTTGATGGTACGCTTTTAATGGGAACCTAAACGACCGATTATGTTTCGTGACATCGCATTAATTGTTGCGTTCTTGTGAATCACCTTTTCGCGAGACTCGCAAAAGCAATCAGTCATGCCACCATATGAAGCCCATTGAATACCTCACATTCCCGTTTTGTTATATATGATATATCGAGGGTTTGGCGTGAAACGGTTGTAACTAAAAACCTATTTTGAAAACCCTGGTTTAAGGGCTGTTTTGACCCTTTGTAAACAATGCATATTTAGGTGCCATTGCTCAGAACGAGCAATGGCACCTAAATTTCCATTGTTTACCAAGAAAAATGATTTAACTCTTATAAAGACTTTATGGTGAGTAGATTAACCTTGTTAAAAAAATATAAATTTGAGTTACAACCGTTTCACGCCAAGCCCTCGATATATAGCTGGTATGCACTTTAATAGGTGCTTCAATAGCAGTCGACTAAATACATTGTGATAAACCATGACAATCTTAGTGAGGTATTCGTGTGGATATGTCGCATTTCCAGACGGCTTTAATAATGGTTCAGAATATGTGCTTCTAATTAGTTCATAGCGGTAAACATTAAATGAGACGTTGTTTGATAAACGTCTAAACCAGCTAAATGCAAATGACAAACACGATTGACACAAGTTACGGGAGAAAGTATTGTTCTAAGACTCTTGGAATAGTTTTAGTTGTTTCATGAGCTGATTAAATAACTATCGTCTTGTTTAACTTTAGTTCGCACAAAGCGGTTTCAAAGCACGTGTCATATTCTGAATTGTGTCAGTTACACTCACTATGATTTTCTGGATAATTAAATTTGCTTCTGACAGGTTATTGCAATCGACTATCAGTACCAGTATTTAGCCTTTTTCTTGCCAAAGGCTTGCATCCAAAAACATTATCCTATCTGTTTGACAAATTCGTTAACAATACTTTGCTCTAAATTAATAAAATGGCAGCAACTAGTTTGACGACGATAAGACAAAAGAAATATGTATGTACATGTAGGTGTACATAGTTCGCAATTCATTTATTTATTTATTTATTTATTTATTTATTTATTTATTTATTTATTGGTGTTTTACGCCGCTTTCAACATTATTTCAGTTATATCACGGTGACAGTTCACTTATTCATGATCCCTGGGTAAACAAACCAGTACTAGGCTAGAAAATGTGCCTTACCCAAGGGCACTCCGCCATGACCATAGTACCGCGACTGGGGATCGAATTCGCAATTCAACGTAATATTTTACGGGATAAGATAATTATGCTCAAAGTCGAAATAAATATGTCAGGGTTTAAAAGCCTTTAAAATCTGGCATGATTTTAATCGGGCGCCATTGCGAAGCAATTTAACCGCCTATTACGATCGTGCCTATTTCAACGGATGTTGACTGTAAAGCCGCCAAGGAAAGTGTGCGTGCACTTTGAAATAGTTCAGTTGTTTTATTGAATACAAAAGTATTCGCTTGTCATGTGTATTTAACTGACTTTTACGTAGTCAATGTTGAAGGAATGCTTCCGGAAACACAACTATGCACAACAATTATTGCTTTGATTCAGTAGTGAAATTGATTTATTAAGCCAGTTCAGTTCCTGGCCGGAGACATCAAAGATACATACATGTGATTGGAAGGTCGGTCCTAATTTCAAGCTCTCTCCTCTTTTGCCGAAAAATCCAAATGATGCGGCTTTTTCCAAGAGTAATATAGTTACATTTAAGCACTTTCAGTTTCATTTTGCACTCAATTCATGGGAGTTTTAAGTCACTCAGCGGGGTTAAGCGATAACAATTTGTCGGGTTGATTTATTTGAGCAAAGCTATAGAACCCACTCCATGCACGTCTCATGATGTTTATTAATAGTGATATATAAGATTAGTTTCACGAGAAAACCATCATTATGGTCTCTGCGTAAAATATCGATCCAGATCAGCCTGTGCAGTCCGCACAGGCTAATCCGGGCCGACATATTCCGTCTTAGGGGGATAGAGGTATAGAGTAATGATTCCTGAAACAGAAAATCAACAGGAGGCGAAACGTGCCCGTCCGGGTTAGCCTGCCCGGCATGATTAGGCTGATCCGTGTCGATGATTAACGCAATGAGTCCACAATGTTGGTTTTCTCGTGGAACGGCTCATATATAAATGATTCGTTTATGATGCATAATTAGACGATGTTTATCCATTAAATCATTTTCAATAACGAGATACACATTTTGTTTCGAAATACGTTATATCTTTTCCGTCTTATAAGCTGTCGACCACAGATGCGATGCAATTTCATAAAATCATGGTTATGAAGACCTAAGTAGACGCACGTTGACGCCTCCACAGTAGACAACTTTTGAAAACATTTTATCAAAGGGAGAAACTGCCTAGGATGAGCAATTTCTCGTTTTGCCGCAAGGTTTTCAGATATTTTTACTAATTATACTTTCATGTATAGGGGTAGTCCGTATATTTTCCCTCATGTTTTCAAATGTGTCCACTGCTCTGCTTTTATCTGTGAGAAAGGGTTAAATAAACAACCATCCAGGTTTATATTTCTTTATTTTTTTATTAAACATGATTTAACTACAGCAAATGATTTATAGGGATGTATGTCACGAATAAGCCGATGAGATGAAGATGTGCCGCTTTGTATGTATGAGTAGAGACAACACTCATTAGTCATCTTATTCGTGCACAATACAACAGATCATCCAATGCCCGTGTATGTGATATAGAAAGATAGTTCAATCACAACAAAAGAAAAACTAGAATTGTAAGTCCCACGTTTTCGATTCAATGTTCATTGTTTCCGCTATTGGGTGGCAGTACATGGATCCAGCAAGACCCCCCTTTGCCTAACGTTATGACCTTCAAATATGGAGTCATTGTTCAGATCTGAAAACACGTGACACAATCTGAACGATATTTTAATGCACAAAACACTAAAGACAAACATATACTAGTGTATTTATAAGCTTTGTAAGTATTCATTCTTTCAATGGACAGAAAGATAACATAATAAGAATAGTAAACATACAGTTAAAAACGTCATAAAATAGACAAATTTACAGTTCACCCTCCGCTCCGTTCAATACAGTTTCGCTTCGCTCACGTTCCTATCCGCTCTTAAAGCGTCCAGTCGTTCAAATCATTGTGATTGCTTTTTTCTGTTCCGATCAAGTTGATCGCTTTTTTAAGCTCACTGGGAACGCTTTTCTTCGATCGAAAGAAGTTTCGTAAAATAATTATCGAGTAAATTGATGCAACAGCTCAATGAGCGAAGTATTCATGTGTTTTTGATTTTTTCATTCATTATGATTGTTTCGTTCAGAGCGCAACATTCCGTTACGCTCTTAAAGCGTTCCAACTTCATTCCAATCACGCACACGATCCTATCACGTTCGGCTCGTATTGTCAATAGCATGATGTTCTTAACTGTATATACCCAGAGAGTACAAGTCTTAATGCAGCTGTGGATTCCGTACCACAGGCGTCTGGATTTTAATTTTAAAAAGTTGGCAAAATCCACACAATACCATGTACAGTTACTTCAAAATGATCTCGCTATACCGTACATATACAATAATAATAATGACGCTTTAAGTTTTCGTTTAAGAACATTTGGAAAGTCAAAAACATGACCGTGTTACTTTAAATATGACTCTCGACATCGCTCATATACTATAATAACAATGACATATTTTTATATATCATTAATGTTATAGAACCATATGTATGAACCATATAGACACACAGTCCTGTATGGTATTTTCCGAAAGCATTACGGTCATTATTTTGACAGCATATGGACCATATAGAGAGACTGTAGTATCTTAAATCGGTCTTGTGTCGGTGTTTTGTTCAAAATGTTCTCAATTGAAAACACGGCCGACTTTGTCAGGACGAGCCTGTACATCTGCACAGTCTCGCCATTGTCTTCACCGACAACATATATGATATTGTAACCTGTTCCGGATTCCCTCACGAAGTTAAGCCACCATGGGTCACTAACCGTGATGTACGTTTCTTAACTTTGTGAAAAAAGCCAACCAATCTACTATACGACGCTATAAAAGCCAGCTTCTACAGCAAGGCTTTAGAAGTGGTATGTGTTATACCCGTTATATATATATATGAGCCGTCCCGCGAGACAACCAACAGTATGGCCTCAGCGTAATGTATCGAACCAGATCAGCCTGCGCCTGACACTAGCCAGTCAGTCGTAATGCAAGGCCCCGCCAAGAAGAGCAGCCATTACTATCATATTTAAATAGTTTGGTATGACCCGGTCGGGAATCGAACAACCCGCGACCTCGCGCATCCGAAGCGGTCGCTCTTCCTCTACACTACCAAGGCGGTCTTGAATGATATAAAAGCGGAGTGTGATTCGTATTAATGATATAAATTATCTGAGTAACGAAACGATATAATAAAGCGGTCGTCTACGTGGTGAACTGATTAGAGCGTGCGCCCCATTAAGACGAGATGTCAGAGTTCGATGCACGGTCGGGCCATATCAAAGACGTTAACAATGGTAAGTTATTATTTTCCCTCCTTTGTGCTTTGGGTTTTGGGACTTGCATTACGACGGATACATCTGTGTACTTTTAAATAATACCTGTAGTACTGGTAAATTACCCAAGAATCGCCATGATACAACTGAAATAGTTTTTTAAAAACGGCGTACAACACATTTCGATCAAACGAAACAAACATATCATTAAGATCTTCTGATTATTTTCTATATGTATAGGTAAAACATATTCTTCAGAGAGAGTATGGCAACATAATGCTAGTAATTAACATGTCATAACACTGCTAATAATTGGTTACTACATAGGAATGTTAGCAACATAAATTTTGTACATTTACCAAATTTAAATTCTGTCGTTGTTAAATAGTATATGCTGCAAATTTTGAACCACATGTTTTTGAACCACATATTTTCATTTAATGGCCTCCATTAATGCATATCAATTATGCCTATCAAAATGGCCGACAAGGGAGGTAAGTAATGTAGTTATGCAGAGCTACCGATAAGATTATCATTTCAAATTCCAAAACCCTTATTTAAGAAGCAAACGCTATTTTGCGGGTACTCCAAAGATTCGATTCCATTAAGTACCCATATCAAAGGGTTTAGTTGAGTCATAAGAGAGTTATTGAATGATAAAGACCAGTTTACTCCTCCTTATCTGGTTCTCTGGTTCTGGATACTGTGAATTGTGTTAGATCACACACAAACCCGTCCTTCCAGATTTTGCGTTCAGAAACTACCTAAATATGCGTCTGTATTGTTTGTCATCTAGTTGTTCAGCACAAGCATCCCGAAAGCCTTTAACGTCACAAAGGCGAATTATGCAAGCATACACTTTGTCATTAATTTTAAAATCCCCGGATATCGGATTTTCCAGTTATTACTCATTTCCGTTGTAGATGACAAGTACAGAAAAACCGGACCAGACTGTGCTGTTGCAAATGCTGATATTGTTGTCCGTTATTCGCGAAAGTCCAGAAGGACCGTGTTTGTATCACGTGGCTCAAATGGCTATATGCTGAAAGGCGAGGTTAAATAAAGCCACATCGACGACGAAGCTCTTTTAGCAGATTGAAAATAAATACAATTACTTTGAGAACAAGTTTTTATACTTCTGTGACTATGTAATTTGATGCTGTGTAATAAACTGTTGCTATTTACAATGTCAATTATCCCCTTTCTCGCTGAATTTCATCGCAATGAACTTTCTATCAATTTTTGTTTATTATTCTTAAAGCATAATAATGACTACACGCAGTCGGTTATGACTATGCATAGTTCCAAAAAACCCATTTATTACCTCCCTTGTCGGTCATTTTGATAGGCATAATTGTTAAGCATTAAAACACATATGTGACAGTTATTAGAGACAAAAGTATTGTTGGACAACCATATTTCTTTGAAAAAATAGTTTCATCCGAATCTTTCAGCTTCATTTATTGATCAATGTATTTGATCTTTTTCTATTCAATATATTAGAAATGTGTCTATCAAAATGGCGGAAAGGGGAAGTAAATAGTGTAGTTCAGAGAACTATGTAAATAAACTACCTTGGTATTTTACGTCTTAAAAATGAAGATCGTGCTTCAGTACAGAGTGGGACATACTGTGTGGAAATAGAAATTGCATGATAAGTGCGATGTCTCATTTCCACACACTGTTTTCAAATTACATTTAATCCGAGTGATTTAATCTTTTAATTGTAATAAACTCTGTTCATGTGACGTTATGCGTTAATATTTAGTTTATATTTATGGTGACTTATAGGCCCATCGTACCGATGTGTGGTTATTTTGTATAAAACTTGTTATTCACACATGTAAATTTACGTGCGTTCAGGTCTAGTATAAACGGGCTAAGGGTTTAACGATTATATCTTTATTGCAAATACATCATTGTCTACTTTCTTTTCTTATCACAACACTGTGTCCGTAGTCAATATCCGACATTGCTCTTTTACGATTAACAATAAAAACTTGTGTCATATATTACTGGCTGCATCATCTCAATTGTTTATTTTATTCACCACTATCCTTAAAGTTGTCTCTTTACTGTATTTCAGATCTATGTTTTTAGCATCCTCAAACATAAATGCAGACGCAATGGAACGCATCTGACGCAGACATTATTTGCATCATAAGCAAATTATCATTTTTCCACATGATTGTTTTCAACTCAATACAATAACTTTAATTTCATTTACAGAGAGTTTCTATAGTTTTTCCTAGATGTTTCCGAAGTTGTTTGCTGAAGATTTGCCTAATGTGGTGGTAATATCCCTTCCGGGGCACAGTAACTTCCGTAAGAGATCGGCATTGTTTGTACTTTTAACGTCACTTTCCGACGGAAATTATCGACAAGTCGACGAATAGTAACGATCTCTCACGAGTTCTGACGGAAATCTCACAGTCTTTATAATGACCAATCAATACCGCTGTTATACGAAAATCGCCGAGACCATTAATGTTGTTCTACCTTTAAACCACAGTTCTTTCCTGTGCTATGATGGTGACCATCTCATGACTTTGTTTCTTTGGTGCTGCGCTGCAGTCAACCGATTTACACAGTACCTTCGATCGAAATCGTTTGCAGTATTTCTTGATTTCAACCGGGATTAAATAAATCAATGGCACAAGCACAATATTAGCCAGTCGAACCTGATCCAGCGTATACACTAGTTTCTGGCACCATGCACCTGTATGGTACAGGAGACAGTGCTCCTCTATGGATTTAGAAAATAAAAACTGAAAAGGCGGTCTCATGACCATAAACGTGAACAGAAAGGCACCGGTGAAAAATGTCATATATCGTCTTCCGGGCGGGGACGAGTCTACATCTGAGATGAACGGTGAGCAAGCAACAGCGATTACGATAATAAAACTCAGCACTACTATTAACAACGGTAATATGTGGGCCAGCACGAGCCACAATGTTTGGGCCGTTTGGTCAGAGATAAGGTAGCACTGACCGTATTGTTCTTCCGTCATAGTTAACCTAAGGACGACTGTCAGAGTGACACACACGAACCATGGTATAATTATCATTATTGATGTTAGTAGGGCGTGGGAGACCCCTTTGAGTATCCTTGGCGATAACATGGTTATGCATTGGTATACACCAAATATTGCAATAGAAACGTTGGACATATAGTCGAGTGTGTCGACTAGAAAATAAAGCAGTTTACAAATCACCGTGTTTAAACCACCACTCACGCTCACACACTGTTGTCCAAGAAAAGGACACGCTATTCCACCAATCAACACGTGAATCGCGGCCACGTGAAGGAGAAGCCAATTCCGGAAGTGACGTCGTTGTATGCGACTGACGCAGATGGCTATAATCCACAATGCGTTGAATATCACGATACACGCGGCGAATGCGAAATACAGAGACCGGTACATTGGTCGTGAATTCGCGAGCGCTATATATTCCTCGGCGAGTTCCATGAGTTCCTGTTGTCGGTATTCGTCGAAACTTCTATCGTCGGACTCGTGCATGGACGTATTGTTTGGGTGATGATCGTCGTACGATTCGTTGTAATTGATGTTGGACATCGTAAACGTCTCATCCATGGTTACAACAGTCGCTCTGGAAATATAAAACAGATCAGTACATATAGATGACACTGAATGATGAGATCTAGACAGTTATTTGATTTAAATCATGAGTGCTTTTATTTATAAACGAACCTGGACAAAGGGTACCAGTCATGTCCTGTCTGCATCACCGGAATTAAAATAAATGACACTGACCTCCATTTACACTTGTCTTAAATAGGTTACGGCTATTTTTCAATCGCGCTAACGTTAAACAATATTCATACACAACAGTCATAAATGGAATCCTATGTTACATGCAAGTTAAGTCTCTAAAACCCTTTCGCCATCATACAAATCTGCAACATACGAATTTGAAAACATCTGGTCAAAAGTAAACTCAAATTTCTATAAATAAAAGAATTCTTTTTTCATAGATATGAACAAATTGTGGCCAGCGGGGAAATTGTTCATGTTTCTCCTTTAGCTATAAGGGTTTTAAAAGTTGTATGCTACTGAGGTGTCAGAAAGCGTTCATATGTGAGAAAGTTTTAGAGCCAGCCCCTGACTGGATCTACAACAGTATTACATCCGATTACCGTCGTTCCAGATCATGTGACCAGCGCATATACATATGAGCCGTTCCGCGAGAAAATCAACATTGTGGACTCTGCGTAAAGCATCGACCCGGATCAGTTAAAGCATGCCACGAAGGCTAACCCGGACAGATATGTTTCGCCTCCTGTGGATTGTCTGTTTCAGGAATCATTACTCTATACCTCTATCCACCTGAGACGGAATGTGTCGGCCCAGCTTAGCTTGGGTCGATACATTACGCAGAATCCATGATGTTGGTTTTCTCGTGGAACAGCTCATTTAGTCTTTGAGACATCTTAAAAACATTTCGAGAACTACACTGAAGAGAAACATAATACACAGTATATAATGAACATTTGCCCACCTACATACTTGTTTCGACGTATCTGCAGCAGACGACTTTTGAAAACGTTGTTTGAGCTATTTCTCGTTTAGTCACAATGTTTACAATTAAACATTTAAATATTACACTTTCATTTAAAGAGACTTTAACTCTTTCAGCGCCAAAGGCAATTTTGAGGTTTTGCAAACAATGCAGATTCAGCTGAGTCAGCTCGTAACGAGCTGTCTCACCCGAAATCTGCATTGTTTGGCTGTGAGTTATAAAAATATTCCAAAAATCCTAAAACATGAAAATAGAGTCGTCCGAGTTTGAACATGGAAGAGTTTACTTTAAACGATTCGGCGCTGAAAGAGTTAAGTAGATTCGCCTAATTGTTTTTAAGGTCATCTGCTGCAGAGTTGTTGTATGTGGACAAGTGTTAATCCTTTCCCTCATACGATAATTCTGCAGCAGACGACTTTGAACATTTTTTGTCAAAAAATAGAAAATCTCTATAATTGAATGGATAACCTATGACTAAAAGTGGAAACAATTGTGGCAAAAGGAGAAATTGCACGTTTTGAGCAATTTATTCTTTTGTCACTATGTTTTTCAAAACGCCGTCTGCTGCAGGGGCGTCAGAAAGCGTATATATGAGGGAAAGGGTTCAATCGTAAATGTGATTCAATTCAGAACCCTTGAAGGTCGTGCTTTCTGTGTGGCATGGTTAGTGGTTTCTAAGTTCGAACCCATCCAGGATATACAACACTACAGTCAGCCACCAGTCCTGGTTATGACATTCAACTACAATATGAGACGTTCCACGAGAAAAACAACATTATGGACTCTGCGTAATGTATCGACCTAGATCATCCTATGCAGTCCGCGCAGGCTAATCCGGGCCGACACATTTTCCGTCTAAGGGGGAAAGAGGTATAGAGTTATGATTCCTGAAATAGAAAATCCACAGGAGGCGGAAAGTGTCTGTTCTGGTTAGCCTGCGCGGCATGCTTAGGCTTATCCGGGTCGATACTTTACGCCGAGTCCACACTGATGGATTTCTCGTGGAACGGCTCATATGTTAGTCATTCCATCTTCGCAAGCCAACTATGATGTGTATATTACAGTCCAATTGATATACTAGGAATGCTAATGTACGAAGTAGCCGTTACTAGCATAGATGTAGCCATTCGAACATTCTGAGAAATTCTGCCATAAGATTTATAATCACATTGTTTTTACTAATATTCATATGGATTTCCAAAACCTCATTTGGTATATTTTCAAGTGACGTATCTCGCCCAGTTCTCCAATCTGTAAACGGCATATGTGCCATTAAGAAATATTAGAAAATCAAATGGTCTGTGGAATAATATCATAAACCCTTTGCTCTATTCAATTGCTTATATCTATCAGTCGGTTGTGAAGACCTCTCGGCAGAAATATAGATATTCGAAAGTGTAGCTATAGAAATGCGTTGAAACACTTTGGCAATAGTATCAAATTGCGCAAACATTGGTTTCGGAAGTCATCTGATGCACTTGCATCAAACTGCGTCTGAATATAGGAAAACAGTTTTGATTTAGATTTCCCCGACGCTATCCACTCGAACACGGCGGATTCCAAAAGTATATTAAAGTGAAATAACTGAATAAATATGCTAGATGTTGGCCAAACATTAAGTCTAAGACATTCACTAGGTTAAGATCATTCTTTGGTGAAACTCTATTCACGTATGGTCTAGTCTCTGTCTCCACTACTCGCACAGGGAGTAAGAGTAGTTTAAACTTGCTGTGTTCGTCTCATACATAAGAGTAGTTTAAACTTGCTGTATTCCTCTCATACATACGAGTAGTTTAAACTTGCTGTGTTCCTCTCATACATAAGAGTAGTTTAAACTTGCTGTGTTCCTCTCATACATAAGCGTAGTTTAAACTTGCTGTGTTCGTCTCATACATAAGCGTAGTTTAAACTTGATGTGTTCATCTCATACATAAGCGTAGTTTAAACTTGTTGTGTACCCCTCATACATAAGAGTAGTTTAAACTTGATGTGTTCCTCTCATACATAAGCGTAGTTTAAACTTGATGTGTTCCTCTCATACATAAGCGTAGTTTAAACTTGATGTGGTCCTCTCATGCATATGCGTAGTTTAAACTTGCTGTGTTCCTCTCATACATAAGAGTTGTTTAAACTTGATGTGATCCTCTCATACATTTTGATGTAACACCTGCTAAATTAGAACGCTTAAAATGTAAAAGATACACGAACATTCCGCTCGCAGCAAGCTCGCTGTGTTTTCATTAAATATGTCTTATCGAACTGTTCAACATACATCATAAAATCAGATAAAAATATGTTACATTGATATTAATTCGATACGAGTCATGGTTACTTTTCAAGCTGTTTTTGATTACCATTATTATGTAATTTACCTTCTCTATGTGTCTCAGTTTGTATCATCATAAAGGATAGAGTATTTCAGTTGTGATAGCTCATAGTGATTCCTTTAGTTTAAAATTATTCATTTTACTTTGTTTGCGAAACAAACTTTCAGCTTTTATTAATCAAGCTCGATGTCTGCTTCCTGGGGACATAACCAGTGCTCGCGCCGCTTGTGTGAAACCCATGTAAACGGGATTCGAACCCGGGACCTTTGGTGCGAGAGGTCGACGCTCTACCACTAAACCACTGTCTTTCGATACCTTTGACAGAAGGGCAATAGTTTGGGATATCCCCGATGCTCTTGGCGCAAGTATTTTAAGTAATCAGGAATTGATTGATTGATTGTTTGTTGTTTAACTCCGCTCTTAAAACATTTCCGTTATATCGCGGCGTTTCCTGGGTAAATCAGTCTGAAATTATAATGCCGCAACTCTGAGCACCAGGGAGGGCAGCCGTTTCCTACATTTGTATAGCCTTTGGTATGACCCTGCCGGGGATCGAACCCAAGACACAAGACTCCCACACAAGAGGCGGACGCTCTACCACTACATCATCGAGCCGGTACACTGGAATCAAACATCAATTAATCGAGTGATTAATATATATTCTTTTTAAGAAACAGAACCGACTTCACAATCGATGCAGAAAACTGTGAATATGGAACGCCTTTACTGTCTTACTATGTTGTATTGTAGTATACGCAGTACATTTTCATGTATACGAGGTACATATTTCATTTGACGTGGTACATTTTGCATGATATGCAGTGCATTTTGTATAATATATCGTGGTTATTTAATAATATGAAGTCCACAAGTATGAAGATACAGTAGAATAACCATTATATAGTGTGCAAACAACGTCATATGCAATACAAACAACATTATATGCAGTCTATTCTTCAATACGTGTGGTGGTACTTTGATTATATGCGGTGGTTTAAACTTTATACGCGGTGTATTTACCTTGGGGATGATCATACTTTCCGGCATTTTCCGGAATTATTTCCGGAAATTACCGAGCATAACATTTACACCGTCTATGCCTTGTGGAACAATCTTTATGAGAGTGTACACATTTTCTAAAATAGACGAGATGCAGAATGTCGTCTATGCAGATGATCTCTGATTCCTGAAGCAGACAACTCTTGAAATCATTATGGCAAAAGGATAAATTGCTTCAACCAACCCCCTCTTCAATAATTATACTTTCATTTATTAAGATTTTGTATAGTTTTGCCTTAACGTCATCTGCTGCATACTTGTTGTATTACGGAAATGATTTAAACATGTGTTCAGGTTACCACTTTATGGTAATGTTCCCTCATAAAAACAACTTTAAATTCCTCAGCAGCTTCTGGAATTAAGAGAAATAACTTGAAAAGTGATTTGCATGATATATTTTATTTTGTCTTTGGGAAAAGGCATAACTTCTGAACAGTGTAGGTTCAAATCATCCTCTTATCATAATCCTCACAAGTTGACTAAAGCTTCTAATAAGCATATGTAAGTACATGTAATATTCTAGTCCTATAACATAAGACTCCGTTGACAAGCACTCGAGCTTGTAAGAGGTCATATATTATTGGACTAGTAATATTCAGACTTTAGATTGTAGATTTTGATCAGACTGCAAATTATGCCGAATGAACAGTCACCAATCTCGTCTAGAGCGGATTTCAGTGCAGACGACGACATTCTGGCCCTCGTGTATTCAGAACATGTGTACACATCTATTTATAAATTATTCAAGCGCTTTTTTTAAATTGAGTAAACGGTCTGACTCGGTATTATCCGGATAAATAATTACGGAGAATGCCGGAAAGTATGATCATCCTAATGAAAAATGCACCACATATAAAGTTGTTTACACCATGTATAACTTAGTATGGACCGAACATATTGCCAAATGCATTGCGTACTATGACTGTTTATGAACACATACATAATAATTCACCAGGTATAAAGATACGTGCAGGCACTTCATATATTAAAACATACACCGCATCTATTGACCAACATACAACGTATACATGTAAAACTACTGCATACAAAAACAAATACACCACATATAATGTCATTTGTACTGCATAGTATATATTTTGTATTGCACATGACGTTGTTTGTACAACGTATAATGGTTATTCTACTGTTTAAACACTATTTTGCGCTGCATATTATTCAATAATCACCACACATAATAGAAAAGGCACTGCATATCATGAATAATGTACCACGTCAAATAAAATATGTACCTCATATACGTGAAAATGTACAGCGTATAATACAATACAACATACTAAGACAGTAAAGGCGTTCCATATGTGAATATGATCTATGCGTTATGCCGGTGTTTCTTAAGACCCTCGGAAGTTGGCGGTTTGGGCCCGCCTCGGATGCGGGAGGGCGCGGATACGATCCTTCGTCGGTTCAGAACAAAACGGTAATTATGGTTTTCACTTTATGGCGCTCAAGGTTACGACTGACTGGTGCGAGGATAATTTGACATTATATAGCGGTAAATAACCCAGAAAACGCCGATATATAACCGAACAGCTGTTAAACGGGGCGTTAACAACATACAATAATCGAAACATTCATTTAGCCTAGAGGTAAAGTAAAACGACGGTTACCATTACGACTAACTGGTGCGAGGATAATTTGACATTATGTAGCGGTAAATAACCCAGAAAACGCCGATATATAACCGAACAGCTGTTAAACGGGGCGTTAACAACATACAATAATCGAAACATTCATTTAGCCTAGAGGTAAAGTAAAACGACGGTTACCATTACGACTAACTGGTGCCAGGATAATTTGACATTATGTAGCGGTAAATAACCCAGAAAACGCCGATATATAACCGAACAGCTGTTAAACGGGGCGTTAACAACATACAATAATCGAAACATTCATTTAGCCTAGAGGTAAAGTAAAACGACGGTTACCATTACGACTAACTGGTGCCAGGATAATTTGACATTATGTAGCGGTAAATAACCCAGAAAACGCCGATATATAACCGAACAGCTGTTAAACGGGGCGTTAACAACATACAATAATCGAAACATTCATTTAGCCTAGAGGTAAAGTAAAACGACGGTTACCATTACGACTAACTGGTGCCAGGATAATTTGACATTATGTAGCGGTAAATAACCCAGAAAACGCCGATATATGACCGAACAGCTGTTAAACGGGGCGTTAACAACATACAATAATCGAAACATTCATTTAGCCTAGAGGTAAAGTAAAACGACGGTTACCATTACGACTAACTGGTGCCAGGATAATTTGACATTATGTAGCGGTAAATAACCCAGAAAACGCCGATATATAACCGAACAGCTGTTAAACGGGGCGTTAACAACATACAATAATCGAAACATTCATTTAGCCTATAGGTAAAGTAAAACGACGGTTACCATTACGACTAACTGGTGCCAGGATAATTTGACATTATGTAGCGGTAAATAACCCAGAAAACGCCGATATATAACCGAACAGCTGTTAAACGGGGCGTTAACAACATACAATAATCGAAACATTCATTTAGCCTAGAGGTAAAGTAAAACGACGGTTACCATTACGACTAACTGGTGCCAGGATAATTTGACATTATGTAGCGGTAAATAACCCAGAAAACGCCGATATATAACCGAACAGCTGTTAAACGGGGCGTTAACAACATACAATAATCGAAACATTCATTTAGCCTAGAGGTAAAGTAAAACGACGGTTACCATTACGACTAACTGGTGCCAGGATAATTTGACATTATGTAGCGGTAAATAACCCAGAAAACGCCGATATATAACCGAACAGCTGTTAAACGGGGCGTTAACAACATACAATAATCGAAACATTCATTTAGCCTAGAGGTAAAGTAAAACGACGGTATCGTAACATAAGAAAGCGGATTACTCGGTCGGTTCATAAAACCTAATGAGGTCACAGGGAAACTTATGTTCTTAATAGCAACTTGGTTTTATGTCCATCAAATCCTTTTATATGACCAAGAGGCGAATAATAAAATCTGGTATACAGCTTTTACATCCTCGTATTTAGCCGATGGTACGTGCTATCTTGACGGGCTTTCACCGGAGAATGATACGCGAACACTCCAGTGAAGATTGTGTTTGTTTGTGTGGTGTTTTACGCCTCCGATATGTTTATGTTATATCACAGCGTGTCATGGATGCTACCAGTACAACTGGTTCACTTATTCTGATACCAGCGTGTCAGCCGTAATGCTAACCCAACATCCCAACAACCCTGAATGCCAAGGAGGGAAAGCCATTAAACTACCATTGTTTAAGTCTTTTTGTACGATCCGGCGGGGATCGATTCTTTGACCCCCCTGCACCGATGCGGACGCTCTACCCATAGTGAAGAAAGGCCTCTTTTCACCTCAGCGAAATGCGACTTCTAGTATAGTTTTACAGTAATGATAAAATAGTGCATACTGAACTGCATTTGCGTATGATATCAAATCGATTGGGTCCAAAGCCCGTGTTAACAATTTTTGGCCTGCCAATTACCAAACAACGCATGAGAAACTGCGCGATAAAAATAGTTCATTATGGATTCAACAAAACTGCATTTAAAAGGTTCGGATCTCCACCATAAATATCATTTTAATGTTTTTGGAACATCAGTGAAAAACTTAAGGCGTGAGTACTCCAATATAAGTTTAAGAAATGCTTTAGAAATTAATGCGCCGAGAGGTCAAATATGGACGCTTGTTAACATTATTAACATTCGCGAAGAGGAACGGAAAAAAAGAAAGAAGTCACGTGAAATATACAGTGGCAGATTTACCGGGGGGCCGGTGCGTCGAAACAGTAATGGTAAACAAAGAAAAAGCGTGGCAAATGGAGTGGCGGATTTAGCGGGGGCCCATAGGGCCCGTGCCCGACTCCCCTACCCCACGAAATAAGTCACGTGAAATATACAGTGGCGGATTAACCGGGGCCGTAGCTTTTCGTGCGTCGAAAAATCCAACCTTCCAGCAGCCCCCAGGCCGTCAGCACTGCAGTGTTTTTATTCATAAATGTGGTGACGTTGACTTAAATACATTGAGACTCACGGAACTGGCTTATATGTTTCGATGCTCTACTCTGATATCTTCTTCTATTGATTCAAAATATAAGAGCCGCATCATCGAACAGTGTATATTCAGATGAGCCTGTGCTCACGCAATGTCTCGTCAGAGCTTTTATTGTCCGCCTGCTCGTAACAGAGTCTTAGATGCTGATTGATTGGGGTTTACAGCCGTTTTCAACATGTTTTCTCTCATATCACGGCGGCCAGTTCACCTATCAAGGGCGTAGCTTTGCAATAATCAATGTGTAGGCCCTCTCGTGAGAAAATCAACATTGTGGTCTTTGCGTAAAGCATCGATCCGGATCAGCCTAAGCATGCCACACAGGCCTACCCGGATAGACACTTTTACCTCCTGTGGGTTTTCTGTTTCAGGAATAACTAATTTATACAACTATCCCCCTAAGACGGAATGTGTCGGCCGGATCAGTCTGCGCGGACTGCGCAGGCTGATCTGGTCGATACATTACGCAGATGTCTATCGCTGCAGCTGCATTTTCGGGCATTTTGAGAAAAAAAAGGTGTAGGCACGTGCCTACAGTGCCGAAAGGGAGCTACGCCCCTGCCTATTATTGTGTTGCCTGGCTTTCTCACACCAGTACTCTACACAACATACTTTTCAAGCAACTAAAAACGAAGGACGCTTGTCACAATGACTTTTGTCAAACGTCAGAAAGAATGTTCGACGAGCTGCGGTTCGAACTCACAACCCCTGGATTGACAGCCTGCGTCGCTACCGACTGAGCTACCTGAGTCCTAGATGTGTAGCTTTAGGGTTTCTTGGCTACACAATTTATCAAATGCCCGTCGAGGTTCGATAGCTAGGACGATACTGACGAGGGCTATGAACCGAGGGATCGTAGCTTCGAACCCCGTCCCAGCAATTCATTGTTTCCGATGGTTAGCAAAAGTTATTGTGTCTAGATCCAGTTTGTCTTTCACCAATGAGCTTAACAAACTTGCCAGTTACGCGGAAAGAATTTTATTTTGAGGACAGGTGCGAAATGTCAAGAAACGCCCCTTCCAACCTATTGACGCATCTGCAGCAGCTGAGTTGTGACAAAAGAAGAAATTGCTCAAAGATACGGTGTTCCATTAGGGCCATCGTTGTTTCGTGGTTTCGATCTGGGGTCGAAAGTACGAAAACGCGATGCGATAGTACGAAAATGCGATGCGAAACTGCGAAAACGCGATACGAAACTGTGAAAACGCGATGCGAGAAGGCGATATTAATATCGTACGTTCGCATCGCACTTTCGAGATTTCGCATCGTGTTATCGTGGTTTCGCATCGCGTTTTTGTACTATCGCATCGCATTTTCGCGATTTCGCATCGTGTTATCGTGGTTTCACATCGCGTTTTCGTACTATCGCATCGCGTTTTCGTTACAAACGGGTTAACTGTTGGTAATGTATCGACCCAGATCCCTGCCGACACATTCCGTCTCTGGATGATAGAGACTCCTGAAACAGAAAATCCACAGGAGGCGAAAAGCGTATGTCCGTGATGGAAACACATTTGTAAAAACGTATTTGCATAAAGTTTACGTAATATACATACAGCAAGATGAGACGCTGGAAGAGGGAAAAACAACATTGTATGACGTTTGTTTTTTTCATTTTTTTTTCATTCATCCAACAAAAAATAATAATATGAGCCGAATAACGAGAAAACAAACAGTGTGGACTCTGCGTAAAGTATCGACCCGGATCAGCCTAAGTATGCCGAACAGGCTAACCCGGACACTTTTCATTACTTTATACCTCTATCCCCCTGAGACGGAATGAGTCGGTCCGGATTAGCCTGCGCGGACTGATCTGGGTCGATACATTACATTGACCTCGTGGAACGGTTCATATGTTACTTGGAGACATTTTTTCATGTCGAGGTGCCATTATGACAGGTTACACTGTATGTGTTAACATACGTTTAATTCATAGGCAATATTTGAATGTTGAAAATAAATATATTAATGATTAGAAGGATTGGAAAATATGTCTCAGCAATGATGCAAGTGAAAGACTCTTCAAATCCTCGGTATCAAATCATGGGGTTAAAACTACAATCATAGAATGAATATTGATTTTAACCCTTTTCCCTCATATATACGCTTTCTGAAGCCTCTGCAGCAGACGTCCTTTTGTAAACATGTCAACAAAAGAAGAAAATGCTCAAAACGAACAATTTCACATTTTATCACCATGTTTTCAACTCTATTCAATTAATGTACTTTCATTTAAAGGGAGTTTCCAATTTATCTCGGGTACGTTTTCAAAGTCGGCTGCTTCAGATTAGCTGTATATCTCTTTTCCTTTTTTTCTTTCACAATGTGTCCACATGTGTTCTTCCACAGATACGTCAGATGGTATAAAGATTGTTGACAGGATTTGTGAACGAGAGAAAAAAAGGCAGTCAAGCCTAAGACTTCACTGCGGGAATCTCCGTTATCCTTCTAATGGTCTTATCAACCGTTTACTCTATATGATATTGTACTGTCGTCTGTTTAGACATCATTGGCGGAAAATGAATGCGTTATATGGAAACTACGAAGCATCAGGCAGGGGCGTAGCTCCCTTTAGGCACTGTAGGTACGTGCCTACACATATTTCCTCAAAATGCCCCAAAATGCAGCTGCGGCGATAGACATCTGCGTAATGTATCGACCAGATCAGTCTGACGAGTCAGTCGTTATGTAAACCTCACTATCATGAGCGCCATGTGTGGATCCTCAAACAGGGGCGTAGCTCCCTTTGGGCACTGTAGGCACGTGCCTACACATCTTTCCTCAAAATGCCCCAAAATGCAGCTGCGGCGATAGACATCTGCGTAATGTATCGACCAGACCAGCATGCGCTGTCCGCGAAGACTGATCCGGCCGACACATTCCGTCTTAGGGAGGTATAGAGTAGTTGTTCCTGAAACAGAAAATCCAAAGGAGGCGAAAAGTGTCTATCCGGGTAGGCCTGTGTGGCATGCTTAGGCTGATCCGGGTCGATACTTTACGCACAATGTTGATTTTCTCACGAGACGGCCTACACATTGATTATTGCAAAGCTAAGCCCCTGTCAGTTTCGTACATATACATAGTACAACGAATTGTAGGAATAGGTGAAAGCGATCAATATGCGCAATTCCTTCATTTTACCTTATTTATTTCGTAAGTCGTCTGCTGTATGTGCAGTTGTAATCTGTTGCTGTGGCAGGATTTACCATTTTCAACATACAGCAGCAGACGACATTGAAAACATTAACTCAATCTCTACAAATGAAAAGACATATATGTAGTTGAATACAGTTTAAAACAGTTTGGCAACACGCACAATTGCTCATTATTAACAATTTCACCAATTGCCAAACTATTTTCAAAAGACGCCTACTGCAAATATTGTCAGAAAGCGTCTGTATGAGGTCAAGGCTTGACGTATTTGGTATGTTCTTTATATCCTAGGTTATATGACAATTTCTAGTTGAAAAAGGTCGAGGAAATTAAACGAGCCTTGTCACAGAAAAAACGGCCTTCTGAGCTTTTGAATTAATTGGCAATTACATTATCGCGATGAATGCTTTAACCATAATCCCAGATGTAGTTGACACATTCCTATGCCTCTGCACTAGACGTTTTTAGACAATATTGTGAAAAAAGGTGAAATTGCTTTTGATAAGCACATTTTACTTTTGTCACAATACATCCAACCTTATCCAAATTAATCTTTCCACGATAGAGAGTTTCCATAATTCCACCAGATTTTTTCTAAAAGTCGTCTGCTGCAGTTTTGTTTTATGTGAGTAAGGGTAAACAATGTATTTCATTGTATAACAGTTAGAGACTTCATTGACGCTTGAATGATTGACTGGCAAAATGGTCTCAATCGTCGCGCTGTCTTAATGTCTCCTTAACCCTTTCCCTCATACGACAATTCTGCAGCAGACGACTTTGAACATATTTTGTCAAAAATGTGGAAAATCTCTATAATTGAATGGATAACCTATCACTAAAAACAGAACACATTGTGGCAAAAGGAGAAATTGCTCGTTTTGAGAAATTTCTTCTTTTGTCACTATGTTTTCAAAAAGCCATCTGCCGATAATGTTCGAAGTTCGGGGTGAGCATTACGATTGACTCGCTCGTGTCTAGATAAATGAACCAGTAATATTGGTTACTTACCAAGGAGTCATTACGATTGACTCGCTGGTGTCTAGATAAATGAACCAGTAGTACTGGTTACTTACCCAGGAGTCATTACGATTGACTCGCTGGTGTCTAGATAAATGAACCAGTAGTACTGGTTACTTACCCAGGAGTCATTACGATTGACTCGCTGGTGTCTAGATAAATGAACCAGTAGTACTGGTTACTTACCCAGGAGTCATTACGATTAACTAGCTCGTGTCTAGATAAATGAACCAGTAGTACTTGTTACTTACCCAGGAGTCATTACGATTGACTAGCTCGTGTCTAGATAAATGAACCAGTAGTACTGGTTACTTACCCAGGAGTCATTACGATTGACTCGCTGGTGTCTAGATAAATGAACCAGTAGTACTGGTTACTTACCCAGGAGTCATTACGATTGACTAGCTCGTGTCTAGATAAATGAACCAGTAGTACTGGTTACTTACCCAGGAGTCATTACGATTGACTCGCTGGTGTCTAGATAAATGAACCAGTAGTACTGGTTACTTACCCAGGAGTCATTACGATTGACTCGCTGGTGTCTAGATAAATGAACCAGTAGTACTGGTTACTTACCCAGGAGTCATTACGATTGACTCGCTGGTGTCTAGATAAATGAACCAGTACTGGTTACTTACCCAGGAGTCATTACGATTGACTCGCTGGTGTCTAGATAAATGAACCAGTAGTACTGGTTACTTACCCAGGAGTCATTACGATTGACTCGCTGGTGTCTAGATAAATGAACCAGTAGTACTGGTTACTTACCCAGGAAACCTAGAAATACAGTCTTTGCATATTTTTAAAAGCTTTAGTCAAACGTATTATGCCGGCCTACGTTCACTACAAGAGATACAAACATACGTGCAGAGGTCCAGATGAGAAGGGGTTTACAGCTCTTTTCCCTAAAATATCTCTGTTGTTATCCAACCAAACCATATGATGTGGGTACTCAAAAGAATCGTCTCAGTGAGATGATTCGTTTGAGTACCCACACCATAGGGTTTGAGGGTCATATAACGATTTTAGAACATGCAATACGCCCCTTTTCTAAAGCTCTGCATGATGATACAGGTATTTGAAATGTGAGCTGATATAACTGATACACTTTTGAAAACGGTGTAATACTCCATCCAAATGAACACTCCGTTATGAACCGTATTTATTTCATGGAATAATGGGTAAGACAAACGTCATTATCTAATTAAACTCCGTCAATTCGTAGCTTTATCACGTGTTTTGTTGCTAAAAACGTTACTGCAAGTAGTAATTAACTTCATCCTGTTATGACAACTCTCCAATTCACCCTTCAATAAAGTGCATCGCGTCGGACGACATAGGGTCTTGTTAAATCTCTATATAGAGGTTCATGTATTGAATGGTTGATTGATTCATTAAATGATTGATTGATTGATTGATTGATTGATTGATTGATTGATTGATTGATTGATTGATTTATGTATTGATTGATGTATGTATTGATTGATTAATTGCTTGATTGCCTGCATGATCGCTTGCTTGATTGATTGATGTTGTGTAAAAGAAGGCTTATCATTTTCTGTACCATGCAAGACAACGGTAACATTTAAGATATGTGTAACTGTTAAAAACATTACAACCGTACATGAGCATTCACTATATATACGATATACGGTTTTACTCAACAACATTATCGGTTTTAGGTCGTTGTACGTCGGCTTTGGGTCGTAGTACGTCCGTTTTGGGTCGTAGTACGTCCGTTTTGGGTTTCGTGTCGTAGTACGTCGGCTTTGGGTCGTAGTACGTCGGTTTCGTGTCGTAGTACGTCGGCTTCGGGTCGTAGTACGTCGGTTTTGGGTCGTAGTTCGTCGGTTTTGGATCGTTATACGTCGGCTTTGGATTGTAGTTCGTAGGTTTTGGGTCGTAGAACGTCGGTTTTTGGTCGTAGTACGTCTGCTTTGGGTCGTAGTACGTCAGGTTCGGGTCGTAGTACGTCTGTACTGGGTAATATCTCGTCGGGTTCGGGTCGTAGTACGTCGGCTTTGGGTCGTAGTACGTCGGGTTCGGGTCGTAGTACGTCTGTACTGTGTAATAGCTCGTCGGGTTCGGGTCGTAGTACGTCGGTAGTGGGTAATAGTTCGTCGGTTTCGGGTCATAGTACGTCGGCTTTGGGTCGTAGTACGTCGGGTTCGGATCGTAGTACGTCTGTTCTGGGTACATGTAATAGCTCGTCGGGTTCGGGTCGTAGTACGTCGGTACTGGGTAATAGTTCGTCGGTTTCGGGTCGTAGTACGTCGGCTTTGGGTCGTAGTACGTCGGGTTCGGGTCGAAGACGTCTGTACTGGGTAATAGCTCGTCGGGTTCGGGTCGTAGTACGTCGGTACTGGGTAATAGTTCGTCGGTTTCGGGTCGTAGTACGTCG
Source organism: Serripes groenlandicus (assembly GCA_031761405.1). Taxonomy (NCBI): domain Eukaryota; kingdom Metazoa; phylum Mollusca; class Bivalvia; order Cardiida; family Cardiidae; genus Serripes; species Serripes groenlandicus. Next base: position 49,273,393 of record JASEVX010000003.1, read on the forward strand.
GGTTCGGGTCGCAGTGCGTCTGAATCGAGTCGTAGTACGTCGATTCGGGCTCATAGTACGTCGGTTCGGGTCGTAGTACTTCAAATTCTGGTCAAAGTACGTCGTGACCGGGTCATACTACGCCGGGGTCGTAGTATGTAGGTTGTGGGTCGAAGTACGTCGGTTTCGGTTCGGTGTACGTCGGTTTCGGGTCGAAGTACGTCGATTCCGGGTCGTAGTTAGTCGATTCCAGGTCGTAGTCAGTCGATTTCGGGTCATAGGACGTCGGGTTCATGTAAAAGTACGTATGTTATGTTTTTTGTTAAGTAAGCGTACAGCATGATAAGCAGAGTCTGTTTAACCCTTTCCCACCTGCGGACGTATTTTGATGCAATAGCAACTGACGACTTTTGAAAACATTGTGGCCAAAGGTGAAATTGCTCATGCTGAGCAATTTCTCCTTTGGCCACAATGTTTTCAACTTTATTTAACAATGAAGCTATCTTTAATGGAGATGTTTCAAAGTTGTCTGCTGCAGATTTGTTGTACGTGGGAAAGGGTTAAATGCGAACTGTAGCTGTAATTCTTTTACAAATTCACTGGAAGTAAAACTGTACAAATTCGTTTTATATAGACTATGCATAACTACAGAGACTGTAAACAGTACATCTGCCTATTGTAATAGTAAAGAAGATTTCCCATGTGCTCAAAATAATTCAATAGAAAAATTGAAACTCTTTAATTTTATATATAATATTAATTTGTTTCTAATTGTTCTAGCATTATTGGCGTTCAGCATATTCTTAAAAAAAAAGCCAGCTAGTACAGTTAAGAACATCTTGAAATTGACAAATTAACCGTTCACGCTCCGCTCCGTTCCGTTCCGTTCCGCTCCGCTCACGTTCCAATCCGCTCTCAAAGCGTTCACTCATTCATAACATTGTGATTGCTTTTTCCCGTTCCGTTCAGATTGAGCGCTTTTTTACGCTCACTCGGAACGCTTTTTTTCGATCAAAATCCGTTCAACGATTTGATTGGCTTAAATTAATTTCGTTTCGTTTATATTTTTTTTTACTTAACCCTAAATATCAACAACAAATCGTATTACGAAAATGATCATATTAATAATATTTGTTACATTCTAATTCAATCGGATACTTGAGTGTCTTATAAAACAAAAGTTTAGTATACAAATATGACTTTTAATCCTTCACCGGATATAAACGCTTTCATACACGATCTCAATATAAACGATTTTCGAAAACCCTAATCGATTTCAATATAAACGGTTTTCGACGACCCTAATCGATTCTAATCGATTTCAATGTAAACGCTTTTCGACACCTTTGGAGTTTGAATGCTTCAAAAGTATATTTATCGTGTGAATAGGTCCTCCAAAAGTGTATCACAATACAATTTGTTTATTTACAAAGGGATCTCATACTTTAAATCATAGTGTTACTATATAAAGTTAAGTAAAAAGCGTCCAAACATGTATAGTGTTTAAAAATTCAGTACCCAGGTTGAATGAAATGCGTCGGGAAATGATAAGCTTGAAAATACCTTGTTCCTATGAAAAATATCCATATGATAATATCCGTTTCCATTTGTAATTGTAAATTTTAATTATTTCACAAGGGTTTTCTAAAATTACCATTATGCACCATATACAGATTGAGTCGCGACACATAAAAATAGGCAATCAGTTTTGTTCCAAATATTATAACAGCTGGTATCAATTTATTTAATTGTAATGCCGGCGTTTGATCATAACTGTTCTCAAAAGACTTCGATAATTGTTATGAGACGATTTACGAACAGTGATGATCCTAATCAGTCTTAACAGAAGAGCATATTGATCTGAATATTCCCAACTATCGGAAAGCGGGTTTTCATTTGACACGGTATTATTATGTGTAAACCACGTGCAACCCAGATCAAATGGAAAATTACTGACGCATGCAGTAAACATGACCTTGACAACAGGGCTTCATTTCTCCCTTTCTTCATATTAAATAAATCTGGAGCAGATGACATTTAAAACGAGAAAAAATTGCTCACAATGTTATGATCCCATGCAAACACAATGAAGCAACCCTGTATAAATGTATTCTTCTGCTGTAGAAATTGTCTATACGTGAGAAAGGGTTAAATTGTTTGAATTTGTTGTCAAGATGTTTTTAATTTCGTCGGCATAATTGTTGAAAGAGGAAAGGGTTTACTCACACGTGCAAAGTCGGTTCTTTGTTTGACCGATCACATTTCCGGTGTATACCAGTTTTCACAATCAAGTAAGCTACTGGGAAATACCTCTTTCACAGATGTAGATTCGTATTGACGCAACTAAAGCTGACGAGTAAACATTGCAGCAAAAGGAGAAAGCCTAAATGCATTAAATTTAATAGATAACTTTTGCCACAATGATTTGAATTAATTCAGTAATTATACTTTCCTTTTTTATAGATTTTCTTTATTTTTGTCTCGACATTTTCACAATCGTTTGCTGTGATTTGTTGTAATGGGGAAAGGGATGAACAGCTGACATAAGTGGTTATTGTTTTCATCTACACAATACCGGCGGGTCTTTGATTGATTGATCTAGTAAATCAGAAGGGCAATAAAATGGGTCATTTACGGGTGCAGTTATGACACTTCCGCAAAACTGAAGCTGTATTTTTTTTTTTGGCTTTACCCCGTCTGACATTCAATCAGATATTTCTGATCTGGAAGTTGTTTCCGATGATTGTTCTTCTTCCGACAACAATCTTTTCTCTATAGGAGCTTGGAATAATGAGTTTCAACAACCAAGGGTAAGTAAACAAAGAACTAAATCGTCCTTGAGAATACGGGAAAATACGCAAACATGTGTTTATATTCGACTTTTTTGGGGTTAACCAGGGGCGTCTTATCTACGTCCCTGGGTTAACAATTTTCTATTGCCGATCTATTTCTTCAAAAAGGAAATAGTTAGAAATGAAAACGTAAGGACATTAGACATTCAAAATATTTATATGGGATGTTTTAACATTTATTCTCGTGAAATCGACTTTGAATCATGACAGGAAGATGGGTGATTTCTCCATTAAGTTTTACTAATTTTACTCCTGTATGTCACAGAGTTGACTTTTGAAAACTTCGTAGAAATTAAGACATATTTCCTTTACGGAGTATCTGGTTTTAAAAAATTAAACTTGAAATTGCTGTTGTTATATTCTGGAGTAATTTCACTTGTTTTTTTTCCGCAATAACAATATTTGAAAAGGTAGACATGAGCAAAATACATTCATCATTTTCAAGAAAAAATAAAAAATAAAATTGCCCTGCTTTCGTCTCCTGTTTTGCTTCAGTTCTTTTCATGCTGAAATAGTGTATTTTACACCAATGTAAAGGTAATTTAATTTCCCACAATGTTTATACAGATAGTTGGGTTTAATTAGGACAGGTGTCAAATTCTTATGATTTTCCCAATACCCTGTATGGAAATAGTGTACAGGCTTTTAACAGTAGTTTATTGACTATTGGTTTATCAAATAGATGCCTATATATGGAGATAATATAGGTAAATGGGCAGTTGGGCTATCCAGTAAAGGGTTAATAAAATAATTTCGTAAAATAATTATCGGATAGTTGTTGCAACCGTTCAACGAGCGAATGATTGGATTGTTGCAATCATTATGATTGTTTCGTTCAGAGCGCAAAATTCCGTTCCGCTCATAAAGCGTTCCAACTTCGTTCCAATCACGCTCACGATCCAATCACGTTCCGCTCAGATTGTCAATTTCATGATGTTCTTAACTGTAAATTGGAAGAACGACATTGATGATACAGACTCGGAAACTATGTGAGAAAATAAGCCAATGTAATTGCTCCTTCTTGGCATGTTAATGATTTGCGACAGTCATACATGTACAATGTATTCGCGAAAACACGAACATAGCAAAAACTTATACGAGCAATCAGAACTGGAACAATCTTGTTATGTATGGTTGTGAATCTTCGTATATACATATGTTGTGTATTTGATACCTGTTGTTTTTGAACAACGATAGCTGCTCGCCAAATGGCATTAATGCCGAGTGCGAGGGTAAACAACAACAACCAGCAGTAACAAGATACCTGTTGTTTTTTCACAACGATAGCTGCTCGCCAAATGGCATTAATGCCAAGTGCGAGGGTAAACAACAACAACCAACAGTAACAAGATACCTGTTGTTTTTTCACAACGATAGCTGCTCGCCAAATGGCATTAATGCCGAGTGCGAGGGTAAACAACAACAACCAACAGTAACAAGATACCTGTTGTTTTTTCACAACGATAGCTGCTCGCCAAATGGCATTAATGCCGAGTGCGAGGGTAAACAACAACAACCAACAGTAACAAGATACCTGTTGTTTTTTCACAACGATAGCTGCTCGCCAAATGGCATTAGCGAGGGTAAACAACGCCAACCAACAACAACAAGATATCTGTTGCCATTTAGTCGGTACCACCATTAACATCATGCATTACAACAACCAACAACAACAAGATATCTGTTGCCATTTAGTCGGTACCACCATTAACACCATGCATTAGCTTCAATTCTTTACTAATTAAAATTGTGTTTTACGACATCGCCAATTAAAAACACATTAAACTCTTTCCCACATACAATCAATCTGAAGCAGACCACATCACAAACATATAATGCTAAATTATGGAAACTTTATCAACGAAGGAAGCATTATTATTGAATATAATTGAAAACATTGTGACAAAAGGAGAAATTGCTCATTATGAGCAATTTTTTTCCTTTTGCCACAATGTGTTCAAACAGCCTCTGCCGCAGATGCGTCAACATGCGGGGTTAACAGGATATCAGTATTGGCGCCTCCATTATTTGAATTTTAATGACCACCATGATACATTGTTTACGTCACTTGGTACATTTTTCTATTCTTTATATCAAAATTACAATTGTGATTAACGACACTTAAAAAACACATTAAACTCTTTCCCACATACAACAAATCTGTAGCAGACCGCATCAAAAACATATAATGCTAAATTATGGAAACTTTAGCAACGAAGGGAGCATTATTATTGAATATAATTGAAAACATTGTGACAAAAGGAGAAATTGCTCATTATGAGCAATTTCTCCTTTTGCCACAATGTGTTCAAACACCATCTGCTGCAGATACGTCAACTTGCGGATGCAAGTGGAAGAGGGTTATATAGGATATTCTTATTAACTCTTTCAGCGCCGAAGGCAATATTGAGGTTTTTGCAAACAATACTGATTCAGGTGAGTCAGCTCGTAACGAGCTGTCACACCTGAAATCAGCATTGTATGCCTTTTACTTATCAAAATACTCCAAACCTTTTTTACACGAAGTAAGGAGACGCCCGATTTTGAACATGGAAGAGTCTATTTTAAACAATTCGGTGCTGAAAGAGTTAACAGGATATCAGTATTGGCGCCTCCATTATTTATCCATTATAATGACCACCATGATACATCGTCAACATCAGGTGGTATGTTTCTACTCGTTATATTAAGATTATAATTGTGATTAACTACAATTCAATTTCCCACACAAAATATTGAAGAAAAAAAACATCTATAAAAATGGAAGTTTTAATATTCTATGGAGTTGAAAACAATATTCAATATTTTGCGTAGATTTTCACGAAGTCGACTGCTGCAGATTTGTTGTGTGTGGAAAATTGAATTCTAGTTAACCTTTGACATGTGTAGAAGCATGTAAAAGGTGAACTGTTTTATTTTAAAGCCACACTGTTTTTTCAAATGCAGATGCCTCAACATGCTTCTACGCTTGTCAACGGTTAATTACAATTATGATTTTAGACGACGCCGATTAAAAACCCATTCGAAAAAACGCAAACATTATCAACCGCAGATATAAAACAACATACGGTATGGTATATCAGTCTTCAAAAACAAAAAGCAAAACAGATATCCCGATGTGATGCACTTTCTGTGTTGTATAATTGCTACTTCTCGTGATATAATTAATGGATACATGGCCTAGCTTCCTGCATCAATATTGACAGCGAGAAGGATCGATGTAGAAACTTAATTACAGGTTTTGAATTTTTATACTCAAAACGCGAGATTTCGAAACGAAAAATGTCACATTTAGCACGATGAACTAGTATACATGTACATGTACATTCAAGTCTGTGCGTAAGACCACCTTTGTGCAGCGATTCACTGTCAATAGCAATCATCCTTTTTATTTCCCAATAACTCAATATCTGGATAAATGACCCTGCAATTAAAGACCACCTGTGAACTGAACAAAGACCAGATTGTTCTCTTCCCTTGGGTGGTCTTTAAACACGGGTTTGACTGTACTAGTTTATTATTTTCATTTAAAAAAAGAATCAAGCCATAATAACACTTTGTCACATTTAGCACATTGAACTTGTATACATTGACAGTCAAACCAGTGCAAACGACCACCTTTGTATAGCAATACACTGTCTACCAAAAAACACAAAAAAAACCCACACTTTTATTTTTCCAATTACTAATTTTCTACATAAATCACCCTGTAATTAAAGACCACCTCTCAACAAAGACCAGACTATTCTCTTCCCATGGGTGGTCTTTACACACTGGTTGAACTGTACAAGTTTGATATATACATATATATAAAGGTATTGATTAAATGATTGATTGGGGTGTAACACGGTGTTAAACATTATTTCGGTCATGTCACGGTTGCCAGTTCACCTACCCATGTGTTTCCTGGCTTTCTCAAACCAGTATTTCACACAACATACTTTCGAAGCAACTGGCTGCTTTGTTCACAAAGACTGTTAGCCCAATTGTCGAAGACGAATGACAATCGTCACTGTAACTTTTGTTAAACGTCATAAAGAATATTGGCCGAGATGGGGTTCGAACTCACAATCCCTTGATTAGTAGTCCGCGTCGCTTCCGACTGAGCTAATGGAGAAATGAAGTCAGTGTCAAGCCATAACAGCACTTGGTGTTATAAGTTCAACTTATAACTGTTAGATAATTAAAGCGTACTGTGGACCTAGCGACTACTCGAAGGGGATCAATAAACGTCTTCGAGTAATTGACTTGTTCGAGTAATCGACGTGTTCGAGTAATTGACGTGTTCGAGTAATCGACGTGTTCGAGTCATCGACGTGTACGAGTAATCAACGTGTTCGAGTAATCGACGTGTTCGAGTAATCGACGTGTTCGAGTAATCGACGTGTTCGAGTGATCAACGCGTTCGAGTGATCGACGTGTTCGAGTGATCGATGTGTTCGAGTAATCGACGTGTTCGAGTAATCAACGTGTTCGAGTAATCGACGTGTTTGAGTAATCAACGTGTTCGAGTAATCGACGTGTTCGAGTCATCGACGTGTTCCGAGTTATCAACGTGTTCGAGTAATCAACGTGTTCGAGAAATCGACGTGTTCGAGTAATCGACGTATTGAGTAATCAACGTGTTCGAGTAATCGACGTGTTTGAGTAATCAACGTGTTCGAGTAATCGACGTGTTCGAGTCATCGACGTGTTCCGAGTTATCAACGTGTTCGAGTTATCAACGTGTTCGAGTTATCAACGTGTTCGAGAAATCGACGTGTTCGAGTAATCGACGTGTTTGAGTAATCAACGTGTTCGAATAATCAACGTGTTCGAGTCATCGACGTGTTCGAGTCATCGACGTGTTCGAGTCATCGACGTGTTCGAGTCATCGACGTGTTCGAGTCATCGACGTGTTCCGAGTTATCAACGTGTTCGAGTTATCTACGTGTTCGAGAAATCGACGTGTTCGAGTAATCGACGTGTTCGAGAAAGCGACGTGTTCGAGTAATCAACGTGTTCGAATAATCAACGTGTTCGAGTGATCAACGTGTTCGAGTCATCGACGTGTTCGAGTCATCGACTTGTACGAGTAATCGACGTATTCGAGTAATCAACGTGTTTGAGTAATCGACGTGTTCGAGTCACCGGCGTGTTCGAGTAATCAATGTGTTCGAGTAATCGACGTGTTTGAGTAATCAACGTATTCGAGTAATCAACGTGTTCGAATAATCAACGTGTTCGAGTAATCAACGTGTTCGAGTTATCAACGTGTTCGAGTAATGGACGTGTTTGAGTAATCAACGTGTTCGAATAATCAACGTGTTCGAATAATCAACGTGTTCGAGTCATCGACGTGTTCGAGTCATCGACGTGTACGAGTAATATACGTGTTCGAGTAATCAACGTGTTCGAGTAATCAACGTGTTCGAGAAATCGACGTGTTCGAGTAATCGACGTATTGAGTAATCAACGTGTTCGAGTAATCGACGTGATTGAGTAATCAACGTGTTCGAGTAATCGACGTGTTCGAGTCATCGACGTGTTCCGAGTTATCAACGTGTTCGAGTTATCAACGTGTTCGAGAAATCGACGTGTTCGAGTAATCGACGTGTTTGAGTAATCAACGTGTTCGAATGATCAACGTGTTCGAGTCATCGACGTGTTCGAGTCATCGACGTGTTCGAGTCATCGACGTGTTCGAGTCATCGACGTGTTCCGAGTTATCAACGTGTTCGAGTTATCTACGTGTTCGAGAAATCGACGTGTTCGAGTAATCGACGTGTTTGAGAAAGCGACGTGTTCGAGTAATCAACGTGTTCGAATAATCAACGTGTTCGAGTGATCAACGTGTTCGAGTCATCGACGTGTTCGAGTCATCGACGTGTACGAGTAATCGACGTATTCGAGTAATCAACGTGATTGAGTAATCGACGTGTTCGAGTCACCGACGTGTTCGAGTAATCGACGTGTTTGAGTAATCAACGTATTCGAGTAATCAACGTGTTCGAATAATCAACTTGTTCGAGTAATCAACGTGTTCGAGTTATCAACGTGTTCGAGTAATGGACGTGTTTGAGTAATCAACGTGTTCGAATAATCAACGTGTTCGAATAATCAACGTGTTCGAGTCATCGACGTGTTCGAGTCATCGACGTGTACGAGTAATATACGTGTTCGAGTAATCAACGTGTTTGAGTAATCGACGTGTTCGAGTCATCGACGTGTTCGAGTAATCAATGTGTTCGAGTAATCGACGTGTTTGAGTAATCAACGTGTTCGAGTAATCGACGTGTTCGAGTAATCGACGTGTTCGATTAATCAACGTGTTCGAGAAATCAACGTGTTCGAGTTATCAACGTGTTCGAGAAATCAACTTGTTCGAGTTATCAACGTGTTCGAGTTATCGACGTGTTCGAGTTATCGACGTGTTCGAGTAATGAACGTGTTCGAGAAATCAACGTGTTCGAGTGATCCCTCGATGTATGCTTAATTCAAATATGTATCGTCATCGTCTAGTTTCATTATAAAGTGATTATAATAAAAATAATTCCAGCGCATCAGCAGTTCATATAGCTACGCGGTTTTCAAACGACAGATCCATTCGAGGATGTTATTTAATTTAAACAATATATTCGAATTTTCAAATATTCGATAATATAATTATTGACCACATTTTAAAACATTGTCGCAAGTGGAGTATTTGTTCAGTATCAGCACTTTTCTACTTATGACATAATAATTTAAAAGCCGTCTGCTGCAGATGCAAGGGTAACTATAACGAAGCTCCGAACGAGACTCCGTGGTAAATATATGTTTATTGATTATTTGGTGTTTAACGCCGCTTTCAACATTTTCTCACGTATATCACGGCGTTTCCTGGGTAGGTTACCCAGTACAACATGTCCGTGTACCCTGACACCAGCTAGTCAGTCGTAATGTCAACCCTGCAATCCTAAGCGCCAAGGAGGGCAGCCATTACTACCTGGTCTTTTGTATGACCCGGTCGGTGATCGAACCCGCAACCTCCCTTTCCAGAGGCGGACGTTCTATCACCACACCACCAATGCGGTCAATATCTATAATATGTACTTACAAAGCAAAGTAAATTTAAATTTGTGTTTGTTTATTATAGTATCATTCCTTTTGAAAGGGCCATCCATTTCTGGCCTTTGAGACACTTTGGTCCTGAACTCATTTCACTTCACTAGTCCTATATGTTTGCCAGGAAACGGGCAGACAGGCGTTCGGTACCATTAGCGTCTAAACAACCGGTCATATCAGTATAGACCCCACAGTCGCTACTGGGATTCGATCTTCGACCCACCCACCGAAGTGAATGCCTTAATCGCTAGGCTATCGGTGAGGTATGTAATACACCACGAAAGTAAAATAAAACAGCGGTTCCCAATTGTTTTATACTAACATTTCGATTGTCTTGGAAATACTCCTTTCTGTTTTTAATGTATTCAGACTTTAAGCTCGTTGACACTTATAGTCGTAGTTTGAAACAGAAAATAACATTTTGCTTATATGGTGTTTCCGCCGCTTTCAACATGTACTGAGTAATATTACGACGTTTTCCGGACAAATTACCAGTACGTCTTGGCCAGTTTCATTGATACTAGCGAGTAAATAATATTGTTAACCCCACAATTAAAAGGTCTTTGGCATGATCCGACCGGTTATCCAACCTGAGACCTCATGTATCCGAGGCCGGCGGTCTTCCAATGCACCACTGAGATTTCTTGCATCTGCACCTACATACGATGATGACTCACCGCGATATAATTGAAAAGTTGTGGTAAGTGGCGATAAATACCATACAAACGACCAATCAATCAATTTGTTTGTTAGCATGGTGTTTAATGGTGTTTTACGCCCTTCTCAAGGACTGTTTGATTATATTGTGGCGTTTCCCCGGTAGGTAAGAATTCATTACAGTAGTAACGTCTAGTGCTCTCCTAACTTAATTGTTTTCCATATTCTTGCAGTGCTTTTGATACATTCCTCCTTACATGTCAGTCGTTATGTACACCTCACTATCATGAGCGCCATGGGTGGATCCTCAAACAGGGGCGTAGCTCCCTTTAGGCTTTCCGCGCAGACTGATCCGGCCGACACATTCCGTCTTATGGGGATATATGTATAGAGTAGTTATTCCTGAAACAGAAAATCCACAGGCGGAGAAAAGTGTCTATTCGGGTAGGCCTGTCGAACACCCGGATGTAACTAGTGTTTGACGAAAAACTAGATATATAGCACCTCGGATTCCCCTCTCGCAGCCTTATATAGTCAAAAGAATAGGATGGATGCATATGCTATTTCGACTGATAGGTTTTGTAACGAAAACCCGCCGCGGTAGTGTAAATGTACAGCGTTCACATCGGGTGCTGTAGGTCACGGGAGGTCACGGGAGGTCACGGGATCTAACCCCGGCCGGGTCATATCAAATAATTTACCCATTGGTAGTAATTGCCTCCCTCCTTTGCGCTCAGGGTTGCGGGGTTGGCATTACGACTGACTCGCTGATGTCTGGATAAATGGTCCGGTAGTACTGGTAATTTACCCAGGAAACGCGGTGATATAACTAAAATATTGTTGAAAGCGGCGTAAGACACAAATCAATCAATCAATTAAACAATCAATCAATCAATTAAACAATCAATCAATCAATCAATCAATAATTACGGAAATCTGACCCATTATATCGAAAAACCATCTCTAGAAAGCTCGCAGAAGAATGTTTTATATAAGACAACGTAGGCTATTCAGTCATCTGTAGATATGTAGATAAATGTACACAGATTGAATTTCGCTGATGTCTGCATTGCAGATGATTTAGCACATCAGTCGACATTTAAGCGCTATATTATAGTAGCAGACGACTTTGTAAAGGAAATCTGGAATTGGAAAGTTTTCTATAAGACAACATTTTCAGGAATCTGTAGATACAAAGATTAAAGTTCGCCGACGCCTACATGCATGTAGCAGATGATTCAACACCTGTGTCGCAGACGACATTTTAGTCTTTAGTCTTTAGTATAGTAGCAGACGACTTTGGAAAGGAAATCAAGCAGTGATTTTCTATAAGACAACGTTACCAGTCATCTACGAATCTGGGATTAACCCTTTCCCTCATACGACAATTATGCAGCACTTGACTTTGAACGTATTTTGTCAAAACATAGAAAATCTCCATAATTGAATGGATGACCTATGACAAAAAGTGGAAAACATTGTGGCAAATGGAGAAATTGCACGTTTTGTGCAATTTCTTCTTTTGTCACTATGTTTTCAAATAGCCATCTGCTGCAGAGGCGTCAGAAAGCGTCTATATGAGGGAAAGCGTTAAATATCCCTGACATAGCCGATGGTGTAAGATATTTATTGCAGAAGGCAATTGAAGACGTGTGCATAGTGCACCTGAATTAATCTAGCAGATGATTCAACAACCTGTGTCGCAGACGACAATTTAGTCTTTTACAGTAGCAGACGACTTTGGCAAGGAAATCTCGCAGTGGTAAGTGTTCCATAAGACAACGTTTACAGTCACCTTATAATCTGAGATTAAATATCCCTGAATGCAATTGAACACTTCTGCATACCACCTGTATTGCAGACGATATTTGAACCGTAAACAGCAGCGGACGACTTTTGAACACTGTGTATCAAATAGTGTATTTACCCTTTCCTATATATACAGTAAATATGCAGCAGACGAACGTTGGGGTACACATAGGCCTAAATATGGAAACCATTTTAATCGAAATGAAAACATAATGAATAGAAATGAAAATATTCTGGCAAAAATCGTCTGCTGCAGAGGCGTCAAAACACGTCTGTATGTGGTCAAGAGTTTCACATGAAAATCGACTTACTTGTGCTTTTGGGCTGTTGATATTGTATACTATTGACAAGAAATGTAATGTGAAAGACAGTAGTGCAGCAATTTTAGAGCGTAATGCCTCGTGTATCAGAGGTTCCAGGCTTACCCTCCCGCCTCTAATGCTAAGTTAATTCAGATCATATCGTAGACTTATACTGTCAATGTCTGGTCATATCCGATTATCAGACCCTTAACCCTATCCCACCTGCAGACGCATTTTACGCAATAGCAGCAGACATCTTGTGTAAACAATGTGGCCAAAGGAGAAATTGCAATATTTTCAACTTTATTTAATAATCAAGCTATCTTTTATGGAGGTCTTTCAGGTTTTTGACACAATGTTTTCAAAATCGTCTGCTGCAGATTTGATGCATGTGGGAGAAAGAGTTAAAAAGCTGAACGTATGCGAATAGCGTAAAGGCGAACAGGAAGGATATTGGAGGCGCATGATAAAACGGTATCTTCAGCAACTCGGTTGCATAGGGGTAGATCGTCGCGTCTGATACGGTAGGTCGCTGGTTCGATCCCTGGCCGGGTCATATCAAATACTTTTAAATTTTGTTATTAATGGCTATCCCTCCCTTGGTGCTCAGGATTGTGGGGTTATAATTACGACTCAATCGCTGGAGTCCGGGGCTAAAGTGTGGTTTTGACATTGGCTCAAACAAGTAAAGCCAATTAGACTCGGAAGCCTTTCATTTACCTTGTTTGTTATCGCAAGTAGAGTTTGCTATTGGAATTATTTCAATTCAAGGGGAAAAAACCAAGAAATCAATGTCATGCTTTTTTTATCATTTACCAGAAGGAACCATATTTTGACGCGTCCGTTTTCGTAGGAATAACGCAAACAATATATTGTACTGTGTCTTCAAAGTTTCTTAATCGTTTCCCTCATATGACAATTCTGCAGCAGACGACTTTGAACATATTTTGATTTTTTTTTAAGAAAATCTCTGTAATTGAATGAATGGATAACCTATGACTAAAAGTGGAAAACATTGTGGCAAAAGGAGAAATTGCTCGTTTTGAGCAATTTCTTCTTTTGGCACTATGTTTTCAAAAGCTGTCTGCTGCAGAGGCGTCGAAAAGCGTCTATATGAGGGAAAGGGTAATCGTTCCAGCAGAAAATAATCTACACCAAATTTTGCGAACATTTAAGTAACGATATTGAATATCTTTATAAATGAAGTCATGAGTATTGAAAATACGTGAAAAAATATTAAATATCCCGATTAGCATAGGTAGTTTGTTTATATTACTTGGAATATTTACTCTTCCTTCGAGCCATATTTGTTTAGAGAAAATCTTTGCATCTAGACCCATGAAAAAGCCATCCGCTTAATTGGAAAAGTAAATAGATTTTCCCATTTCGATCTTCATCTAGAGATGGCTTTTCCATATATGGGACAGACAGGAAAAAACAACAACATTATTACGAAAAACACTTCTATATCGGTGTATGTCTTTTACTATCACTCTCTCTCTCTCTCTCTCTCTCTCTCCCTCTCGTCTCTCTCTCTCTCTCTCTCCTATCTCTCTCTCTCTCCCTCTCTCTCTCTCTCTCTCTCTCTCTCCTCTCTCTCTCTCTCTCTCTCTCTCTCTTCTCTTCTCTCTCTCCTCTCTCTCTCTCTCTCTCTCTCTCTCTCTCTCTCTCTCTCTCTCTCTCTCTCTCTCTCTCTCTCTCTGTCTCTCTCTCTCTCTCGTCTCTCTCTCTCTCTCTCTCTCTCGTCTCTCTTCTGTCTGTCTGTCTGTCTGTCGTCTTTTTCTTTTCTCTCTGTCTGTCTGTCTCTGTCTGTCTGTTCTGTCTCTCTCTCTCTCTTTCTCTCTCTCTCTCTGCTCTCTGTTTCTGTCGTGTGTGTGTGTGTGGTGTGTGTGTGTGTGTGTGTTGAGTAGTGTGTGTGTCTCTCTCTCTCTCTCTCTCTCTCTCTCTCTCTCTCTCTCTTCTCTCTCTCTCTCTCTGTCTGTCTGTCTGTCTGTCTGTCTGTCTCTCTTTTTCTCTCTGTCTGTCTGTCTGTCTGTCTGTCTCTCTCTCTCTCTCTCTTTTCCTCTCTCTCTCTCTGTCTCTGTTTCTGTGTGTGTGTGTGTGTGTGTGTGTGTGTGTGTGTGTCTCTCTCTCTCTCTCTCTCTCTCTCTCTCTCTCTCTCTCTCTCTCTCTTCTCTCTATCTCTCTCTCTCTCTCTTCTCTCTCTCTCTCTCTCTCTCTCTCTCTCTCTCTCTCTCTCTCTCTCTCTCTCTATCTCTCCCCTTCTCTCTTTATCGTTTAATCCCCTCTCAAGCAAATTCTTTGCTTTTTCATTAATACGAAATCCCAACATGGACAAAAACAGACGAACAATAAATTGACAGCGTTTCTGTTATAATAGCAAGCCGACTGTTATTATTGAATTACAAAGCGAGACTAGGATAGACGAATCGTCACGTCACCAGTCGCATACACTTGTCACAATAAATCTCTCGTGAGTTTCAATCACCTATTTCCTGATGTGGTATGGCAGGCGCTAGTAAACTATTTTCCCAGTAGTGTTGCAATTCTTTCGACGTGGCAAATCTAACACATATATCTGTGCAAGATATGAGCCGTTCCACGAGAAAATCAACAGTATGGCCTCTGCGTAATGTATCGGATCCAGATCAGCCTGCGCAGTCCGCGCAGACTGATCCGGGCCGACACATTCCATCAACAAGGGGATAGAGGTATAAAGTAATGATTCCTGAAATAGAAAATCTACAGGATGCCGAAAAAGTGTCTATCCGGGTAAGCATGCGCGGCATGCTTAATCTGATCTGGTCCATACTTAACGCAGAGTCCACAATGTTGGTTTCTCGCGTGACGGCTCATATAGCCTGTTATGTCTACCCTGTTCGACGGGAAAGAACAGTAATAGACTTGTACCCTGTGTCTTTAGAAAAAACGATAACTGGAGTGAAACCAGGCATGCATTTATGTTAACCTTTTCCAACCCCGTAGAATAGTCGGTAGCGCAGCGGCCTGTCAATCAAGGAGGTGTGGGGTTGGAACCCCAGCTCGGCCAACATTATTTCCGACGTTTGGAAACGTCAAAACTATACGTGTGATTCGTTGCTTGTAATAATTATTGTGTGAGTACTTGTGTGAGAAAGTCAGGAAACATACTGGTATGTGAAGTCGTGATATGACTGAACAATTGTTCTAGAAAAACTTAATCAATCAACTTTTCGAGTAATACTTAGGTTTGTTTATTAAACAGTTGTAATTTAATCATGTGCATTTTATACTTGTATGGTGCAGGACTGTTTTGTGCTGCCGGATGCCTAAAACGGATTGGGGATAATCAAGTAAGGCGAAGGCTTCCAACCACAACTATTCTACAGCGGATGTGTGCGACTTTCGTACAGCGACACAAGTAGGCGTTATTTGTGTGACTTTGTTTTCCTACATTTGGAGGACAGTGAATGAACTATTCAAAACAAGAGACAGAAAAGTAAAACACCCTGTGGATTAAGACCAGCGGATGTCAAATAACAGAGGTCAAATAACAGAGAGCAAATCATAGTTCATTAAATTAAATGCCAAAAATATTAGGTTTCATTCATTTAGAAATATATATATATATACAGTCGAACCTGTGCTTAAGACCACATCGGAATAGCAATTCCCTGTAATATAGTGACCATACTGTTAGTTTCCCAACTTTTGTTCGGTGTTCCAGCAATTCAATCTAAATTTTTTCTGCTGCAGATTAGTGTATGTGGGAAAGCCGGAGGAGAATTATACCCATTTTGATGCTAAACGCATGGACTGATGTGTTTTCTGATTGACTTTTAACGCTTTCATTTACATAATGAATTGCCTGGCCATACTTGTATACGTATTATATTCATTGAATGATTGATTTATTGAAATTTAACGCCGTTTTCAACAATTGTTTAATCATATCACGGCCAGTTCTCCTTCCCATGTGTTTCCTGGTTGCCTCTCACCAGTACTCCACACAACACTCTTTACAAGCAACTGGCTGATTTTCAACAAAGACTGTTAGCCCATTGGTAGAAGACGAATGACGCTTGTCACATTGACTTTTATTAAACGTCGGAAAGAATGTTGGTTCGAGTCCACAACCCCCGGATTGACAGCCCACGTCGTTAATAAGAACACTCCGACGTTCAATTGCAGCCTTATCTTCATCTACGCAGTTCAGAAAAGTAACATAAATAGAAGGAAAAGGGTTAAATATTACAATCGATGATAATATTTGTGTAGAAAGCTCAAATATCTTTTGTTGATTGGAACTTTTAAACCCAATTTCTTATGCAAACAATGAAATACTCATTTGTAGTCGCCGATTCAAAGAGAATTGTGTTTGCCCTTTATGATCGGTTTAAGCGCATCGCTTCTTTATATCAATACAATCTAAAACATTGCCATCCTTGTTACACAGTATCTTTGACAGAAATATTTGCCCACCAAAATTATCATTGGATTTTAAAGCATATTTTAGTCAAATCTCGGAAGTCATTTTATGTAACCATGTGGTTTAGAGAATAGCTCGCATATTCAAACAGCCCTGTTGTTGTAGTGGTTGTAGAGCGTTCGCATTTTGGTAAAACTAGGTAAACAATACTCTTTAATTTTCAAATAAAAATTATCGTTGAAGACATCGGAACTTCTTGATGACTGGTTGTTAATTGGGTCTGTTTAACGTATACACTGCTCTGAGACAAATTCATGTTAACACTGAGTGCAGTTACCGAGACAACCACCTCCAATTATACTAAGTTGTAGTCCTTTTACTCTTTCCCACGTATAGACGCTTTCTGACGCCTATGCAGCACACGAATAATGAAATCATTGTGGCCAAATAAAAAGGACATTTTTCATTTTGGCATAACGTTTTCAACTCTATCTAATAATTAAAGTCTCATCTATGGAGGTCTTTTCACATTTTTGAAATGATGTTTTTCAAAGTCGTCTGCTACATACAATATTGTTCGTGAGAAAAGGTTCTTTAAGCGCGTAATATAACTCATTCTAACCTGACTTGTGCAAACAATAACGAATGACATTTTAAAAGTTTAGAACACATAGGTAGCATGGGATTCCGAGAGAGATTGAGGTATTTGTTTAACGGAAACGGAAACCCGTTTGTACAAGGTGTTTCTCGTATACGTTAACCTACTACCGGAAGTGGTCGGCACTAATAGTATGTTGACGTACCGATCCTTTAGAATGAAGGCGTATCTATCGACAACTCCATGTTTATCTCTTTCTCTTCCATGTTGATAATTGGACCACTCCATTTGTTTTTGTCCAACAGGAAATTTGGTAAACAAAACAATGTCTAAGTGGCAAACAATGCAGATTTCAGGAGAAACAGCTTGTTATCACCTGCCTCACATGAATGCGCATTGTTTGCAAAAGCCTTTAATTACCTTTGACAGTGAAAGGGTTAACACTTATTATGTCGCTGAAGATGCAGGTTTACACCATTATTGTCTGTTATAGCTCGACGACAGAAGTCACAGAACCCATATCCATGTAAATGGCCGTATATCTAAGTTGCAAGAAGTTGTAACCAAAGCCCTTTGCCTGTAAACATGTTTTTTGTATGTTTGTTAAATATTTGTCTTCGAGCTTTACATGTACTTTTCCATATCTAAGGTTAAAAAACCAAAAAAAAACATAACTGGGCTCTAAAATGTGCCTTGCACAATGCCTATTATCTATGACCGCCGCGAGTTGGAATCGAATCCGGGACACCTAGTTCCAAATATCCTCGCTAACCACTCGTCCACAGCGAATTCAGGGATCCGACATACTGTAGTTGGACCTTGTAATATCGTGAATGTCGATAGCAATTGCCGGAACACGTTATTTTCGTGCCAATAAATTGATTCACATAATGATAAACCTTGACACTTTTCGCCTCCTGTGGATTTTCTGTTTCAGGAATCACTACTCTATACATCTTTCCCCCTAAGACGGAATGTGTCGGCCGGATCAGTCTGCGCGGACAGCGCAGGCTGATCTGGTCGATACATTACGCAGATGATATTAGCCGTCCCGCGATAAAACCAACAGTGTGGAATCTGCGTAAAGTATCGACCCGGATCAGCCTAAGCATGCAACACAGGCCTACCCGCATAGACACGTTTCGCCTCCTGTGGATGTTTTGTTTCAGGAATACCTACTCTATTATACATCTATCCCCCTAAGACGGAATGTGTCGGCCGGATCAGTCTGCGCGGACAGCGCAGGCTGATCTGGTCGAATCATTACGCAGATGTCTATCGCCGCGGCTGCATTTTGAGATGGTATATTAGACGTCCCGCGAGAAAACCAACAGTGTGGACTCTGCTTAAAGTATCGACCCGGATCAACCTAAGCATGCCACGCAGGCTAACCCGACATACACTTTTCGCCTCCTTTGGGTTTTCTGTTACAGAAATCATTACTCTATACCTCTATCCCCCTGAGACGGAATGTGTCGGCCCGGATCAGCCTGTGAGGACTGCACAGGCTGATATGGGTCGATATATTACACAGACGCCAGAATGTTGGTTTTCTCCTAATTCGACTCACATTATGAAATTGTATGCGCCGAGTCAGTCGATTTTATGTCGTGTTACATATTCGAACAGTGAAGACTCGGACGAGTCAGTACACGCACGTCCCAACAGTCCGATCACAGTCGTCACTCTCCTAAGTCCTCGTACTTGTAAAAGCAGAACTACATGTAACCACTTATTAAAATAAAGGTCTACATTGTTTATGTGCCAACCTAATGTTTACCCTGATACTGTATGTTATGAAATAACGTATATGTCAGGAGATTTTCGGTCGTGTTGCATATGCAAATAGTGAATACTGGGGCGAGCCAGTACATGTACGTCCCAACAGTCTTACCACAGTCTTCACGTTCCTCGTACACATGCTAAGCTAGTTGTAGCCAATGATTAAAATAACTTAAATGTCTATTTAAATGGCTACAATTTCCGGAACACGTGCTTTCCTAGACAACTGTATATTAACACTGACACTGTATCTTATGAATTAACCTATATGAGCCCTGACAAGCATTTTCAGGTCTTGATGCATATCAACACACTCATAACAGTCTTCATTTATGTAAAGTAGACCAAGGTGTAGCCATTGATTAAAACATAATTGACTATCTAAATGTCTACAATTTCCGGGACACGCTCTTGCCGTGCCAACATAATGTTAAACCCTGACAATTTATATCATGAATTTACGTAAATGAGCCTCGCCAGGGGATTTGAGGTCTTGGTTAATATGCGAGCAGCGGAGACTCTGGCGAACCAGGACATGTTCGTGCCTAACATATTCATCACAGTATTCACGCTCCTCATGTTTGTAAAGCAGACCAAGGTGTAGCCACTGATTATTTATTAATTGACTATCTAAATGTCTACAATTTCCGGAACACGTTCTTGCCGTGCCATCATAATGTTTAACCCTGGCACTTTATATGATGAAATTACATAAATAAGCCTCGCAAGGCGATTTGAGGTCTTGTTGCATATGCTAACTGTGGATACTCTGGCGAACCTGTACAAGCACGTCCCAACAGATGTACCCCAGTAGTCACGCTCCTAATGTTTGTAAAGCAGACCTAGATTAAGCCACTGATTATTTATTGATTGACTAAATTTCCGGAACACGTTCTCTCCTTGCTAACATCATGTTATACACTGACACTAAACATTATGAAATTACGTGTATGGGAACCGACAGGCGATTGGATATCTTGTTGCATATGCAAACAGTTGTGACTCTGGCGAGCCTGTTCATGTACTTCCGAACAATCATTCGCAGCATTTCGCTTTCTCATACATGTAAAGAAGCCCTATATATGTCATACGTCGCGGAGATGTAACAAACCCCGTAGTAGCCGAGTGGTTAGCGACGGAAATTTGGAAGTCGGCGTCACAGGTTCAATCCCAAGTAGCATCGGTCATGGGTTCGAGTGCCCTTTGGTAAAGCACAATTATTAGCCTTGTACTGGTTTGTTTACCCCTGGCTCACGACGTGATATGATTGAAATAAAGATGAACGCGGCGCGGCGTTAACTCTTTCAGCGCCAAAGGCAATATTCAGGTTTTTGCAAACAATACTGATTCAGGCGTTACGAGCTGTCTCACCTGAAATCAGCATTGTTTGCCTTTTATTGATCAAAATAGTCCAACATTGTATTATATGAGAAATGGAGACGCCCGATTTTGAACATGGAAGAGTCTACTTTAAACAATTCGGCGCTGAAAGAGTTAAACCGAAGTTAAACAAAACAAAAAGCAACCATTTTCCAAACACATTATTAGTACTAGTACTATAACTACTACTACTACTTCTACTACTACTACTACTACTACTACTACTACTACTACTACTACTACTACTACTACTACTACTACTACTACTACTACTACTACTACTACTACTACTACTACTACTACTACTACTACTACTACTACCTACTACTACTACTACTACTACTACTACTACAACTTCTACTACTACTACTACTACTACTACTACTACTACTACTACTACATTTACTATCACTAATAGTATTACTACTACTACTACTACTACTACTACCTACTACTACTACTACTACTACTACTACTACTACTTTTACTATCACTAATAGTATTACTACTACTACTACTACTACTACTACTACTTTTACTATCACTAATAGTATTACTACTACTACTACTACTACTACTACTACCTACTACTACTACTACCTACTACTACTACTACTACTACTACTACTACTACTACTACTACTACTACTACTACTACTACTACTACTACTACTACTACTACTTTTACTATCACTAATGGTATTCTCTGATACAATGAATACTTTTCATTTCGATAAAGGGGTTCGTTATATTTAAAGATATGAAATGCACATTATGTTGTACTGTTCTAATGTTAAAGGTTAAGGTTTTAGATTTCGTAAATTCCCGTTAATTAAGGTTAATAAGCCAGAATCCCATGCGTGAGAAAATGTCGTATAATTGAAATCATATAGCATTAAGGTTGCACGGAAAATGTCAGACTTTTTTTTATAAAGCCTAATTGCATTTTAATTTAAATCAATGTTCATTTCATCTTTTTAATGAAAAAAAAAATCAGTGCAGTAAGAACTTGAAGCGAATTTACTGCAATTCCACTCATTTATACGGGCAATATAATTTATGTCTTTCTTTTGCTGTCATTCTCACTTCTCTTTCTCACATTGTTTTCATTATTAAGCCTTGTGTTGCCCTCTAGTTAATACGTATAACAAATTACAGAGCTATTAACGATGTATTATATACATACTCAGCACCTAATTAAATATTGTATTGAAAAACATCTTCGCAAGTCAAGGGTGATATGTACATTACAATCCATTAGTTACTTGAGGCAGGAACGTAAATCTTATCTTATCTTATCTCGTAGAAGATGAAGATACGTCCCTGCTTGTGACTTCAATACAGTCATACTTGCATTTACCCCTTCCCTCTTACAGATGCTTTCTGACACCTATGCAGAAGACGATTTTTTTAAAACATTGTGACAAAAGGAGGAATTTCTTTAAAACGAGAAATTTCTCCTGTTGCCACAGTGTTTTCAATTTTATTCAATTATTATACTCTCATTTAAAGCGTTTTTCCATGTTTTTGCATGGTTGTTTTCAAAGTCGTTTGCTGTGGATTTGTTGCATGTGGGAAAGGGTTAGGTCAAACTTTGACTGTTGAACACAGGTGGCTGCTTAATACAAGTCAAATAAAGTAGAAAGAGTTGATTTGGTTAATCTCCAAGTGGCTGCTTCATATAAGTTGGCTGCTCAAGTATGACTGTATTGACATGAGTGGCGGAGAAGAACCATATGAAATTATCGGCGTCGAGGCTCACGCGATGAAATCAATGTTTTGTCGAAACAAACAAATATAGTGTTTGTATTTCATGTTTTACGGGTGGGTTGTTTTGTTCTTATTAGAAAATCTTTAACTTAAATATAGCATAATTTGTATCACCAGAGTAGTACGAATACAATGCTGGTACTAGTTTACAGCGAACCAAATATGAGCCGTCCCGCGAGAAAATCAACGTTGTGGACTCTGCGTAAAGCATCGACCCGGATCAGCATAAGCATGCCGCGCAGGCTAACCCGGATAGACACGTTTCGCCTCATGTGGATTTTCTGTTTCAGGAATAATTACTCTATACCTCTATCCCCCTGAGACGGAATGTGTCGGCCCCGATCAGTCTGCTCGGACTGAGCAGGCTGATCTGGGTCGATACATTACGCAGTGGCCGGGACGGCTCATATTGTTTATTACATGTATATAAGAGTCTAGATTTAGTTGTCTAGACACATTTCTGTGACAGGGGATAATACAAGGGGAGAAGTATTGCGTTAATCTGAATGGCGAAAACTAGGTGATTTGTGTTCTAAGACCACGGCCATATCGAGGGCTTGGCGTGAAACGGTGGTAACTAAAATTAGTATTTTTTTTACCAAGGTTTTCTTGGTAAACAATGGAAATTTAGGTGCCATTGTTCGTTCTGAGTAATGGCAACTTAATTTGCATTGTTTACAAAGGGGTCAAAATTGGACTTAAACCAGGGTTTTCAAAATAGGTTTTTAGTTAAAACCGTTTCACGCCAAGCTCTCGATTTCTGTGACAGGGGTTAATAAAGGGGGAGCAGTATTGCGTTAATCTGAATGGCGACAACTCTGTGATTTGTTTTCTAAGACCACGGCCATACAATCCATTTAATATGACCCCTGGGTCGTGACCTATTCAAAGGAATGTATAGTGTATCAATAATTAATTTAAATTTTGGCAAATGGAATAAAAATCGCGAATGTCACTGTGACATTTGTATTATTTTTATTTGTATTTATCACTAATTTGTTTATCATCTAAAAGTTCCGGGCATTCTTTCCAATGATCCACAAAATTCGGTGTGACTAGAGTCATTTGTCTTCCACCAATGGACTAACAAGAAAGGTGCTTAGTCATCTGTGAAGAGCGTTGTGTGGAGAACTGGTCTGAGAAAGCCAGGAAACACACGGGTAGGCCGTCGTGATTAAACCGAAATAGCATTAATTACGGCTTTAAACCCCAATCAAATAGTTGTACTAGTGTTGATTGTCAACCTGGGAGGTTGTATTCACGAGAGCAATTCCCACGAATATTTTATTGCGAAATTTCACGAGAGTCGATTATATCCAGTGTTGACAAATGGCCCTATTAATATGATATTATGAACTATCCTTGAAATTGAACACTTACAGGAATAGTAGCATGCGACACGTCACATGTAGAATGCCCTACCAGGTTGCCACCACCAAAAAAAGATCCAACCTGCGCCTCAGTTCGTAATATAGTAGAATAGTTGAAACAGTGCCAAATACCACCTTGGAATAGCAATTCTCTGTCTATAGCGACCACAATTTTAGTTTCCCATGAACTCATTCAGTAAAACTTATCGTCCCGCGAGAAAACCAACATTTTGGCCTCTGCGTAATGTATCGACCCAGATCAGCCTGCCCAGTCCGTGCAGACTGATCCGGGCCGACAATTTCCGTCTCAGTGGGATAGAGGTATAGAGTAATGATTCCTTAAACAGAAAAAAAACAGGAGCAATCAGTGTCTGCCCGGGTTCGCCTGCGCGGCATGCTTAGGCAGATCCGGGTCGGTACTTTAGGCAGAGTCCACATTGTTGGCTTTCCCGCGGGACGGCTCAGATAACGATATACAATCATCAAGTAAACCGCCTCGGTAGTGCAGTGGTAAAGCGTCCGCCTCGGGTGCGGGAACTTGTGGGTTCGATCCCCGGCAAGGTCATACCAAATACTTTACAAAGGGTAGTAATGGCTGTCAACCTTGGCGCTCAAGGTTGCGGGGGTAAGCATTACGACTGACTGACTGACTGGTGTCAAAAAAAATGAACCAGTAGCAATGGTAACTTATACACTACACCCCGTGATATAACTGGCATTTGTCTTTTAAAGCTGCGTAAAACATCAAACAATCAATCAACCAACCAGTCTAAGTACAGTTACTTCAACGCTGGTACGAACTATAAAAAAAAACCCTGCTTCAATGGACTCGAGGCAAGTAACGTATGACGTGAGCTGTTTTGTACTCTTGGTTTATTTGTTGGTTTGTATGTTGTTTTTTTCTAATATCAAATAAATCAGACAAAAAGAAAAATCACCAGGATTAAATATCAACAATTTTGTTGTACTTTTAAAAAACAAAAGCAGCCTGAAACAAGACGCCAGGGACCGACTCGCTAATGTCAGATCTCGCGTGTTCTCGCTAAACGAGAAGTGATTAGGAAATAAACTATGTCACGTTTCCGTGTCTATTTAAAACATATTTTCCGGTGTGAATTTCTGTCTCTCCAATGATTGTCTAAACTTGAGTTTCTAAAATTTGACATGAAAGTATTCTTAATCGCGCTGAATCATTCGGACAACTATTGTGACCTTTAATTTTAAAGTAATTACTCGTGCATGGAATAGTGTTTGTTACATATTGACCATTATTATATAACCTATAAATAGACGCTTTTTCATTGGCTAAAAAGTAACTTTTTAGAAAAAAATATCTTGCAATATGCACCGTTTTTTCTGATATGCACCAGTTTTATAAATAGTAAACAGGCGAATAACGGGGAATCCCCGTAAAGTATTAAATTAGTCTGAAAACACTCTGAAATTGGTCTACGTGAGTCTGGAGCTGTTTTGTTCTCTTGGTTTGTGTTAATATAGAATAAATCAGGCAGAGTGAGAATTAACCAGGGTTTAAAAAAAAAAAAAAAAAATTAATTTCAAAAGCCACAACACACAACTTGAAACAAGACACGAGAGACCTTCAGATCTCTCGTTTTCTCGTTTAACAAAATGTAATTAAGAAACATATTTTATTTAATCTATTGCATTATTCCGTGTGTCTTTAAATATTCTTTTCGAATGTGAACTTCTTTTTCTCCAATGATTATCTAAATTCATTTTCTAAAAAAAAAGACATGAAGCAAACAAAGGGCAAAACCATTATCCTCCTGCTGAATCATTGCGACTGAATTATGGCTTTGATTTGTAAGTTATTACTGATGTTTGGAGTAGTGTTTGTTATATATTGACCCATGGAACAAGCACAATGTCTCGACTGTACGAATATGCAGGCTGATATACGTCTACATATTCGTTTACATAATTCGTAAATTGGGGTTATATATTACTCTGAAAACCCTCTGATATCGGTCGACGTATGCCTTGAGCTGTTTTTTATCTCGATTTTTGTTAAAATCGAATAAATCAGGCAACGCTTAAAATTAGCTTTTTTGATTTAATCGAAAAAAAATATATCACAACTTGAAACAAGACATGAGGGACCACCTCGTTTATTTCAGATCTCGTGTTTACTCGTTAAACGAGATGTAATTAAGAAATATGTTTTTATTTAAACTCTCAAATGATTTCTTTAAATTTAGTATTTAAAACCTCTACTCTGGTGGTTATGTATTTCTGTTTCACCAGCATGTGATCCGTTCCACGAGAAAACCAACATTATGGACTCTACGTAAAGTATCGATCAGGATCAGCCTAAGCAATCCGCGCAGGCTAACCCGTACATACACTTTTTGCCTTACGTCGGTTTTCTGTTTCGGGAATCATTACTCTATTCATCTATCGGAATGTGTCGGCCTGGATTAGCCTGCGCGGATTGCTTAGGCAATTTCTCTTTTCACCACAATGTTTTCCTTTTTATTTCAATAGTAATATTTTCTTTTACAAAATTTGTTCATAGTTTTTCCAATATGTTTTAAAAGTAATTAGATACAAATTTCAATTTGTTTAACATGGGAAAGGGAAAGGTTAACACGTTCATGGAGTAGTGTTGTCCAATATTGACCAATGTACATCGAACAAAGGCATCTGCCGTAACCGCGTGGTTATCGTCGGGGATTTGGAACCGGGCCTCCAGCGATCGATTACAAGTCGCGGCTGCCATGGCAGAGTGCCCTTTGGCAAGGTACATTTCCTAGTCTAGTACTGATTTGTCTACCCCGGAATCATGAATAAGTGAACGGTCGCCGATATATAACTGAAATAATGTTGATAACACCGTACTACCAAAATAACATTGACAACAACGAACGATGTAATCCAATGTTTGAATGTGCAGGCTGATAGTGGTCGACATTGATCGTAAATATGGTTAAACGTCTTACATTACGACCCCTCGTAGATATGGTTAAAAGTCTTACAGTACGACCCCTCGTAAATATGGTTAAAAGTCTTACAGTACGACCCCTCGTAAATATGGTTAAAAGTCTTACATTACGAACCCTCGTAAATATGGTTAAAAGTTTTACATTACAACCCCTCTTAAATCTTGTTTAAAGTCGCTTATAGTATGGTAATTGTTCACTTCTTCTCCGGTGTGTATTTTCGATTCACCAATAATTATGAAAAGAAATGAATTCTGAAAACGCAATCTAAAAGGAAAATCTAAATTAAGGTTACTGATCATCCCACATTGCACTTCTTCTTCTGTTTTAATCTATTTTAATCAAATGGTGTTGCTTTTGTTGTTTCGTCTCTCCATTAACCCTTTCCTTCAAATAGACGCTTTCTGACGCCTCTGCAGCAGACGGCTGTTTGAAAACATAGTGACAAAAGAAGAAATTACTCAAAACGAGCAATTTCTCCTTTTGCCACAATGTTTTCCACTTTTAGTCATCCATTCAATTATAGAGATTTTCCATCTTTTGACAAAGTATGTGCAAAGTCGTCTGCTGTAGAAATGTTGTATTAGGGAAAGGGTTAAAAAGATTTCCCTAATACAGAGGGAATTTGACACAACTTGTGAGATATCGTAGGAATAATAAAATATAGCCATATGTTATATTTTTGTAATTATTTTTACTCCTTCTTATTATTTTGCTTGTATTAATTTTGGCTTGTTTTATTGAGGGTTTACGTTATATCACGGCGACAGTTCACTTATTCAACAAACCAGTACTAGGCTAGTAAATCTGCACGCCAACTTGAGATCATTTTTTTTTCGGCGATAGCTGATTAAGCTGGGTTTTGACCTAGATGTTAAACAAATGATCTAGATTGTAGACCAATCATATGTTGTATTTAATGAATAATGTCGAAGAAATAAAGGATATGAAACGGTTTGATTGGTTCATAGTTAAGTTGGCGATCCAACGAGAGGCACTAATAAGGTGAAGTTTTAAAATGAAATGTTCTGCATACTTACCTTTAATTGTTTTTCTTAAAAACTAAATTTCAGTGAAAACATCAGGGAAAACGTATGAAATATAATATTTAAAACAATATTAATTATTTTTGAAACATGATAAGTTTTCAATTTTTTTTTATCGTCAATTGAAACTTATAGTGTGTTACATAATACACCTCTTGGGAGCCTCGCGTAATCTCCAGTCATGTGATGAATTATCGGTCTTGAACGGAATTATTCGAGTGTCGCGCTAGTGTAATGGATGTTGATTTGGATTGTCAAGTGAAAGCTCTGTGGTTCGCTTCCCGCCAGAGGCAATCTTTTTTTCTCTCTCTCATTCATATTAAAAACCAAGGTGTATATATGAACTAAAACATTTATAAACCAAACGTTATTGTTTTCTGTTATTCTAATAAGTAAGATAAAATATCAAATAATATGCTCATGTTCCATTTCTTAGTGTTTTCTCAAGATATTTCTTGCTTTATTTTATTTTAAACCTGGTGTTTTCAATCGTTCTAAAATCATACAAACGTGTTTGTACGGAGGTATTTTATATCCAAGGAATTAGCGATTCATTTAGAGACCCAAGTTTCTTAAAATAGCTAAATGGCAAGTCCTATTTCATTAAACTGTAAAGCGTTCGCCTCGGGTGCGGGGGGTCGTTGGTTTAGTCATACTGAACTAATGTGCAGGCTGATCTTGGTCTAAATGCACACTTTTCGGAAATGTAATATAAAGTGACACATTTTATGGCTAAAATTTTAAAAGTCACATGAATAGAGATAAGGAATTAATAGATGTAGGGCAGTAAGGAGAGTTTAATCAACTTAGTCTATTCATAATTGTAGTACATCCTCATGGGGCAATAAATTCCGACTCTAAACAAAAAGCAACACTTGAACCTAAACTATTTGTGGGCGTTTGTAGTCATAAACGTCTTTATAAATTTCCGTTCATTTTTCATTTTATCCAGACCTGTCACGCAAACGTTGGTATCTAGACTGTATCTATCTTAAGCATTGTGGTTATCGTTTGAGCCAGATCATATGTAAAATCGACCTTGTTGATTAAACAATAGACATGATCCAACATGTACTGCTGTATAGACGTTTCTTGAAGCTTCCTTTTACAATTGATGAACAGCTCAGAAGAATAAATCATTTTAACTAAAATGTCAAAGAACATTTTTATCTTTTAATGCAGTATATCCCTTTCGCTGCCAAAGACATTTAAAGGCTTTTGCAAATAATACAGATACAATTAAAGCAGCTTAACGAGCTGTCTCTCCTGAAATCTGCACTGTTTACAAGTTTTACCAACATTCCTGTTGGACGAAAATTGGAGAAGTCCAATTTTCAATATGGAAGAGTTGACTTTGTGAAATTTGGCAGTGAAAGAGACATGTGAAGTACAATGTCAGTATAGCAGTAGTACAGTTATGTCGAAGAATTGAGGGTTTCATTTCCAAATGAGCGGCAATCTTCGATAACCTACATTTTGGTTCTAACGAGCAGTGTAGAGCAACTTCAACCTGCAAATCCGGGCTGTTTGATCTGAGTCTACGCCAATTATTAATAGGAAATTTATTTTGATAATTTTTACATTGGTGCAGGTCCTTTCACGAACTTGTAATTATTACTTGTTACAGATAAAAATAGGATACCCATGATCAAATTCATATTCTAAAAAATCAGAGTCGTGATTCATTTTATATTTTATTTTCATCAAAAATATTCACCAATGATTTATTTTCAGATGCTATTGTACTTGGAATATACGCCGCTCATTTGATTGATTCGATTTATTGAGGATTTAAGCCATGTTCAGTTATATCACGGCAACGTAATACGTGTACATGATACCTGGGTTAAACAAACCAGTACTAATTGTAGGTAAGGAACGTGCCTTGTCAAATGACACTGCATCGTGACCGCCACGTGCGGTGATCGAACCCTCAATACCTGATTTCAAATCCCCAACGCCAGCGCCAACCAGTCGCCCGAGACGAATTCCCGCGTCACTTTTAATTTAGACTCGAATCAATTTAACGAAAGTGATCATACCTTTCATTTACATAATTATCTCTTTCAGCGCCAAAGGCAGTATTGAGGTTTTTGCAAACAATACTGATTCAGGTGAGACAGCTCGTAACGAGCTGTCTCACCTGAAATCAGCATTGTTTGCCTTTTGGTTATCAAAATAGTCCCAACTTTTATTACACGATAAATGAAGACGCCCGATTTTGAACATGGGAGAGTCTACTTTAAACAATTCGGCGCTTAAAGAGAAATGTTGATAAAATTACACACCGATTAAAAGAATGTTTACGCTTGTTAAACGTTTTCTACCAAGTCGACGAATCCTTCTTTTTACGTGGCACATTATAAAACGTGCACGCGTGTACCTTATTACAATCTTTAAAAGGGTTGTTGCATCTATATCTAAAGCATACGCGTGCGTTTTTGAAGGCTTTCTCAATCAAGAATATTACGTTACCAGTAATTGCCCATGTCTCCCAGTTTGATCTTGTAGACAAAAACATATGGTTTAATTGTTATGCATAACATGCATCGCGGGCGTCTTTATTGCTTAAGTCTTTCACTGCCGAATTTCAAAAAGCTTTTCCTTGGTAATAATGTGATCACTCCATGTGATCGACTTACAGGATATTTGGTGAAATCTAAGTGCCAAACAATGCAGAATCAGGAGAGACAGCTTGCCAAGAGCTGTCTCACTCGAATCTGCATTGTTTGCAAAAGCCTTTGATTGCCTTTGGCAGCGAAAGGGTAAAGCGTATTGCGCTTTTATTGAATTCGTTTGAGCCGGGTCTAGCGTTTTAGGGTCGTTCGTCATACACACACATTTGGACGCATCTGCAGTAGACGACTTTTTAAAATATTAAAGCAAAAGGAGAACCTGATCATGGTGACCCATTGATCCTTCTCTTAAATGAATTTCAAGTCTTTTAAGTAACTAATTTCCATAGTTTTCCATTATTTTTCCAGATGTTAGTAAATATAGTCTTCTGCATCGTATGTTGATTGGTTAATTGGTTGGTATTTTATGCCGCTTTCAACATTTCCCCCCCCCCCCCCCCCCCAGTTATATCGGAGCGTTTCCTGTGTAAGTAACCAGTACTAATAGTCAATATATCCTGACACAAGCCAGTCAGTCCTTATGCTAACCCCGCTACCCTGAGCGCAAAGGAGGGTTACATTACTTCCAGTTTTAAAGTATTTTCTCTGACCCGGCCGGGGTTCGAACCCGCGACCTCCAGCTCACGTGCTGCAGATGTATTGTATGTGGGATAGGGTTCATGTATCAGCGTGATGTAAAATCCCATGCGGGTCTTTGCATCCACACTGTGGCAACAGACGAGTCTTCCTTGCTCGACAAAATCGAAGGCTTGGCGTGAAAAGGTTGTAACTAAAATTGGCATTTTTTTACCAATGATATTTACCTCGCCATAAAGTCTTTATACGCGTTAAATCATTTTTCTTGATAAACACTGGAAATTTAGGTGCCATTGCTCGTTCTGAGCAATGGCACCTAAATTTGCATTGTTTACAAAAGGGGCAAAATTGCCCCTAATCCAGGGTTTTCAAAATAGGTTTTGAGTTACAACCGTTTCACGCCAAGCCCTCAAAATAGTTCGTACAGACCTAAATGCATCTTGTGATAGGAGTCTATATATAGCTTAACCCTTTCCCACATACAACAGATCTGCAGCAGACAACTTTGAAAACATTGTGACAAAAACCAGAAAAATGTCCATAACAGATAGCTTAATTGTTAAATAAAGTTGAAAACATGGTAGCCAAAGGAGAAATTGCTCATCATGAGCAATTTGCAATTTCACTTTCGCCCACAATGTTTTCAAAAGTCGTCTGCTGCTATTGCGTCAAAATCCGTCTACAGGTGGTAAAGGGTTAATAAAAAATGTATGAACGAAGAACAAGCGGAAAGAGTTTTGACACAAATAAGGAAAGGCTTCCAAAGGATAAGCATAACTCAAAGTTAGTCTGTATAGTAAGGACCCACCTTACAATACATGCTTTGCTTTAATCTTTCGCAACTGCAGACGCATCTTGACTCAGTTAAAGCGGAAGAGTTCTAAAAACATCGTGACAAAATTAAAACATGATGAACAAGTTCTCCTTTTGACAGAATGGTTTCAACAATAAATATATCATCATGTAAAAAGATTTTTCATATTTCTGACTTGAAGTTTTCTCTGTCATATGCTGTATATTTGTTTGTATGTGGGAAAAAATTGCGGAAGGATAAACCGATTACTTCCGGTGATCTATACGATTGGATTGATTGGAGTTTAACGGCGTTTTCAACAATTATTTAGTCATATCATGGTTTCCTGTTTTTTAGCAGTTTTTTTTAAAACCAAAGAATGTGGAAGGGTCCATCTATGGTACTATTCCGGAAGATTCGAATGAAATGTGGTAATTGTTTATCCTACATGCCTCCTGCTATTCATTGTCATAGTCTATATTTTGGGGGCCCTATCATATTGTTAGAACAACGTATTGCCATATTTAATATGTGAAACAATCCAATTAATATCCTATTTCGAGAAACCCGAATGAAATGTGTTACTTTTCGCTTCATAAATAGAACCATGGCTTACATTTCCCGTATTAAACACTACCACTGTCTATATCTGGGGAGCGTATCATATTAATAGCACAACATATTGTCATTCATCATCTGCGAGATAATGTAGTTAATGCCTCAGTCACGTTTGCCTCGGCGGCCGTGGGGTCTAAAATATATACGGCCAATATCAATTATAGGGCCGCCGCAGCATTTCCACGGTCACATACTGTAGCAGTCACATATGCTAGGGTAGCCTCACGGTGTATTTTGAATGTTTAGAGACAGAAAACCTGCGGCTGCCGTGCGGTCTTTGAAGTGATGACGTCACGGTCGCCCCAGGGCGTCCCTGCGGCTGCCGTGCGGTCTTTGAAGTGATGACGTCACGGTCGCCCCAGGGCGTCCCTGCGGCGGCCGTAAGTTTTGTACAAATACCAAGTCAGACGCAGATATATATATACCTGCTCCACGCACGGCGCAGACTGCGACGGGGGCCGTACGTATGTCGTGTGGCGCGCGTACGGGAGCCTTGCGAGGGCCTTGCATTGCCCGCAGGGTGTGCCAAATACCGCAAGGGTCTGCAAAAGTCAATTGTAATTCATAATACCCTAGGGAAAGCGCAAGGCCACCGTGCGTCCGACGTATGGTCGCCGTGGAACCGCTGTACTATATGGCTACGGCGTGTCTTATTGCTACTGCGAACCTAGAAATGAAAACAGTTATAACTCCGCGCTATAATCCACCGGCGACCCCTACGGCCTGTAAACTATAGGGATACGCACTAGGGTGACCCTGAAGCCGCCGCATATTTCTGTCGATTTCGGGGGCCTACTGCCGCCGTATCCTAACCGTAGAGCACATGTAGAGCAAATGTGACTGAGGCATAAGATCCTTCTCCGGGAAACAAGAATGAAAATATGTGTTCATTAATATAACCAGGGCGTACTCTTCTCTTCATTATCTCAGTTCATATGTGGGGGCCGTATCATATTAATAAAACAACATATTGTCATATTTAATATGTGAGACAATACAAATCCTTTTTCGGAAGATGCGAATGAAATGTGATACTTTCTTGTTCATAAATAGAAGTCCTATATATGCTTCCTACTTTTCATTTTCAAAGACTATATTCATATTAATATTGCCATCTATAGTATACCAGACAAGAAGTGGAAAGACGCTAATAAAATGTGTTAATGTTTTTGCTCATAAATAGAACTACATTTATGTCCTATATACATGCCTCCTATTCTACATTATCATAAACAGGCCTACGCTATTGCTTTCATTCGCATAAATATAAAACGTTAACTTGTTTTGAAATGGGGGACGCGTGTATTGTACACGTGGGGGATATTTTTCACTAGGAAATTATTATTTTTTCACATCCCGGATATTTATCACTTGGAATTTTTTTTTTTTTTACACCCCGGATATTTCTATAAATATTCACAGTATGTTTATACTGGATAACAAAGCATCACCGAACCAAACAGCAAGCACTTAAACTGTATCAGCTTTGGTACATGGTTGTGTAGCCAAGAAATGCAAAGACGAGTAATCGTATACTTTGAATAAAGGGTAGGAACATATTGTGGGAAAGGAGAAACAGCTCAGTATGAGTATATTCTCTTTTTCTACAGCAGACGACTTTGGAAACATTTGGACACAAATATAGAAAATCTCTGTAAATGATGTCATATTACATTATTTAACTGAAAAAAGTAAAATCTCTTTAATTAAATGGATAACCTATGACTAAAAGTGGAAAACATTGTGGCAAAAGGAGAAATTGTCGTTTTGAGCAATTTCTTCTTTTGTCAAAATGTTTTCAAAAGTCGTCTGCTGCAGAGGCGTCAGAAAGCGTCTGTATTGTGGGAAAGGGTTACAATTAAAGCTATCTGGAGAGAATCGTTATCAACAATGAAAGGACTTCCAGGATTCCAAAAGATGCCTGGTCTGTTTGCCAAGTCGCGATGATCGCGTTTCGCGTGACGTAGCAAGAAAAATCATTTAAAAAAAGGTGAACATCATGTTGCAAAAATATGGCGTCATTCTGTTTGACATATTAGTTTAAATTGTGCCTTTCTGTTTGACATACTAGTTTAAATGGTGTCTTTCTCTTTGACATACCAGTTTAAATGGTGTCTTTCTGTTTGACATACTAGTTTAAATGGTGTCTTTACTAGTTTAAATAATGTGTCTTTCTGTATGACATACCAGTTTAAATGATGTCTTTCTGTTTGACATACTAGTTTAAATGGTGTCTTTCTGTATGACATACCAGTTTAAATGATGTCTTTCTGTTTGACATACTAGTTTAAATGGTGTCTTTCTGTATGACATACCAGTTTAAATGGTGTCTTTCTGTATGACATACCAGTTTAAACGGTGTCTTTCTGTTTGACATACTGGTTTGCATAGTGTCTTTCTGTTTGACATACCAGTTTAAATGGTGCCTTTCTGTTTGACATACCAGTTGAAATGGTGCCTTTCTATTTGACATACCAGTTTAAATGGTGTCTTTCTGTTTAACATTCCATTTAAAATGCTGTCTTTCTGTATGACATACCAGTTGAAATGGTGCCTTTCTGTTTGACATACTAGTTTAAATGGTGTCTTTCTGTTTGACATACCAGTTTAAATGATGTCTTTCTGTTTGACATACGTGTTTAAATGGTGCCTTTCTGTTTGACATTCTAGTTTAAATGGTGTCTTTCTGTTTGACATACCAGTTGAAATGATGTCTTTCTGTTTGACATACCAGTTTAAACGGTGCCTTTCTGTTTGACATACTAGTTTAAATGGTGTCTTTCTGTATGACATACCAGTTGAAATGATGTCTTTCTGTTTGACATACTTGTTTAAATGGTGCCTTTCTGTTTGACATACTAGTTGAAACGGTGCCTTTCTGTTTGACATACCAATTTAAATGGTGTCTTTCTGTTTGACATACTAGTTGAAATGGTGCCTTTCTGTTTGACATACCAGTTTAAATGGTGTCTTTCTGTTTGACATACTTGTTAAAATGGTGCCTTTCTATTGACATACTAGTTTAAATGGTGTCTTTCTGTTTGACATACTAGTTTAAATGGTGAATTACGTCGCTTGCTTTGGGGGAGGACGCTTTAATCACTTCACCTTGGAAACGGCGAGATATCAACACAACAAGGTTGTATATGGATGAAGAATAATGAACGATAAAAAGACGAGATTATTTTCACATACGTTTTTTTTTTTTACATTAAACAAATCAAGTTACAATAATCACAGGAAGTGGAAGAAGTAATTGGGTGATACTGGAGTCTTAATAGTAATATAATTCTTTTTCTATTTTTTGCTTTTACACAGTTGACATTTAAGCCCTTCCCATATTCCCATGTACAACAAATTAGAAATCATCTGGACAAAATATGAACAAAAATATGAACATGAAATGGTTTTTATTAAAAAAGATTGAAAACATTGAGCAAAACGTTATGAGAATGTTGTTTTTTTCCTTCTAGCACAATGTTTTCAAAGGTTCCTTTCGGAAAGGGTTAGGAAATTTCAGACCAAGAAGCCAAAATCACAGTACAATCTGTAATCATTCGGGGATCAAAATTTGTCTCTTCTTTAACATTTGAATGCCCTTCCTGCACTAATTAGAACTGTGATCAAAAGCAAATTATTCTGACATGAGAGGCTACTGATTTGAAATGAGATTCAAACCTTAATTATGGAATAAGATAAGAGCTGCCCCGCGAGAAAATCATCATTATGGCATTTGCGTTATGTATCAATCAGATCAGTTTGCGCATTCCGCGCAGACTGATCCGGGCCGATACAATCCGTGTTAGGGCGACAGACTTATAGAGTAATGATTCCTGAAACAGAAAATCCACAGGGGGCGAAAAGTGTCTATCCGGGTAAGCCTGCGCAGCATGCTTAGGTTGATTCGGGTCGATACTTGACGCCGAGTCCACAATGTTGGTTTTCTCGAGGAACGGCTCATAACATGTTAAAGTTTGATACAATCTCATTGAAATCAGATTTAATACTTTGCTGCTCGTAGCAGGATCGAACGACTTCACTCGAGAGGTCGTCTCAAATTGAAATCATACATTTAAATATTCATCATTAGGTATATTTTGTTATCCAATCAAATCGCACTATACAAACAAAGATCGGTTCTGCTATCATAATTGTATATACTATACGTAATACCCAGTTATCTCCCTTGTTTACACCTTTCACTTTTTTAGGCGACACTTTGATTGGCTGAGGCAAAGGTCAATAAGATATGACCTGTAATAAACTGTTATCATATATCTACACACGCGAATGCTACTTCAGCGATATTCTAGGTCTGGTTTTAATAAGATCGTGTTTTATATGCACGAAACCCGTGTTAGATGCAACACAAGTTAAGTTTCCAGGAAGTAGACATCGAGCCTGATTAATATAAACTGAAAGTTTGTTTCGCAATCGATGTAAGATAAATATGTTTGAATGTAACTAAACTCTAGTTAAGTTTCGAACGTCCATCGGAACCATTTCACTAAACTCGGTAATTCGAATAAGACATCGGACGCCCATCGGAACACTTCGGTTGAACACCTTAATTCTATTTCAACCTCGGACATCAATGAGAACACTTCGGCTAATTTTGGGAAATTGCTTGAGACATCGAACTCACATCGGAACACTTCGGTTCGATTCATGAACTCGATTTAAAGGTCAAACGCCGTTCATTAATGTATTCAATTGTATAGGCTGTGAGTCAGTGCATGTGACGCGTTTCAAAAGTTGATTTTATGAGCCCGGCCATCGGCAAACATACAATATAGAATTTTTGAGCACTCTAGGTTCAGATCAGCCTGTACATCATCTTCTCTGTCCTCTCGAATCCTACACAAAATTGACAGAAACTACTAACACACTTTTTACATAGTTATCTTTAGCCCTCGCAGGTCACCCATCCAAGCAAACGTCTTTTGAAATCATAATGTTTACAACTCTTGTCAATAATTATTCTTTCTTTAACCCTTTCCCACATACGACAATTCTGCAGCAGACGACTTTGAACATATTTTGTCAAAAAATGTTAAATCACTTTAATTGAATGGATAACCTATGACTAAAAGTGGAAAACATTGTGGCAAAAGGAGAAATTGCTCGTTTTGAGCAATTTCTTCTTTTGTCACTATGTTTTCAAAAAGCCGTCTGCTGCAGAGGCGTCAGAAAGCGTCTACATGAGGGAAATGGTTAACAAATCTGCAGCAGACAACTTTGAACACATGGAGGCAAAGCTATGGAAGATATCTGTGAATCAAAACGCGAATAACGCATAGGTGGACGGAGAAGACTCTTGCGGGACTGTGCAGGTTCACGGACGCGTCTGAGTCTTCACTGTACGCCGATTCAATGAAACCCCATACTGCCAGACGGATTATGTCATGGATACTGCGTAAGAAGTCAACAAATGATGACGTCGCATGACACCATGCGGTCATTTTGCGACTCAGCTACCTTTAAAAATAATGAATATTTACTCTTATTCTTACATTGTTCTGTTTCGTAAGGGTTTCCGATAGGCGGCGACATCAGCTCACCAAGAAAGTTTTCGCGAACAGTTCAACTAACCCGTCGAACGACCCCGACGTATAAGACGTGCTAAAATGGTGTATTCCTTAATATACACAATGCACGATTGCAATCTCCTTTGAAGAGAGCCGTTCTTTACACGTGATTGTAGAGCGCCTATGTGATAGAGAGTGGCACGATTGCTGTTTCGAGTCTTCCAAATTCAAATGATCTTAGTGCGGCGAGATGAACATTAAACCAATCAAAGTACAACTTAGCGGAGCTCTGCGAAAGCCAACCATAAATCATTTGCGACCTGTGTAGATCCAACTCAGTAAGCGGATCATCCGCGCAGTCTGATCTGGCTCAACACTGTTCGCTTACAACTAAGGGTGTCAATACACTCATGTAAAGCATTATGCATATGTACCCTTGGCACGGATGCGTATGCAGGTTATTTTTCTACACGTTCAATACAAATGTGAAAGTTGGTTTTGGCTTGAATGAGCGGATAATTGTCAGTGTTTACAATTCGGTGCAAACGTTACTTGTATCAGGGAAATGGTTTTACATATTGACCTCGCGTGCACGAATTGCATTTGTATACATTGTTACGCATGACTTTCAGCTGCAAGTGCGAATAATGTAGAACAAGATAAGCCTGCACAATCAGGCATTCTAATCTTGGTCTATATTGACACATGTATCAATACTTCAGTACATGAGTTGTCATTTTATATCAAGTTATATTAAACGAGTTCAAGAAATGTGTTATTAAGCGAGCCTTTAGCGAGCTTAATAACAAATTCCTTGGACGAGTTTAATAAAACTTTATGAAATGACAACGAACGTTAGATTCCTTTTATCACATGACGAAACACAAAAAGAAAATCTTTTTTTCGCTGTCAGAAATTAGTCCCATCATGTAATACTTAACAGACTGTTAACTAATCATTCACAAATATATTTTTATGACCAATAATAGTCCCTTCACCTCGTCCTTCTATCGTGACGTTTGTGTTTACCGTAAACACATTCTCAGTCATTGTGTAAACATTCGCGGATGAATATACAAATAGTGATTCGGTCATGTTATATTACACGTGTCATATATAATGAAATACGTAATGGGTATACATGTATTACATCGGATACAAGTATTGTCATGTGATAAATAATATCAAAACATGTGTAGAAAATCAGTCAAGTTGGTTAATCCATTGATGTATTGATTGGAGATAAACGCAGTTTTCACATTTATTTCAGTTACACCCGGGTAGCTAATTCACCTCATGTTTTTTTTTTGGCTTTCTGGCAAAAGTATTCCACGCAACATTTTGCCAAAGCCACAGGCTACCTTCCTAGATAGACGATTTGACCCATTGGTGAAAGATGAATGACGCTAGTACCAATGACTTAAATCAAGCATCGGGAGCTCGAATCTACGACCCCTTGATTGATAGCCCTCGTAGTAACCAACTGAGGTCGACAAGGGTTACTAATACAAGTTCTGTGAATTCAGGGGGATAAGGGTAGAGCAAACATAAGTGTAGATGAGAACATAATCAGATATGACGGTTATTGTTCCTAGGTATGCCATAAAATGTTCGCGTTGTATAGAAAAAGGAGTACACAGAGGGCAACTAGCGGTTATATACCAGTCTTTCCCAAAATACAAGCGCTTACTTTCGCCTCTGAAGCAGACGACCTTTTAGAACATTTTGACAAAAGGAGAAATTTCTCATTATGAGGAATTTCTCAACTTTTTGCCACACATGTTTTTAACTGTGTTTGATTATACTTTTTTTTTTTAGTGTTTATTTTAATTGCGAGTTTTCATATTTTTTACAAAAATGTTTTCAATGTCGATTGCTGAAGATGTGGTGTATATTGGGAAAGGGTTTATTCGAGCCGTAAAACTCAGTCGGTAAGAACGAGGGTTATCAGCTCAGGAATCGTATGTTCGAAGCCTATCGCAGCCAACATTTCTAACCGATGATTAACAGCGGCGATTGTGTCTAGCATCGTTCGTCTATCAAAGATGAGCTAAATATACAAAGGAGGGGTTGGTATACACGGTGGTCTTCGAATTGTAGTAGTTAGAGCGTCCGTCTTGGAGAGGGAGATCAGGATTTCATCCCCGGTCTAATCATACCAGAGATGTGATAAATGAGCCGTCCCACGAGAAAACCTTCATTTTGGACTCTGCGTAAAGTATCGACCCGGATCAGCCTAAACATGCCGCGCAGGCTAACCTGGACAGACACTTTTCTCGTTCAGTGACTTTCTGTTTCAGGAATTATTACTCTATACCTCTACTTCCCTGAGACGGAATGTATCGGCCCGGATAAGCCTGCGCGGACTGCGCAGGTTAATCTAAGCCATACATTACGCAGCGTCCATAATATTGGTTTTCTCGTGGAACGGCTCAAATTGTAACAATGGTTCCCCGTCTTGTAATTCAGGATTGCTCGGATAGCATTACGAATGAAGCCGGGATAAAGGCAACCGGAAATGCCGCTAATTTACCAAGGAAAGAGACGCCGTGATAATACGTGTGAGTACTGGTGAAAGCGGCGTAAAACACCATTCAAACATATGTGGACAGTTAATGAATATATTGTTTACTCTGTCTTTGATACAGGAAAACGTTCGAATCTATGGTTGACAACTTTTAAAAATATTGTTGGAAAAGGAACGTTTGTCCACACTGAACATTTTCTAATAATGTTTATATGCTGCGTCAAAAAAAAATTTGATTATTAGTCGCCGGGCAGAAGCCCGCGACTTCTATTTTTAATAGCTTTTCGGAAATCACATGGGAGGGCGGCTTATTATTAGAAAGAAACAAATCTAGATGATTTGAACATATTACAATTGTGGTTGTTTACGAACACTAATAAATGACACATCTAAAATGAAATAAATATTCCGATTTTTTAATGTTTGCAGTTTTTTTTATTTCATTCGCATTTAAGTTTTTTGTCTTATTTACGAAGACAAAAGTGGTCCCTTCAAGACGTGAACCAACACCCCCTAATGCAGACTCATGTGTCATCATTGAGGTCAATTTCGGATTCTCCTTTTAATAGCAATTTTAACTTACTAAATGTTGTTTTCATGTTCAAAGAGATGTCTTGATTTGTGTAGAATTCATTTAATAATGTTAATCCATGAATATCTAAAGTAGGAACTGTTTCTAAGCTAAATATAGACCCTATTCTGTTGTGTAGTTTCGTGACCTTTAACATCGATTTTTCGCGCATGCGCATTTCGATATGAAAAAGCGAGTGATATTATTTTATTTTAGACAAGTACAAGACGAATGTTTGACGCAAAGCGTCAAAGAGAAGCCGCAATATTTCGTTGTACATGTAGAAATAAGAAAAAAAGAACATTTTTAAATCCACAAACAATAGAACAATTTAAACTGTAGACGGTAATGCTGATATATTTCTCCTTTTGAAGACTTTTGTTTTCTTCAAATTACCTCCCTTTAAAGCAATACCAGGATATTTACCTTGTGATTCGAATAAGATTGACAAACATTGAAATTATATGAATGAATACTATTATTTAAATAAGTAACAACAGCAAAATTAAATTTAAGCCAGATAAATTTGTACACATTTCGTTAATTTTTATAGATACCCTAATGTATAGGTATGTATATAAAATTTATAAGCAAATGTTTTCATTACTACGCTCCTAATTTTTGAATAGACTAAGAAAAGTCAAGAATACATAAATAAATCAATGCAGTCTTTTCCGGCGACATTGATGCCTTGCATCAACTTTCTCTTGTTTTTCAAGATATTACATTGGTTCTTATGACATTTTAAATCTAACGGCTTATTAAATAAGATCAAGGAAAACGACTGAGACATTTTCTCCTGTACGCGACCGTATATTAAGTTTATGTATGGCTAATATTATTAGGTAAGAATTTGCAGGATTTTAGTTTTATGCACTTCCAGATTATGGGCGTCTTGAGATTTAAAACGTGGATTATTCTGAGAGCATTTTGATGGAGTACTGGATTAAAATTAAATTACCCGATTTTCTTACAACTTCCTATCATATAAACCCTTTCCCACATACAGAGTCTGCAGCAGACGGCTTTTGAAAATATTTTGACAAACGGAGTAATTGTTCATAATTAACACAGTATTCTTTCATTTAAAAACAGCTTACATCATTTTGACTAAATGTTTTGAAAATCGTCTGCTGCATATGTAGCGTAAGTCGGAAATGTTTGAGCTTAAGATTAAAATATAAAATGAGCGGCGTTCCAGGAAAACAAAGCTTAGCCTTTGCGTAATGTATCGACCCAGATCAGCCTGCGCAGTCCGCGCTGGCTAATCCGGGCTGACACATTCCGTCTCAGGGGTTTAGAGTAATGATTCATGAAACAGAAAAATCACAGGAGGCGAAAAGTGTCTGTCCGGGTTAGCCTGTGCGGCATGCTTAGGCTGATCCGGGTCGATACTTTACGCAGAGTCCACAATGTTGGTTTTCTCGCGGGACGGCTCATATCTGCATGCGCATCCATGCCGTTGAAATCGGATGAATTAGAGACCAGTGCAAGGCTAGATCATGCTGCAAGGGTGTGGATGTTGGTCCGGATCTATACTTGGCGGCTGTATACTTTCCGGGGACTCTTATCAGAAAATATACGCGAAATTCAGGGAAATTCCCCGGTGTATTCGAACAATTTTTCCAGGGATACTTTGGGATGATCTTACACGTTCCATGGATACCCCAGTGTGTTTAAGTGGACACCCCGGAATCATTCAGTGGAAACCCTGGAGTTTCGGACAATTTTTCCAGGGATACTTCGGGATGATCTTACACGTTCCATGGATGCCTCAGTGTGTTTAAGTGAACACTCCGGAATCATTCAGGGAAATTCTCCGGAGTATTTGGACAACTTTTCCCAGAGATACTTTGGGATGATCCTACACTTTCCATTTTGGATGCCCCAGTGTGTTTAAGTGGACACCCCGGAATCATTCAGGGAAATTCCCCGGAGTATTCGGACAACTTTTCCAGAGATACTTTGGGATGATCCTACACTTTCCATTTTGGATGCCCCATTGTGTTTAAGTGGACACCCCGGAATCATTCAGGGAAATTCCCCGGAGTATTCGAACAACTTTTCCAGAGATACTTTGGGATGATCTTACACTTTCCATTTTGGATGCCCCAGTGTGTTTAAGTGGACACCCGGAATAGTTCCGTGGACACCTCGGAATCATTCAGTAGAAACCCTGGAGTATTCGGACTATTTTGAGCGTTTCCGCATCTTAACATTGAATATCTTTTTTTCCTCCATGTTTTTTTCATGGTTCCTTGTAGTTTCTGTGTATTTTCTCATTTTCTGTTAAGAGTCCCCGGAAAGTCTGTAGCCGGGTGGTTGGAAATGCCCTAAGGTTGGTTTTCCCAGAGAAAGGCTCTCAAGAATGTTCCCATCTGCAATAAGACTTAATCTTTAAAAATCTTTAAATTCTACTTCAAATAGTTCAATAGTTCAAACCGTTATCACTGATTTGGGCTTATTTTACATGGTACCCGTATTGTGTTATTAACAACAACAGAAAGAGCATCAACATCAACTTCATTTCCAAAAGGATATACATCATCATCATAACCATCAGTTCTAAAAACAACTTCTTAATCACAAATTTTCTCTCATTTTTTGTCGAAATATTTTCAAAATGCGTTGACTGTAATCACGCTATATATTGTCTACACCAGGAATAATTAGTAATGAAAAGACAGCGACCTTTAGGCATCCCGCTGACATCACATTGTGTGTCTAATGTGTGTTAATTAACAATGACATTACATAAACAGTTGCATGCCGTGTGTCTCAGATTCTGTCTTCAAGACATTGCTGCATTTCTGTATCATTTTCTTAAACACGTAATATTGCCCATTTTTATTTTTAATTCAGTTGAAACAGATTTATTTACATCGATTTAGATTGATTGATTGATTGATTGGGGTTTTTACGCCGTTTTTAACAATTTCTCAGTTATATCACGGCGGCCAGTTCACCTACTCATGTGTTTCTTGGTTTTCTCACACCGGTACTCCACACAACAATCTTCCCAAGCAACTGGCTGCTTTTCCACATAGACTTAGCCCATTGGTGGAAGACGAATGACGCATGTCGCAATGACTTTTGTCAAACGTCGGAAAGAAAG
The DNA here is from genome assembly GCA_031761405.1 of Serripes groenlandicus. Classification (NCBI taxonomy): domain Eukaryota; kingdom Metazoa; phylum Mollusca; class Bivalvia; order Cardiida; family Cardiidae; genus Serripes; species Serripes groenlandicus. The sequence continues at coordinate 49,317,756 of JASEVX010000003.1, forward strand.
TTGGCCGAGCCGGGATTCGAACTCACAGCCCCTGGATTGACAGCCCGCGTCGTTACCGACTGAGATACCGGAACTCGACTACACCGATTTAGAACACACTTTCAGCATATATATTAACTATGCGTGTGGTCTGCCATTTGGTGACTTAACCAGTACTCTCGCCGTTTGTGTTGAAAAATCCGAACTAAAGCAGAACTTGTTCATCACGCGATTCGGAGCGGGGACTTTTACTACGAAAGGTTCTCGTATTGTCACAGTGCTTACAATTATATAAAATAAGGATACCCTTTGTTCATTTATAGGGTAAACAACGCCAACAAAAAACAACATTCAGTTATAGAGATTTACTTATGTTTGGTTAGATAGGTTTAAAGACGTCGGCTGAAGAATGTTTGTCTGTGGAAAAACATGAAAAGGTAAATGACGTTTACAATAAACGCAGTTAATTGTAATGTTTCAAAGTTGTGTCGTTAATGACGCAGAGCTCTAGATAAGGGGCATTTTTCATATTCCTTATTTTACACTCAAACCCTATGTTGTGGGTACTCAAAAGAATCGTCTCAGTGAGACGATTCTTTTGAGTACCCACAACATAGGGTTTAGCTGAGTAATACGAGAGATAGTGTGGGGAAAGACCAGTTTACTCCCCTTTATCTAGTCCTATGTATACTTGTATGTTCCGTCTTAATTCAACTGTTGGAGTCAAGTATCGGGTATAATGATTTGGTTCGTGACATACGATTGATAGGATCGATCTGAGTAGAACGTCATTGTTTTCAATATGGTTTTTATTGTGACTCGAAACAAGTTTCTAGGTAAAAAGATATATATATATATTTAATCCATTGGTGGAGACTGGCGCTAGTCACAATGAGTTGTATCAATCATTGGAAGAAAGCACATATGATCGATTTGCGTAAGCCGTGGCTCCCCATGAAGACATGATACATAATTCCATTGACAAAGTCAATCTCGTGCCGCAGATAAAGGAAAATGTATGACACCTGCGTGTCAGGGTTGGAAAAGCATTGACCGCCCGGGTTTTCCCAGGCTGGGCAATACTCCCTGAAATGGGCAGTACTGGGCAATACTGGGTAAAGTGATTATTTTTACAAAGAATAGTTAAGACAAGCTATGATAACATTGTAGTATTGCTAAATATATACTCTATATACACAGAAACATTTAGAGCAACTAGTTCTCCATTCAATTTCATCTTTTCCTCTAAACAGTGTTACAGGCTTTGCAGTTTGCAAGTTTCTTTGTACCATGCTGAGTTATATCAAACAAGTTCGAAATTGGATCTTTCGGTTTCATGTTTAAAAGTTTAACCAAATCAAACAGAATGAGAATCTTCATGTATGAATTTTAAAGAAAGAACTGTAACAATTGTTCATGTGCATTCATGTACAAATTTAGACTTTCTTGACAAATACTCACTCAAATTAATACAGTATCTTATAAGGGCATTAGGCAGAGTCTTAAAAAACACTTCTTTATTGGAGTTTTAACTTTATAAAACAAGTAAAAAATACTTGTATTTCATATTGCCCAGTATAACCAAAGAAGGTCACCATTACTACCATTTTCAAAGTCTTTGATATGACCCACTATCCCCACTGAGACGGTATATGAGCCTTCTCGGGAGAAAATCAACAGTATTGCCTCTGCGTAATGTATCGACCCAGATCAGCCTGCGCTGTCCGCGCAGGCTGATCGGGCCGACACATTCCGTCTCATGGGGGTTTAGAGGTATATAGTGATGATCCCTGAAACAGGAAATCTACAGGAGGCGAAAAAGTGTCCGTCCGGGTTAGCCTGAGCGGATTGCTTAGGCTGATCCGGGTCGATACTTTACGCAGAGGCCATATTGTTGGTTTTCTCGCGGGACGGCTCAATGATCGCATGTACCCGGTAGATCATCACAACATGCTAGCACATTAATCAATTCTGTTCGGTAAACGAATTCAAAGAAAATGAATGGATCATAAGATAGTACATTTGTAATACCTACCTGAATATAATAAAGAGTTAACTCTGACCTTTCAACCCTTTCCCTCACACGACAATTCTGCAGCAGACGACTTTGAACATATTTTGTCAAAAAATAGAAAAATATCTATAACTGAACGGATAACCTATGACTAAAAGTGGAAAACATTGTGGCAAAAGGAGAAATTGCTCGTTTTGAGCAATTTTTTCTTTTGTCACTATGTTTTCAAAAAGTTTGTCACTATGTTTTCAAAAAGTCGTCTGTTGCAGAGGCTTCATAAAGCGTCTATATGAGGGAAAGGGTTAATCTAATGTATCCCACAATCGGGAAAATTATGACCCCGCATAAAAAATAACATGCGGGGCTTAGTGTCTCTCTGGAAAATGTTAATATATCAAACATTAGGCAAACAATTGTACATTGGAATTCCATGGTAAACATCGTATCTGTTTTAAGTCATTCCCTGTGAAAATAGTCTCTTCAATCCGTTAAATATTGGCCTCTTTTTTTTTAAACGTGACATCTCGAACATAATCGAATAATATAGTTTAAACTCAAACCATCTGCATTTTGAAATTGAAAACTGCGAAGTAACAGTTCTGATTGCTCATACGAACTGCTGCTGTGCTGTTTTCTTGATATTAACCTCACAGGCTTACCTATAACAAATATACACGAATAATAAATCGTTTTAAATTGAATACTCTTTCACCATGTTTTCTCTTATGAAAAGTAATGAGACATTATAAAAGTTGTCTCTTTACTGAAACGTTTCCAGTATTGTCAGTTAATTACTGTTGGTCTTATTTAACATATTATTTTATAACATAATATCCCATATCCGATAACGACATTGTACTGAGATAGAACACTTACGGGGACATTATCAATGTTCAAATTAGCAATATCAGAAAAAGAAATGACACACTATGATAATAAAATCCGGACTGTTTATTCCTTATTCGTTGCCTTCTCTATTTGTATAATTGTTAAAAGTATTGTATTTATCTATAGCAAAAATGATGTTCTGTTCTGTTCAGTTATTATATTATCCGATCCAAGAAATAGTCATGCGGTTGTTAGAATGTTTTGAAAAGAGCAATATGAGTCGTCTCGCGACGATTTTGTTTGTTTGTTTGTTTGTTTGGAGTTTAACGCCGCTTTCAACAGCTTTGGTCATATCACGGCGGACAGTGCACCTACCCATGTTTTCCTGGCTTTCCCACACCAGTACTTACACAACATTCTTTCGAAGCCACTGACTACCTTCTCACATATATCAGAGGTGAGAGGCAATGGAAAACATCGCCCGAAAGAATGTCGCCGCAACCGGGAATCGAACCCGTGACCTCCAGATCACGAGTCAGATACGCTACCAATTGAGCTACCCGGCCGGGTCTCCCGCGACGAAAACCAACACTGTGGACTCTGCGTAAAGTTTCGACTCGGATCAGTTTAATTATGCCGCGCAGGCTTACCCGGACAGACACTTTTCGCCTCCTGTTGATTTTCTGTTTCAGAAATCATTACTCTATCCCATAGAGACGGAACGTGTCGGCCCGGATTAGCAGGCGCGGAATGTACAGGCTGGTCTGGGTCGATACATTACGCAGATACATTAATGTTGGTTTTCTCGTGGAACGGCTCATATATCAGTGAACCCAAATCATAGGACATTCCGTTCATATAACCCCCAATTAGGATGAACAATTTCAACTGTCGAGTCTATCATTCATTCTAGACTCGCTTAACTATCAATACAAACACTTCAAGCTGTTACGTATTATTCTTCCTCATGATGTTCGCAGCAACCTATATGCCAACTGAGACGGGGAAACTTAACTATGTATGTCAGATGCATAAAGGTAACAGGACTACGTAGATGGAAAATGTGCTCTTGATTAAGAAACATGCAGCATGCCAGCAGTTCTGTCCTTAACAATTTACTCACTGAACTGTCATACATTATACAGAATAATGTTTCACGGCACTTGACTTTGGGTTGCGATACTCTTTATGTCATACGAGTGGATTAACTCTTTCAGCGCCAAAGGCAATATTGAGCTTTTTGCAAACAATACAGATTCACGTGAGTCAGCTCGTAACGAGCTGTCTCACCTGAAATCTGCATTGTTGGACTATGAGTTATAAAAATATTCCAAAAATCCTATAACATGAAAATAGAGTCGTACGGGATCGAACATGGAAGAGTCTACTTCAAACAATTCGGCGCTGAAAGAGTTAAAAGATGATTGCATTTCGAGACGTTTCCTATGTTTCAGATTGTACTTTTTGTAATTGTTTCCACTACATGTATGTTAAAACGCAGTCATGGCCATATTTTATCCAACTAACTTAAACCATTTCAGATTGTATACTGATATGCCTTTTATTCTTATAAGTACATATATATTAAAACGCAGCTATGGCAATTGTTATCCAGACAACATAAACAATTTCAGATTGTATACTGGTACGCCTTTCCTTTCTGTAATTGTTTCCAGTACATGCAATGTTAAAAAGAAATCCCGCATACAATAAATCTGCAGCAGACGACTTTGAAATTATCAACTTCAAAATTTAGAAAAAACTAAAAAAAAACTAAATGATGCTTTGTGTATTGAATAGAGTTAACATCGCTATGGTAAATGGAGAAATTGCTCATTATAAGCCATTTCTTCTTTTTCTACAATGATTTCAAAGTCGTCAGAGGCGTCAGAGCGGGAAAGGGTAAAACCGCAGCCATGACCATATTTTATCCAGTAAACTTAACCCTTTCCCTCATACGACAATTCTGCAGCAGACGACTTTGAACATATTTTTCAAAAAATAGAAAATCTCTATAATTGAATGGATAACCTAAACGACTAAAAGTGGAAAACATTGTGGCAAAAGGAGAAATTGCTCGTTATGATTGTGTGAAATAATTGACATTACGACCTTGATATGTTTAATAGATATAAACATAAAAAAACAAACGAATTTAAACATATCATAAATGATAATGTAATGTTCAAATGTCTCATGCTGTGATCTAAGAGGAACGATTTAACAGATCTGAACAACTACCCACTCTTAACTCTTTCAGCGCCACAGGCTATATTGAGGTTTTTGCAAACAATACAGATTCAGGTGAGTCAGCTCGTAACGAGCTGTCTCACCTGAAATCAGCATTGTTTGCCTTTTAGTTGCCAAAATAGTCCAAAACTTTCATAAATTGAGAAATGTTCACACCCGATTTTGAACATGGAAGACTCTACTTTAAACAATGCGGCGCTGAAAAAGTTAAATAATCATACCAACATATTTAAATATATAAGTGGAATACAAAATAGTATATAACGTTTATTTAGTATTTTACCTATGAGTTATTAATTAATTAATTATCTGTAAAATAAAAGGAAAAGTAAAACTTTGATAATAATGATGAAGTTAAGAGTTAAAAAAATACCTGGTAATAGTGTGTTGTTTATTCCAAAAGTATTGCTAATAGATGAACACTTAATAAGTAATAATATACAAATGGTAAATCACTGAATACGTTTCTAATAAGCATCTATTCCTCCGGGTCTTCGTTCTAACTTTATTAGAGAAAAAATACCAACTATTATTCTAATATATTATATAGTAAATCGGTCTTTATCGCGGGAAACTTGAAACCTCGAGCACGCCTTAGCATAACTGTATACAATCATGATACCAGCATCTCACAGGAGTCGGAGATTCAACTACTACGCCTTCTTGAAATACACCTGAGTCGCAGAAAATAGGAGTATTGGAAAAGATGTCTTCGCGAAGCACTGCGGCCGGCATTCATTGAGAGAAGCGTGGTTTATTTGGTCACTCACTATATCGGCTGATTTCTCTGATACGGCTCATTTCGAGTCAAATCGCTGCCTCGTCAACAATGGTGACAATTACAAATGGTTCATGCTTTTAACCCTTTCCCTCATACGACAATTCTGCAGCAGACGACTTTGAAAATATTTTGTCAAAAAATAGAAAATCTCCATAATTGAACGGATAACATATGACAAAAAGTGGAAAACAGTGTGGCAAAAGGAGAAATTGCACGTTTTGTGCAATTTCTTCTTTTGTCACTATGTTTTCAAAACGCTGTCTGCTGCAGAGGCGTCAGAAAGCGTCTATATAAGGGAAAGGGTAAAGAGAAGAAAAGGGAAGTTTTTTTTGCGATTGGTGCTGAACCAGATCTGGCTAGTTTAATCTAGATATGCCTATCTCTTTCCCTGCCAAATTTCACGAAGTCGATTGGACCATTTCATTTTTTCGTCCAACAGGAAATTTGGTAAAATTTAATGTCTAAGTGGCAAACAATGCAGATTTCTGGAGAGACAGCTCGTGTCAAGCTGACTCACCTGAATCTGCATTGTTTGCAAAAACCTTTAATTCCCTTTGACAGCGATAGAGATATACATACAAAACAATACAGTACAATATAGTTTATTGCATAGTTTTAAAGCAAGTTAATCAAACAAAAATCATAACAAAGACAATATTTTTTTCTAAAGAGCCCCACGTATAACCGTACGTATTTAACCCAACATTATTCTTATGTTTATATATATACACACACGGTGAAGACAATATATGTATACTAGTCTTTAGAAACTTAAATTTAAAATAAAACCATTTTTAAATTCTCATGTTATTTGCATTATAAATGTCTTTTAACTAAATTATTTATTACGACTTCTGAAGATAATGTCATCAGATTTATTAATGCGTGTTTAGTTGGCCATGTACAGTAATATATTGTCATATATATTAATCTAAGTCCTCAGCTTTTTTGTGCAAAATTGAATGAAAGTTACAAGAACTGACACGAATATGCATCGATTGAATATAGAATGTATAAATCCTAAACTACAATTTGAACATTTAGCACCCCAGAAATCCTATTCCTCGTTATTTAAGCCGCTTAAAACACATTCGTATGTATGTTCACTCGCTTGTTACACACGCGAAAATATCATTCGGAATAGAAATATATACATGCATCATTACAAAGAGTTCCGCATGAGATTAATAAAGGATATATTTCCTGTATAAACTTTAACGCTTTGACATTCATCACCGATATTTCTGACAATTGAAATCTCGTCACTCACAACCCAACCAGGGGTGTAGCTTGGCAATAGTCAATGTGTAGGCCGTCTCGTGAGAAAATCAACATTGTGCACTCTGCGTAAAGTATCGACCCGGATCAGCCTAAGCATGCCACACAGGCGTACCCGGAGATACACTTTTCGCCTCCTATGGATTTTCTGTTTCAGGAATCACTACTCTATCTATCCCCCCTTAGACGGAACACGTCGGCCGGATCAGTCTGCGCTCGCCGCAGCTGCATTTTGGAGCATTTTTAGAAGAAATGTGTAGGCACGTGCCTACAGTGCCTAGAGGGAGCTACGCCCGTGCCAACAAAATCATCATCCGGCCACATAATCATTGCCATATTTGGTACCGTATTTAACCACGTAGTCATATACGGAATGTCAATCCGTCGTGTTTGATTGGCGCATTGCTATCTGCCTGTATTTGCACCGAGAAACATGCAGGTATAAAACAAACTTTATATATCATCACAGAACGATCAAGAACAGATTTATTAAGAAGGCAAATTCCCGTTTTAGACATTCAAAGTTGAATAAAGTCTAAACAGATATCCAGATAATTGGGGGGTTAACGGCTATTTTCCAAAAAATATCTCTCTTATTTTCCAACAAAACCCTATATTGTGAGTACTCAAAAGAACCGTCTCATTGAGACGATTCTTTTGAGTACCCACAACATAGGGTTAGTAGAAAAAATAAGGATTTTAGAACAAACAAAACACTCCTTATCTAGAGCTCTATCTAGAATAATATAGTATCACGACAGAAAGCTCAGAATCAGGTAAGTAAAAGTCTAGGTTTACCACGATTCGTTTCATTGAAAGGACAATATAACCGCAATACCTAATATAAACATACGCACCTTGTTACTTAAGTAAACGTTCGAAGAAAAACCGCAAATTATTCTCGGAATTTAAATATATAAAACATATCCTGGGGATCGGATGTCTTTAGAAGTCGGTTATTACATGATAAAAAGAGAAAATCCATTTCCTGGAAAATATAGATACTTGAATAAACATTTATTGTTGGAGTATTCAGTTACAAATTAAAGCACAACCGTATATTATTGTATACATTAAAGGTACTGAACTCCAGATTAAGATCAAAATATTTGAAATGACGAAACTTCTGCAAATACTGCTAATAGTGACAACAAAGTAAGTATTAAGTAGTTCAAAACTATTTGGGCAGTAAATGTTGAAAATTGAATGTCATAAAAATCTACACAATTTGGGTTACTGGGTATGCCTAACCAGTAACAATGAAGAATAAACAATCAATATTTAGATATTTATGGTACTGTAATGTGTAATTATTACTCTAATTTTATCCCAGAATTATGATTCTAATATTTCATGACAGCTTTTGAACAGTTTAAAAACTTTGACTATAATATCTATGTTCTGGAGTTCAGCACCTTTAAAGCCTTTTTCCTTATATACTAAATTGTAGCAGAAGAATCGTCTGCTGCAGATTTTTTGTATGTTTTATGTCGTTCACTGATGTTTATTCCTAAACGTACGTCTATTGTGACATCTCTTTGGTAAATCATCCGAATATTCGTTCGAACATTCATGAACAAGTTTTTGAATGATCACGTCACGAATTCACGGACAAGAAATCGTCGCAATACAAAAACAGTTCGATATCCACCATTCGTATCTACGGGTCTCCTAAGTTCTTTATCATAAGCATTACAATAATCGACATTGGCGAGTACTAAATGAGTATCTAGATAAAAGAAAATAGTAACACACTTCCCAACTGACTGCTAATAAAAGCACATGGGAGAAAAGTTGGAAGGCTCTACGATGCAATTTTTTCGTGAACTTTTAACCCTTTCCAACATATAGACGCTTTCAGACGACCTGCAGCAGACGACTTTTGAAAACACTGTGACAAAGGTGAAATTGCTCATGATGAGCAATTTCACCATTTGCCACAATGTTTTCAACTCAATTTAATAATTAAACTGTCACTAATGGAGATTTGTCACATTTTTGATAAATATGTTTTCAAAGTCGTCTGCTCCAGATTGGTTGAAAGGGAAAGGGTTAAAGGAACTGTGTCACGATATTGCGTCTTTAAACCTGAATACGAAGTATCATTAATAGAAGAATCATACTGACGGGTTTTACATCGAACAATGCCGATCTCTTACGACCCCATACGGAAATTGCCGAGCCCATTTGGTGTGCTTAGCCTGTGAGGAATCCGCCGTGGTCGAAAGGTTAGCGTCTGGAGTTTGCCCAGTCGCGGCGCGGCGGTCATGATGGAGCGCCCTTGGGCAAGGCACATGTCCTAGTACTGGTTGGTTAAACCAGGGATTATATATAAGTTAACTGTCGCCGTGATTTAACTGAAATAACGCTAGACTGATAGGGAGAAAACAGAAAAGCAAAAAAATGCTGAGCTGAACAAAAAACCTTAACCGTACGACCACGCCGCCGCCAACAAAAAACCTTAACCGGACGACCACGCCGCAGACGACGCCAGGGTCATGACAATAGCTCTCGTTTTTTCAAAAGTCGAGCTAAAAACGGCGTAAAACTCCAATAAAACATATAGTCTGCCCCTCGTTCTAGCAAAAAAGTTGAGGAAACAGTTAACTAACAAGTGTTGGCGTTTGACCTTCAGGCACGTAAGCTCTGTCAGGAAAATAACTTCCTTGAAATTGAGATAGATTAAAAACAATATCGAGGGAGACAATACAATGTCCAAAAACACCTGCAGACAATAATCTTGAAATGAATTTCCTGTTATTCAAAACGACGACAATTAAAGCCACTGGATTATAACAGATGTAAAGTAGACTTCGGTTCGTTTAGAAGATATAGTCTAGTCTTTTTTCCAGTTAAAGTACCAATATCTGATTCTTTATGATTCACGTAGTTTCTGATTACTCAAATATAAAAAGTTCGTTTAACGCAACACATAAACAGTATGAGCCGTGACATGAGAAAAACCAACGTTATGGACTCTGCGTAATGTACCGAACCAGATTAACCTGTGCAGATGACTCAGGAGGATAAAGGTATAGAGTAATGATTCATGAAACAGAATATCCACAGGAGGCGAAAAGTGTCTGTCCGGGTTAGCCTGCACTGCATGCTTAAGCTGATCCGGGTCGATACTTTACGCAGATTCATCAATGTTGATTTTCGTGACAAAAATATAATAAAACACAGATGACCGCGCCACATGCAACAAGACGGTCGTAGGTTAAAGAATAAATGCTGAATATGCTAAAGAATATCTGTTTTTCAGTTCGTGTATTATGACATCATGTGTATTCCTTATACATTAATGTCACACTATGTACATTGCTTTAACCATAATTGTTCACTAATTAATTGATTCATGCCATATAGATTTAATGAAGGAGATTTTGGCCAGCCATTTGTGTCGAATAGGTTTTGGTTTGAGCCAGTTAAAAATGTGATATATTTTTTTTATTATAAATTTATCTCTAAATCTCTAATAAGAAATGTTTTCATGTTTTGTAGCAAAAATTAATATACGCATAATATAAACCTATTACTCGAAATTATATTTCATTATTCCAAAAAGTAAACGGAAAGAAATAACATAACAAAATTATGTCTGCAATGAAAACCTTTAATGACAATTAGATAAAAAGGTATATTCGAAAAAAGAAAAAATGATAACTTTATCAATTATCACAAAAACTATATATGAGCCGTTCCACGAGAAAACCAACATTATCGACTTTGCATTATGTATCGACCAAGATCAGTCTTAGCATACCGCGCAGGCTAACCCAGACAGACACTTTTCGCCTCCTGTCTTTTTTTCTGTTTCAGGAATCATTCCTCCATACTTCTATTCCCGTGAGACGGAATGTGTCTACACGGATTAGCCTACGCGGACTGCACAGGTTGATCTGGGTCGATACATTACACAGAGGCCCTAATGTGTGTTTTTTTCGCGGGACGGCTCATATTAGATATATCAAAGATCCTATGTATCTCCTTAATGTTTAATATAAACTACATGCAATGTTTTCGTTTGCTTTTGATTTTTAATCAGATAACAACAGTTATAGCAGGGAAAATAGTGATTTGGCCAAAACGTCTTATCTCAATAACTGGCTGGCCAAAGAGACCATGCCAAAATGTCCTAGTCCAAAAAGTCTATTGGCTGCAACGTCTGTCCACCCACAGGATCATCCGTGTTGACAACCCAGTTGCGCTTATATCCGGGAAAACTCTGGACCAACGGTGTTGATAAAGTAGTATTTTACAAAACGTGCAATTTCTCCTTTTGCCACAATGTTTTCCACTTTTTGTCATAGGTTATCCATTCAATTATGGAGATTTTCTATGTTTTGACGAAACACGTTCAAAGTCGTCTGCTGCAGAATTGTTGTATGAGGGAAAGGGTTAATTGTATCTGAACGTAATAATTAGCAGATAGATACAATCACCATCCATAAAAGCGAGATTACCGTTGGTTCAAATGACTATTTTCTATCGTAAATCTCAAACCGATTGACTGATTCCTCGTCGCACTTAACTAAACAAACCCATATTATTACATAATTTAATTTTAAGTTTCGGAACCGTTTTGTCTATGTTTACTTGATAGAATATATTTGAATTCGTTACTTAGGCCACTGGTCCACCAAACAGCATAACGTATACATATACACTAAAGAGTGATGAAACACAAAATGAGTAATAAAGTTAAATTTCATTAGGATTTTGTAAAAAGTGTTGCTCTTCTGAAGAGACGTCTCTTATATAATCATAGATGAGACGTCCGAAAAAAATTGAAGCTCATCTTCAATAACGTATAGTCAGTTCTACGAATTTCGTGTTATCACAAATATCAAGGTAAACACGAAACCGGCGTTGTTTGTTGCGCACGCACTACCGGACACAACAGGACTACCATACCAATGAGATTTGGTAAAAGGGTAGCAATTCGGATCGGAGCGACATAGAATTCTGTCCAGGCAATTTCAGCTGAATCCATTAGACTGAAGTGGTCCCCCATTGGACAATAATGATAATTTTGTTGAAAAATGAAAGTAAAATTGAATATCCCCTTACTGATTTGTAATCAAAACATTGTTTGCTTTTAGCTATATTGACAGCTTAAGAGCCATTTTCAGAACAACATGTATTTTCAGAAATTGAAAGTAAAATTCACTGAGGGATAATGGTGACCTTTGATTTGACGTCATAGCTCAAAAAGGGAAGATCAACATATGTGGGTTTTTTAACAGGTAAATAATAACGACATATAAGGAACGAGTGAACATCAATTTTTAGCTCCTAATATTCTTATATAATTGATAAATTTGAATCAATGTGTAAGACATTTCTCTAAAAAATGGACTGAGTCCAGTCTAACAGTAAACTTTTCTTAATATTAACTTATCTTTCTTTTTGTTAATATTTTGTTATTTACTGTACCTATGTCACATTACTATATATGTGCTGAGTGGGGAAAAGGCTTGTAAACTCGTAAACATCATTACTGTCATAAGTTTAATTGCCTGAGTGGTACAGACTCATTTGTTTCATACATGTATTGACCAATTAAAGCAAAACAAACAGTGTTATATGAGGAATAAAACAAACTTTTATTGAGCCCATTTGGAAATGTAGTAGTAATTAAATACGATGACAACGTTTATTTAGCTAATCAATTTGTCCTTTTTTGTTCAATTACCTATCCTAAGAAAAAGTTCACCATAATTAGTTTAATTACTATTTTTTATCAAAGCGAACGAATCTGTTCTGTTAAAGTGCTTTTGGCATGAACATATTAAGAGTCAGCTTCAAATTTTGAAGCATTCTAGGGTGCTTTACGTATGTGTGTGTGTGTGTGGGGGGGGGGGGGGGGGGGGGGGATACAGTGTAAATTGCTTGAAAAATGATGTAACAGGGTGCCTGGAGTGGAATTTAGTGTCATGTGGGTATTGTGTCATTAGGTAATAGCCACTTTTAAATTTGTCCATAACAAAATTATGTTTTTCAAGTTATTTAAACTTTTCTTTGATTGTTTAATGGCCCTAAACAGACACAAACATGAAGTTAGATCATTTCTTTAAACATGTGAAACAGTAAAAATATTATGTGTTTCTGTTTTTTTGCGGGTTTTTTTCTCGGAGACCTGTATGCAGAAAAGCCGCAAAAACTAGGGTTGATTGAAATTATTTTGACAATAATTGCCTAATTGTCCTTATATTTGCTACTTTGTTTTTATATCATACTCTGTACATTTACAAGAACAACAAATCTCCTAGCGCAAAGAAACTGTTTTAAAGAGCTTCAGAGGCCAACAAATGAAAGTGTGTGAAGTTGGCAGAGCATTAGACGTTAGACATTAGACATTCAAAAAAAATATTCGAATGTCTAATTAGACGTTAGACATTCGATTAGACATTCGCTAATTTTGATTATCGAATGTCTAATTAGACATTAGACATTCGATTAGACATTCAGAAAAATCGCAATTGTTAAATATCGAATGTCTAATTCGACATTAGACATTCGATTAGACATTCGCAAATTACAAGATCTATAACCCAAATTCGTCGAAGGTCATTGTACATTCAAAAAACGAATGTCTAATTGGTCAGTTAGACATTAGACATTCGATTAGACATTCGCAAATTAAGCGATTTAAGTACCAAATTCGTCGGAGGTCATTGTACATGCAAAAAACGAATGTCTAATTGGTCAGTTAGACATTAGACATTCGATTAGACATTCGCAAATTAAGGGATTTAGGTACCAAATTCGTCGGAGGTCATTGTACATGCAAAAAACGAATGTCTAATTGGTCAGTTAGACATTAGACATTCGATTAGACATTCGCGAATTACGATATTTAGGTTCCAAATTCGTCGTAGGTCAACGTACAATCAAAAAACGAATGTCTAATTGGTCAGTTAGACATTAGACATTCGATTAGACATTCGCAAATTAAAAGATTTAGGTACCAAATTCGTCGGAGGTCATTGTACGTGCAAAAAGCGAATGTCTAATTGGTCAGTTAGACATTAGACATTCGATTAGACATTCGCAACTTACTATACTTAGGTTCCAAATTCGTCAGAGATCATTGTACATTCAAAAAACGAATGTCTAATTGGTCAGTTAGACATTAGACATTCGATTAGACATTCGCAAATTAAGAGATTTAGGTACCAAATTCATCAGAGATCAATGTACATTAAAAAAACGAATGTCTAATTGGTCAGTTAGACATTAGACATTCGATTAGACATTCGCAAATTAAGAGATTTAGGTACCAAATTCCTCGGAGGTCATTTTACATTCAAAAAACGAATGTCTAATTGGTCAGTTAGACATTAGACATTCGATTAGACATTCGCAAATTAACAGATTTAAGTACGAAATTCGTCGGAGGTCATTGTACATCCAAAACACGAATGTCTAATTGGTCAGTTAGACATTAGACATTCGATTAGACATTCGCAAATTAAAAGATTTAGGTACCAAATTCGTCAGAGATCAATGTACATTAAAAAAAAACGAATGTCTAATTGGTCAGTTAGACATTAGACATTCGATTAGACATTCGCAAATTACAAGATCTATAACCCAAATTCGTCGGAGGTCATTGCACATTAAAAAAACGAATGTCTAATTGGTCAGTTAGACATTAGACATTCGATTAGACATTCGCAAATTAAGGGATTTAGGTACCAAGTTCGTCGGAGGTCATTATACATGCAAAAAACGAATGTCTAATTGGTCAGTTAGACATTAGACATTCGATTAGACATTCGCAAATTAAGAGATTTAGGTACCAAATTCATCAGAGATCAATGTACATTAAAAAAACGAATGTCTAATTGGTCAGTTAGACATTAGACATTCGATTAGACATTCGCAAATTAAGAGATTTAGGTACCAAATTCATCAGAGATCAATGTACATCCAAAACACGAATGTCTAATTGGTCAGTTAGACATTAGACATTCGATTAGACATTCGCAAATTAAAAGATTTAGGTACCAAATTCGTCGGAGGTCATTATACATGAAAAAAACCGAATGTCTAATTGGTCAGTTAGACATTAGACATTCGATTAGACATTCGCAAATTAAGAGATTTAGGTACCAAATTCATCAGAGATCAATGTACATTAAAAAAACGAATGTCTAATTGGTCAGTTAGACATTAGACATTCGATTAGACATTCGCAAATTAAGAGATTTAGGTACCAAATTCGTCAGAGATCAATGTACATTAAAAAAAACGAATGTCTAATTGGTCAGTTAGACATTAGACATTCGATTAGACATTCGCAAATTACAAGATCTATAACCCAAATTCGTCGGAGGTCATTGCACATTAAAAAAACGAATGTCTAATTGGTCAGTTAGACATTAGACATTCGATTAGACATTCGCAAATTAAGGGATTTAGGTACCAAATTCGTCGGAGGTCATTATACATGCAAAAAACGAATGTCTAATTGGTCAGTTAGACATTAGACATTCGATTAGACATTCGCAAATTAAGAGATTTAGGTACCAAATTCATCAGAGATCAATGAACATTAAAAAAACGAATGTCTAATTGGGTCAGTTAGACATTAGACATTCGATTAGACATTCGCAAATTAAGAGATTTATGTACCAAATTCATCAGAGATCAATGTACATTTAAAAAACGAATGTCTAATTGGGTCAGTTAGACATTAGACATTCGATTAGACATTCGCAAATTAAGAAAGTGTGTGAAGTTGGCAGAGCATTAGACGTTAGACATTAGACATTCAACAAAAATATTCGAATGTCTAATTAAACGTTAGACATTCGATTAGACATTCGCTAATTTTGATTATCGAATGTCTATTTAGACATTAGACATTCGATTAGACATTCAGAAAAATCGCAAATGTTAAATATCGAATGTCTAATTCGACATTAGACATTCGATTAGACATTCGCAAATTACAAGATCTATAACCCAAATTCGTCGAAGGTCATTGTACATTCAAAAAACGAATGTCTAATTGGTCAGTTAGCCATTAGACATTCGATTAGACATTCGCAAATTAAGGGATTTAAGTACCAAATTCGTCGGAGGTCATTGTACATGCAAAAAACGAATGTCTAATTGGTCAGTTAGACATTAGACATTCGATTAGACATTCGCAAATTAAGGAATTTAGGTACCAAATTCGTCGGAGGTCATTGTACATGCAAAAAACGAATGTCTAATTGGTCAGTTAGACATTAGACATTCGATTAGACATTCGCGAATTACGATATTTAGGTTCCAAATTCGTCGTAGGTCAACGTACAATCAAAAAACGAATGTCTAATTGGTCAGTTAGACATTAGACATTCGATTAGACATTCGCAAATTAAAAGATTTAGGTACCAAATTCGTCGGAGGTCATTGTACGTGCAAAAAACGAATGTCTAATTGGTCAGTTAGACATTAGACATTCGATTAGACATTCGCAACTTACTATACTTAGGTTCCAAATTCGTCAGAGATCATTGTACATTCAAAAAACGAATGTCTAATTGGTCAGTTAGACATTAGACATTCGATTAGACATTCGCAAATTAAGAGATTTAGGTACCAAATTCATCAGAGATCAATGTACATTAAAAAAACGAATGTCTAATTGGTCAGTTAGACATTAGACATTCGATTAGACATTCGCAAATTAAGAGGTTTAGGTACGAAATTTGTCTCAATAGACATTCGAATATTTTTTTTGAATGTCTAATGTCTAACGTCTAATGCTCTGCCAACTTCACACACTTAACAAATGATAGGTTTATTTTGTGTCGCCTGTAAAAATGTTTGGATCCAGTCAAATTGTTTGAAAATGATGATACTTGTTTTATTAAAAAGTCTAAGAATAATGCATAGATAATAGGTTGGATCATTCGAAAGCATAACACTGGGCTGATTCAGCCGAAAAATCTAGGTTTGGGTGGTATAGAAAAATTCTAATAATCTTTGCGACTATCTTTTTAAAAGCTTTTTAGCGATCAAATGACAGGACAAGTTGGTATTCCAAAAAGCAACAAATGTAAATGCCTGTCAAATATTAAGGTTGTGATTGTTTAAATCACTAAGTTGGGATATACTTGAAAATAATTCATGTTTCCAAGGTTATACGTTTGAGTTTGATTATCCTCGTTTATTTCATTTTATTTGAAACTATTCGGGATTATTTATTCGTCGCCGATGGGACATGCATCAGACGCTAATTCTAAAGAGTCATTACAATATCAGCATTAAATAAAGTCATTTTCTCTTTTTAGTAGTTGTTCCACATTGCTGAACTTTCTTTCCAAATTTCTTGATTTATGAAGTTCGAATAAAACGTTATTGCATATTTCTCTTAAATACATGTAGTAAAATGTATGGACTGTTTCTTGTCTACTAATCAAAAGAGGGTGTGGAAGCAGCTTGCTCTCTGATTGGCTAGTTAGTTTACATAGCATATTTTTGTTCATTTTGATTTATTTAGGAAGACTTTTAATTCACCACAAAGACTTAAATCATTTTATTTAACACAAAATATATTATTCACACGAGCGATAATAAAGAATGTTATTTTCTCTCGAATGCAGTGGAAAAAAACATCCACTTGATCTTTGCCTGATTTTTTATTCAATTTCTTCGATGTCACGACGACTCGATCTTGCCACGAGGTGAACAGAACAGAACATAACTGTAATATATCTCGGTACATATAGTACAACATGAGGAAATGGTATAATTACAAGACATCTATTTAAATACTATCACGTGATCTCATAAGTAATTTTTGCTTAAAGGGGGATTGTACTCAGTCATCCATGGATACTCTGCTTATGAGAGGCAGGGTGTTAATAGCTAACCGTGAACACAAATACAATCTGAGATTGGGGTTTCCATTGGAGGGAACATAACATACAATAAGGACCATTCTTTAGTTTCGGGGAGAAACGATAAAGGAAAGAAAAACATGGAAAGGAGACAAACTGCTTATACATGTAGTTAAATTTCTCTCCTTTTCCAATGCCTTTCATTATATCTAGAGAAGAAGAATAAAAGTAATAAAACGTTGTGTGTTTAGGTTTAAAATACTTTTCCATTTTTTTTCAATTGGGAAGAGTCGATTTAATTACTATTAAAACATCAGCAGGAAAATTGATATGTACATAATTACAAGTGGAAACATATATTTCATGAATAATAACATTCTAGTATACAGACACAACACAACTATTAGGCATTTAAATGCCGAGCAGTTCTAATTTAAAACATAACACTTGTTTGTAGTACATAACAGTGTTCGATTTCTAACTCGATTCGCAATGTTGGCTTCCCATTCTAAAACTAAGCATGTATATACGGATCAACACTCGGTCCCGGACTATCACGGATAAAACATGTCGGTGACGTCATTGCTAACGATAATGCGAATGGGATATGAGATTAATGTGTAGAGTTCTAGTAAGTTTATTTGTTTACATTTGTTTGTTTTTATTATAGAGTAAGATGTATGGTTCTTGGGATTGTGTGACAATTGACGACTGAAACTGGTCGATATACATGGAAACAAAGTTATTTCTTTGGTGTATTGTAACCGTTAAGCTTTTGTCTCGTTATAACGTGTTTTGCATTCGAGTTATCATAACTTTCTTGTTCGGAATTTACGTTTGTGAATGTAATTACGTATTTTATTGCGCGTTTCTACGTGTTTATTTGCATTATTACGAGTTTATTGGCGTTACTGTGACATTTAAAATATGTGTTACCTTCATTATTGCACTTCTACTCTTTCGCAAAACTATAACTTTCAAGTGAGTATGAGTCCTTCTAAAAGCAGTTTTTCCAGTAACTTGTTAAAACAAAGGTAATACCATTGATTTGATGTAAAAAACAAATTAGCGATTGAAATAACATTTATCCTAAATACAGCTTAAACATTCTTTATTGGTTTTTTTTGATAAATGCTGTTTAACGGCGCTTTCAACATGATCTCTGTTATAGCACGGCAATTACTGGTTTACAGCCTGTCGCAGTTACCCTGTCACCGATACACAAGTCGTCATGCTATCCACGCAACACTGACCACGTAGGAGGGAAACGATTAATTTCATTTTTACCAAGTGATTCACCGGGGATCGGAGCCTGGTCTCCCACTCTCAAGTCAGATTCTCTAACCACTACAAAAGGCAGACAACCACCTCGGTGGTGTAGTGGTAGAGGGTCCGCCGCGTTGTGTAGTTGTAGAGGGTCCACCTCGGTGGTGTAGTGGTAGAGGGTCCGCCGCGTTGTGTAGTGGTAGAGGGTCCGCCTCGTTGTGTAGTGGTAGAGGGTCCACCTCGTTGTGTAGTTGTAGAGGGTCCACCTCGGTGGTGTAGTGGTAGAGGGTCCGCCGCGTTGTGTAGTGGTAGAGGGTCCGCCTCGTTGTGTAGTGGTAGAGGGTCCACCTCGTTGTGTAGTGGTAGAGGGTCTACCTCGGTGGTGTAGTGGTAGAGGGTCCGCCGCGTTGTGTAGTGGTAGAGCGTCCGCCTCGGGTGTAGTGGTAGAGCGTCCACCTCGGGTGTAGTGGTAGAGGGTCCACCTCGGTGGGGTAGTGGTAGAGGGTCCGCCGCGTTGTGTAGTGGTAGAGGGTCCGCCGCGTTGTGTAGTGGTAGAGCGTCCGCCTCGGGTGTAGTGGTAGAGCGTCCGCCTCGGGTGTAGTGGTAGAGGGTCCACCTCGGTGGTGTAGTGGTAGAGGGTCCGCCGCGTTGTGTAGTGGTAGAGCGTCCACCTCGAGTGTAGTGGTAGAGGGTCCGCCGCGTTGTGTAGTGGTAGAGCGTCCGCCTCGGGTGTTTTCCACCTCGGTGGTGTAGTGGTAGAGGGTTCGCCGCGTTGTGTAGTGGTAGAGGGTCCGCCGCGTTGTGTAGTGGTAGAGCGTCCGCCTCGTTGTGTAGTGGTAGAGGGTCCACCTCGTTGTGTAGTGGTAGAGGGTCCACCTCGGTGGTGTAGTGGTAGAGGGTCCGCCGCGTTGTGTAGTGGTAGAGGGTCCGCCGCGTTGTGTAGTGGTAGAGCGTCCGCCTCGTTGTGTAGTGGTAGAGGGTCCACCTCGTTGTGTAGTGGTAGAGGGTCCACCTCGGTGGTGTAGTGGTAGAGCGTCCGCCGCGTTGTGTAGTGGTAGAGCGTCCACCTCGTTGTGTAGTGGTAGAGGGTCCACCTCGTTGTGTAGTGGTAGAGGGTCCACCTCGTTGTGTAGTGATATATCATGAGATTATTGTTTCATTAGATTGTCATTGTCCAATGGTAGAGTATCAATCACTTGTTTGTCCGGTTGAGTTGGAACAAAAGATCGAAACACGCACTTGACTGATGATTTATCAACTCTTCAGTCGGACCCAATCACGATTTATTCCTTTCGCTGCCAAAGGCAATAAAAGGCTTTTTGCAAACAATGCAGATTCAGGTGAGACAGCTCGTAACGAGCTGTCTCTCCTGAAATATGCATTGTTTACTACTTAGATATTTAAATCTACCATTTTTCCTGTTAGACGAAAAATGGAGTGGTCCAATTGTGAACATGGAAGAGAGTTATTTCATTGCTGACTGTTTATTCTTTTACCAATATGATGCAGAACTTTTAAAGTTAATTTGTCCAGGTTTTCAATTGGAAGAGTCCAAAGCTAGGATGACCAAGATAAAATACAGTGTTGAGAAGCCAACAACATAGAGCCTGGTCAGACGACAGAGATGCGCCGGATAGGCAGGTAGTATACAGGGTCCCATTGATTGTTTGGGGTTTAACGCCGTTTTTAACAATTTCTCAGTTATATCACGGCGGCCAGTTCACCTACTCATGCATTTCCTGGTTTTGTCACACCAGTACTCCACACAACAATCTTCCCAAGCCACTGGCTGCTTTTCCACATAGACAAAGCCCATTGGTGGAAGACGAATGACGCATGTCGCATTGACTTTTGTCAATCGTCGGAAAGAAAGTTGGCCGAGCCGGGATTGAGCGCCTGCGTCGCTACCGACTGAGCTACCGGGGCTCGGCCGAAAACTATCAAACTTTGAAAACGTTCTCAGTGCTCAGAAATGAACAACCATGCTCCACGTAAGGCTTCTGATTGGTCAATTTGGCGAACGAATTTCCTTCTGACCAATCATATACTTGAGTACACATTCTGAGCACATATTAACCTCTCATAGACTTCACAAACTTATTTCTAGGAGGCCAAGGGTTAAGCATATCAAAAACTTTATATCAGTCGGCTAATTGACTGATTGATTGGAGTTTAACCCTTTCCCTCATATAGACGCTTTCTGATGCCTCTGCAGCAGACGGCTTTTTTAAGAAACATAGTGAAAAAAGAAGAAATTGCACAAAACGTGCAATTTCTCCTTTTGCCACAATGTTTTCCACTTTTTTGTCATAGGTTATCCATTCAATTACGGAGATTTTCTATGTTTTGACAAAATATGTTCAAAGTCGTCTGCTGCAGAATTGTCGTATGTGGGAAAGGGTTAACGCCGTGTTATACAGCTGTTCAGACATATCACGGCGGCGAGGTCATCTACCCATGTGATTCCCAGCTTTCTCACACCAGTACTCCGCACAACAGACTTTCTAAGAAACTGGCTGCTTTTTCCGCATAGACTGTAAGCCCGATTGTTGTAGACGAACGACGCTTGTCATGGTGACTTTTGTCGAATGTCAGAAATAATGTTGGCCGAGATTGGGTTCTAACTCACAACCCCTAGAATGACAGACCGCGACGCTACCGTCTGAGCTACCGGGGCTGGGCAGTTATAACCGGGTGTTTTGTCACATTGGTGAGAATCCATTTTGAAAATTTGAAAACTCTCAGTTTCCTGTCGTTGTTTTTATTGTTCTTAGGTACACGCATGACACACACTTGAGTATGAAACAAACATGTATTACTAATTGCTCTTCATGGTAAATGTATCATTTTGCCCACCATGTTTACAACTCATTGATGGAGTATACACCAGTATTTTCACCCAGAGGTTTCCAAAGTAAATGTAGTCTGCTGCAGATGTGTTGTGCGTGGAAAATGATTCAGCAAAGCATATTTCGAACGAAAAATAGACAGTCTAACTTCTTGGCTTCTCGATCCATTCTGCAGACTGAATGTGTGAAATGATTGATGTGATAAGACAAAGGAATAATCAAATTTTGACACTTTTATAAATTGTGTTACTATCAGGGGCGTAGCTTTGCAATAATCAATGTGTAGGCCGTCTCGTGATAAAATCAACATTGTGGACTCTGCGTAAAGTATCGACTAGGATCAGCCTAAGCATGCCATACAGGCCTACCTGGATAGACACTTCTCGCCTCCTGTGGATTTTCTGTTTCAGGAATCACTACTCAATACATCTATCCCCTAAGACGGAATGTGTCGGCCGGATACGTCTGCGCGGACAGCGCAGGCTGATCTGGTCGATCCATTACGAAGATGTCTATCGCCGCAGCTGCATTTTGGGGCATTTTGAGAAAAAAATGTGTAAGCACGTGCCTACAGTGCTTAAAGGGAGCTACGCCCCTGTGTGTTACTATGTATTTAGAAACAATGAAACATATTCTTGAACTCATGAAGTTTATATAGAGACGAACAGACATGAATGTGACTGGTACTCATTTTTCACCGCTTTAATTAAGGTTTTCCAGTTGAATAAGACGGCTATCAGTCTAACCAAAGTAAACGAAAAATGAGCCGTTCCACGAGAAAATCAACATTATGGACTCTGCGTAATGTATCGAGCCAGATCAACCTGCGAGGTCCGCGCAAGCTAATCCGGGCCAACACATTCTGTCTCAGGCGAATAGTGATATATAGTAATGAATCCTGAAACAGAAAAGCCACAATAGGCGAAAAGTGTCTGTTCGGGTTAATCTGCGCGGCACGATAAGGCTGATCCGGGTCGATACTTTACGCAGATTCCACAACGTTGGTTTTCTCATGGAACGGCTTAAATGCATAGCTATAAAACAAAATTGATAATAAGTACTCAAATAAAAAAGACACGGTTTGACATTCGAGCGCTTGGTTTTAATAAGCAATTTCATAGCACCTTATATTCATTGTTTATTTAAATCAATTCGGGTAAGATAACATTTGAATGGCTACAAAACAGTTTAAAAAAATCCTTGTTATCACATTTTGGTAAGAAGAAGCAATCGATATTCTGAATTAATATCATCTTGGAATAAAACCAATTGTGATTGTCAATATGCTCATGCATGTATATATCCACTTGAAAAAAAGACTAAAGCAAATACTTTGATTTAACTACGTATGCATACAGTCAAATAAAGTCTTTTGTAATTGGAATTCAATCGTTAAACCGAGGTTTCCGGGATGTAAATGCGTGTAATACATGATTTACTCATTACAAGGAGCTCTGAGCATTCATATGAAATAACCAATAAATACTTTAATACCTTTTATATTGAGTGACTGATTGATTGGGATCACTTGATTGCATGTTTGGTATTACGCCCCTTTTAACAAGTGTTCATTTATATCACGGAGTTTCTGTGTAAGTTACATGTATATCTGGTTCGTTTGTCCTGACACCAAGAAATCAGTCGTTATGCTAATCCTGCAACCCTGAGCGCCAAGGAGGACAGCCATTACTACCATGTATCACGTCTTTTGTATGGCCCGACCGGGGATCGAACCTGCGACCTCCCGCACTGATTGATTTGAGTTTAACGTCGCTGTTAACAGTTCTTCAGTTATATCACTGTTACTAGGCACCGACCTTCCTTTCCATATAGAACATTTACTCAATTGGCGTAAAGAAGAACGACAATGAAAATAACCAATGGTCTAGATGTGGTCTGAACTATCGTTTCATTGATAGACAGACAGCACTCGTCGGATGCGGTCGAAGGTTAGATTAGTCTCCTATATATTATATTTGCATTTTGTTTGAAAGATGCTCCCAATAGTTGTTGACGGCTTTCCAGTACTGCTGGACATCTTCGGCGTTGTAGTGGTAGGTGGTCCGCCTCGGGTAATGGAGCTTGCGGGTTCGATTTCCGGCCGGACCACACAACATGATTAATTTAATTATGTAATGCATTTCCCTCATTGACGCTCAGGATCCTTGGGTTAGCATTACAGTTAAGAAAATCATGACATTGACAATCTGAGCGGAACGTGATTGGATCGTGAGTGTGATTGGAACGATGTTGGACCGCTTTAAGAATGGAGGTTGCGGGTTCGATTTCCGGCCGGACCACACAACTTGATTAATTTAATTATGTAATGCATTTCCCTCATTGACGCTCAGGATCCTTGGGTTAGCATTACAGTTAAGAAAATCATGACATTGACAATCTGAGCGGAACGTGATTGGATCGTGAGCGTGATTGGAACGATGTTGGACCGCTTTAAGAGCGGAACGGAATTTTGCGCTCTGAACAAAACAATCATAATGATTGAACAAATGCATCAATTTACTCGATTATGATTTTACGAAACTACTTTTGATCGAAAAACCAACGTTCACAGTGAGCGTTAAAAAGCGATCAATTTGATCTGAACGGAAAAAAAGCAATTACAGTGATTTGAACAACGGAACGCTTTAAGAACGGATTGGAACGTGAGCGGAGCGGACATGAACTGAACAGAGCAGAGCGTAAACGGTAAATATGTCAATTTCACGATGCTCTTAACTTTACGACTGATTCACTGGTGTAAGGATAAATGGATAAGTAGCACTAGTAACTTATACTTACCAAGGAAATTCCATGATATAACGAGCATTTGTTGAAAGCGACTCAAAACACAAAATAAACAAACAAACAGAACAGCAGGTGAGTTTGTCCCGACACTGTTGTGTACTCAGATACACTTAACAGTGTTTAGCATTGCGTTCAACACCTTTTGTGTTATATTATGGCGTATTAGCAGTACCACCGGTCCATTTATCCTGACACAAGCCAGTCAGTCGTAATGCTAACCCACATTCCTGAGCGCCTATGATTGCAGCCATAACTATCATTTTTAAGTATTTGGGATGACCCAACCAGGGATCGAACCCGCGACCTCCCGCACCCAAAGCGGACGCTCAACCACTAGACCACAGAGGCAGTCTAGACACATCAGAAAACACCCCTGTGTTATCCTATCAAATCTTAGCACCAAAGAGGGAATTAACTTATATCATTTCTAATCACTTTGAATATGTCTCTACGGATGATCGAACTCTGTCCTCCAGCTCTTGAGGCGAAGTAGTACGCCAGGTGCCGAGCCCAGTAGCTCAGTCGGTAGCGACGTGGGCTGTCAATCAAGGGGTTGTGATTTCGAACTCGGGCTCGGCATACACTATCTCCGACACTCGACAAAAAGCCGCTGTGACAAGCGCCATTCGTCTTTCACCAATATGCTAACAGTCAATGTGGAAACGCAGCCAGTTGCTTGTAAAGTATGTTGCGTGGAGTTATAGTGTGAGAAAGCCAGGAAAAAACATTGGTGGAGTTGCCGTGATATGACTGAAACAATGTTGAAACGGCGTTAAACCCCACTCCATCGATCAAGTATGCCAGGTAAGTGATTAAAGTCATCAGATGTATAAACATGATTTCATATACTCGTGATGTAATCAACAGAAGTCAGTTCGATCGACGATAACTATAAATGATAAGCTGTGTAAAGATATGAAGTTTTGGACGGCAGTTATTCAGAAACCATATTATTGTATGATATTAGGGATACACCGGTGCGTCTATGAGAGAAATCAGCCGTAAAACCAACATCGTGGACTCTGCGTAAAGTATGGACCCGGATCAGCCTAAGCATGCCGCGTAGGCTTACCCGGATAGGCATTTTTCACCTCCTGTGGGTTTTCTGTTTCAGGAATCATTACTCTTAACCTCTATTCCCCAGAGACGGAATGTATCGGCCCGGATCAGTCTGCGCGGACAGCGCAGGCTGATCTGGGTCGATACATTACGCAGATGCCATTATGTTGGTTTTCTCGCGGGACGGCTCAAATGATATCGAATTATAAACAACAGATAACATTTGTCCATCGATGGAAAAGGGTACAAGTCCCAGATCCAGATAAGCACGTGCATCCGTACAGTCTGATCGAGATCTACAATATTACCATATCACTTCTATAAAAGGGTTAATTTATTCTGTCTATTTGTGTAGCATGTGATACGACAGAGCAGATGTACAGGCTGATTTGAATTGAATTGAATTTATCATAAAACAAAAAAGATGTTATGCGTAAATATATTAATGTAAGTTCTGTTTTAGAAAAAAAACATAATATAAATGCTTAAATGTGTTTGAAAGCCTAAACATAGAACAGAAACTTGCTTGTCACAATTTATCCTGTTTTGGGGAGATCTGATATACCATGAACAATGCCCGTTTTGAGATGATACGACAATATTATTGACAAAATTTAAGAAATGTGATTATTATCATCCATTTTGTCATTTTGCAAGAGCCATTGATTTACATTTCAACAGGAAGGGGATATTTTAACAGACAAATATACAAAGAAACTGTTAAAACAATAACCATTATATGGTTGCCAGGCAACACAATCTTTTTATTATATTTCTTATTATTTGAGGGGAGTTTTGTTATTGGTTGAATTACACCAGTGGGACTATTATTTTATTATATTTTCAAACATTCACAATTAAAATGTAAGAATGCAAACATTGCTATTTTGAACTGATATTTGTTGTAGCCTGCTTCGTATGCATTTAACTCTTTCAGCGCCGAATTGTTAACAAAAATAGTCTCTTCCATGTTCATAGTCGGGTGTCTCCATTTCTCATATTATAACAGTTTTGGACTATTTTGATAACTAAAAGACAAACAATGCTGATATCAGGTGAGTCAGCTCGTTACGAGCTGACTCCCCTGAAATCTGTATTGTTTGCAAAAACCGCAATATTGCCTTTTAGCGCTGAAAGAAGTAAAGGAAATAAAAGTGAAAGTACAGACTTATATGACGCTTTTGTTCTCCATATAATTTAGTTCCCGAGTTTTGCTTTTCTTTCAAGGCACCACAAGGCAGGTATTCGGTAAATTGTTAGCTCGTCCGTTTAAATTCGGGATATTGTGATACCCTTGGCATCGTCGTCGTCGTCGTCATCTGCATCGTCACAAAGCCTAAACCTTACCTTATAAATCAAAAACTGTTTAAATTCGGGATATTGTGATACCCTTGGCGTCGTCGTCGTCGTCATCTGCATCGTCACAAAGCCTAAACCTTACCTTATAAATCAAAAACCGTTTAAATTCGGGATATTGTGATACCCTTGGCGTCGTCGTCGTCGTCGTCATCTGCATCGTCACAAAGCCTAAACCTTACCTCATGAATCAAAAACCGTTCAAATTCGGTACACATGTTTCTAGGAACTATATACATGTCTATACCAAGGCAATGCCAAGTCACATAGCTCTGACTTTAATACTTATTTAGTATTGCTTCTTTTTTTACTTAGATAAAGGACAGTGGAACGTTGGCGTTCTTCTTTCATAATATTACTAGCTGGCTGGTTATATGCGAAATATATCTTGAGATTTTGAAGGCTATCTTTCTGCACAGTTGAACATTGAAGGTATGTGCTTTTTACGACTTTTATTTTCATTTAAAATTGAAAACGGAAAAGGCGTCTTATTTAGCAAGGCTAGCGCATGCAGGTATAAGGTACATTATACTATTATATAAATAGCTGGCTGAAAATATGTGTAATACCTATAAAGTGTGATGAATGTTTATGTACAGAATTGAAAACATTGCGGATGTGTACTTTTCCGACAATATACATGTATATTAGAAGTTGAGAACGGTAAAAGTGTCTTCTTTGCAACGCATCAACGGGCAGGTATGCGGTACATTGTGCCAGTATATAACTAGCTGGCGGCTTATATGAGCCGTTACATGAGAAAACCAACATTATTGGCTCGGCGTAATGTATCGACCGAGATCAGCCTGCGCAATCCACACATGCTTATCCGGGCCGACACATTACGTCTCATGGGGAAAAAGGTATAGAGTAATGATTCCCGTAACAGAAAATCCACAGGATATGAAAAGTGTCTGTCCGGGTTAGCCTGCTCGGTATGTCATTTTTCGACATTGTTTAATACAAAACGAGAACCACCAATATGGTTATGTTAAGCCTCCCTCGCCTCTGTAGCAGACGACTTTTGAAAACAAGTAGGCGATAATATGGAAATTATATATACATGTAACTGACACTATTGAAAATAGTTAAAAACATTGAGACAGACGTGAAATTGATCATTATTAACAATATCTCCTTTCGCCACAATGTTTTCAAACGTCTGCTGCAAATACGTCAAACTACGTTTATAAGCGGGAATTGGAAACTATATCAAAGAAAGCGTCCACTGTCAAATCATACGAGTTTTTGAAATGACTTGGCTAAACGGTATATTTATACAGATTTTTTTCATCTGCTTGGATATGCCAATAAGATCGGTTGTGAACAGAGGAAGTTGTTTATCCCTTTCTCCATACAGACGCACTTTGATGCATCTGCGACAGACGAATTTTCAGATCATAATGAGCTGTTTCACCTGTTGCCACAATATGAGCCGTCCCGCGAGAATAGAAACAGTGTGGCCTATGCGTAAAGTATCGATCCGGATCAGCCTAATCATGCCGCGCAGGCTTACCCGGATAGACACCTTTCGCCTCCTGTGGATTTTCTGTTTCAGGAATCATTACTCTATGCCTCTATCTCCATGAGACTGAATGTGTCGGTCTGCTCGGACTGCGCAGGCTGATCTGGTCGATACATTACGCAGAGGCCATAATGTTGGTTTTCTCGCGGGACGGCTTCAACTTTATTAAAGAATTTTACTTTCGTTATAGCCATTAGGTACAGTTTTTCCTGTTCGTTTTCAAAGTAGGCTGTTGCCAATGTGTTGTATGTTTGGGAAAGGGTTACTCAGTTCTGACTGATCTATGCGATGCGGATTAATACATTGGTGATTGTCTTATCAATGATCAGAGAGAGAATTTAATCAACGCTGATTTGTTTAGATAAAGGTCAACCAAATCCATCAAGTGAGATGGAAGACATTTGTTCGATATATATCCCTCCAGTCGAGTCACGGAAAATACACCTGGGCAAATGTTCAGCACCATTCAAGTTTTGTTTCTCTCATATGTTCAAGTCCGTCCAATTAGGCTTAAGACAAATGATAAATGTTTTTGTGTGCATGGATCAGCTGTTTACTGCATCCATTTACCATTTCTCACATACAAAAGATCTGCAGTAGGCGAATTTGGAAATATCTAAACAAAAATGGGAGATTTTTTTACATGTACATATTGACCAAGTGAGTGAATTAATGAACGAAAAATTCAATAAAGAAGTTCCATTGATTTGTTTTCCTGCTCTCCATGCGAAAGAAACGCACCTGAACTAGTTTATAGTATCTTTTTCACAACGGTAATTGCATTTGAGCTGTCCCGCAAGAAAACCAACATTGTGGATTCTGCGTAAAGTATCGGCCCGGATCAGCCTAAGCATGCCGCGCAGGCTAACCCGGACATACACTTTTCGCCTCCTTTTGGGGTTCTGTTTCAGGAATCATTACTGTATACCTCTATCCCCCTGAGGGCGGAATGTGTCGTCCCGGATTAGCCTGCTCTGACCGCGCAGGCTGATCTTTATCGATACATTGCGCAGAGTCCATAATGTTGGTTTTCTCGTGGAACGGCTCATTTATTTTAGCGTAACGCCGTGTTACGATTTTGTAAGCCAACATCTGGCGCAATGTCAAAAGGATTTGTTTAATATTGTAGCAAACGTGGAAATTGCTCATCTCTATACATGTAAATAAATTGAGGATATATTTTAATTTAATTGAAAATAAGTAGCAAAAGGGAAAATTGCTCAACTCTATACATGTAAATAAACTGAGGATATTTTTTAAAATAATTGAAAAAATTGTTGCAAAATAGAAAATTGCCAATTTCTATACATGTAAATAAGCTAAGGATATTTTTAATATGATTTTTAATATTGTAACAAAAGGTGAAATTGCTCAACTCTATATATGTAAATCAAAAGAGGATATATTTAAATATATTTGAAAATATTGTAGCAAATGGGAAAGTTGATCATTATGAGCAATTGCTTCCTTTCCTTCGATGTGTGATGCAGTGACGTCAGAAATCGTATTTGGGAAAGGGTTAACAAAGAAAATGAAGTTTCAAGGAATTTGGTCGGTATTTTAATTTCTATCATCACTTTTGAAAAACCCTGTCATTTTTCTCGTTTCAGTTGTGACAAAACAAAATGTATTCGCATAATGTCCTTGGACGTTGTGATAGAAAACCCTGTCATTTTTCTCTTTTCAGTTGTGACAAAACAAAATGTATTCGCATAATGTCCTTGAATATGTCGACGCTGTGTTTGAATGTCAGTGCCAACACCGCGTGTAAGCCCCTCCAGTGTTGATAATGCCATTTACACTCCTGTTCATTGAATAGTTTATCCGGGGTATTATACGCTGTGAAATGTTGTTTTTGTATTCGTTCTTCATCGAAATATTCATCAATTCATGTGTAGAATCCCTCGCCCCAATTGTTCCAAATCAATCATAGTCATGACAAATATAACTGTGTATCTAGTTGTGCTTAATGTGGGTGAAGGCGTCAACACCGCGTGTAAATACATAGAGCCCGGATACTGTCAGTCACACGCCTGGCTAAGGAAGAGTTTAACCGGTGCATTATACGCTGTAAAATGTTGTTTTTGTTTTCTTTCTTCATGGAAATTTTTCATCAATTCATGTTTAGAATCCCGTGTCCAAAATGGTCCCATATCAAATGTAATCTTCCCTGAGCCCATCAATGAAATACCCCACAAGTTTCCCGTTCGTTTTTTGCCTAATTTTCCTCAAAATCAGCAACGCATGCTGAAAATCGACTACTCGGTGAAACTGCAAGTTTAACTTCCCCTTAATTTAATACCAGGTGTGATCAGCATGCTGTTCAAGATATCGTTTCATGAAATCACTGACAGGGCCTATGCTTGCCTGATATGCTATATTTTTAACCCTTTCATTAGGTATTCCAGTTAACGTGCCAAATTTTTAAATACTTTCAATCCATTCTTTAAATTCTTTTGGATTACTACCATAACATCTTTGAACAACTTTGGCCACGCCTTGAGCCTCCGTAGTGGTATTTATTCTAAAATTCTAAAAACATTTGTTCTGTCATTTTGCCTTGCCAATTACGTAAAAGGAATAACGAAAGATTTTTACTTACGATTCACTGGCAAACGTCTCTGGATGGCTCAATACGGCAACATAATTGTCAAAGTATCCAACACTACATTTCACATCAGGTCAAAGTGTCAAAGTGTCCAACACTACATTTCACATTACTACGCACATCATGTCCGACACAACACAAGTTCGATTATCCTGGTCACGGCACCAAATAACTTATGTAGCACTCTGGCTAGCTACATCAAATTGTCCACGAGGAAAACACAGGTAAATAAACGAGATCGTATAGTGATACATTTAAATAGGTAAAGTAGAGTCTCATGATAGTTATACCCTCAATGGATCTAATATCTCACGTATATACCTCTATACCTCTACCCTCATTGTGTTACATGTATCTGTCCGGGTTAGCCTGTGCGGCATGCTAAGGCTGATCCGGGTCGATACTTTACGCAGAGTCCACAATGTTGTTTTTTCGAGGAACGGCTCAAATGTGATTTTTGCTTTCCTTAATTTCTCCTTTTGCCAGAACATGCTAAACTTCTTTCAGTAATATAACATTCATTTACAGATACATTCCATTGTTTGGTTTAGATGATCTCAAAGTCGTCTGCTGCATATGTTGGAAAGAGTTAAATGCCGTCAATGCAACCGTAAACAAAGTGTCTTCTGAATTGCTCATTTAATGTCCCCTGATACAGATACGTCCAAATTCGTCTGCATGTATGTCGGGGGCCGGAACTTGTTCCCTAAAGTGTTATCATTGTAACTGTTAAAAGTCTTCACGTCTTTAAATGCTAATCTGATTTCAAATCATTTCGCTCAAATAGTTTTCCTTGGTGACCGACCCTCTAAATACTTTCATGAACTTATTTTGATGGTTTACACGGCGTGTTTATTATAGATTCTCCTATGTGGAAAAAGGGTTATATTATCAGAATGATTTAATATCCTCCATACAGAAACTACTTTTTCCTTAAGTGGCATATGCACCCAGGTTACCAAAATATGACCATATGACCGTTTTGTTTAATAAACATGAATGTAAATCTACCTCTCTGCCTTATGTTCTACAATTTCCCAATCTTAGCTTAAACAATCACAATTTCATAGTTATTTATGTCAGTACTTTGATTTTCTTCTATGTTTTAACTCTGATGGCCAGCTTGTTCAATGGGAAGGAATGTTTGTGTAATATATTTTGCAATCTGGCCAGTGGTTTAGGAGGAGATGTCGGTTGACATTATTATCTCTATTTGACGCTGACGGCCTTTTTGAACAGCGGACTAGCTTAAGTTACATCAAATGTAACACATTTATAAGTTGGTCCATTGGTTTAGAATAAGTTGTTTGGAAAATATGTCACACAGACCGACTTCGGACGCCGGGCGGAAAGTTGTAATGTTTAAACATTAATATCTCATGCCCAGGTTAGCTTAGAAATATTCTTAGAACTTTATCCGTTTCATCAAGATAAATAATTTGCACTAATTAACGATTTCTACAGACTATAAATAAAGGTGTAATCGTGTTGTACGCTAGACACTGACATTTATACATTGTATGGGTACAACACGGGAGACACAACTTGAGCTCTATGAAACGCTTACAATTCAGCATTGGTAAACTCTTAACCATTTCAAACATATAATCAATCTGCAGTAGAAACCTTGAAAACGTCGAATCAAAAACAGAGAAAACTTCTATAAATGAAAGTATACTTATTGAATAGAGTTTAAAGGAGAAACTGGTCAGGATGAGCAATTTCTTATTTTTCAACAACGTTTTCTAAAGTATTATGATGCAAATGTGTCTGTAAGTTGGAAAGGTGAGGGTTGAACACTCTGAATATATCAACGGCCTCAGTCTTTTAAGATTTAAACATTATCATTTAAAACACGTACTGTCGTTTATAAATAAAACCATCACCAACAGTTTTAGTAATCTGATTGTATATGTTCCATCAAATAGAATATTAATTCTCTTTGTGAAATTTATCTCCCCAGGGTCTTGTGCTAATAAATATTACTGTTTTGAACAATTTCTATTTTGAACCACGTTTGTCGATGGCGCGGTCGTATTGCGTTCCCCGATGAGGAATCATAAAACGGGGCATTCGAGTGAAACTAGTGGGGGTGACACTTAAATTCAATTTGCAAGAAGTTACATCATTATTCCCCGGCCGGGTCATACCAAAGACCTTAATAATGTTAGTAATGGATGCCCTCCTTGCGGCTCAGGGTTTGCAGGGTTAGCAGGAGGATAAATGGACCAGTAGTACTGGTAACTAGTACCTTACCCAGGAAACGTCGTGATTTAACCTCAACCGAGTTGAAAGCAGTACAAAGCACCAAACAATCAACCAATCAACCAATTAAAAGTGATAAGTAATGTCTTCCCTGTTTGGTGCTCAGGGTTTATGCAATGGTAACATAATAATTGATGGTTACTTAAAACGAAACGCCATGGTAAAACAAATGAGCTGTCCCGCGAGAAAGCCATCAGTGTGGACTCTGCGTAAAGCATCGACTCGGATCAGCCTTAGCATGCCAAGGAGGCTTACCTGGATAGACACTTTTCGCCTCCTGTGGATTTTCTGTTTCATGAATCATTATTCTATACATATATCCCCCTGAGACGGACTGCGCAGGCTGATCTGGGTCGATACAGTACGCAGAGGCCATAATGTTGTTTTTCTCGCGGGACGGCTCATATCATCTGCGTAATGTATCGACCAGATCAGCCTGCGCTGTCCGCGCAGACTGATCCGGCCGACACATTCCGTCTTAGGGGGAAAGAGGTATAGAGTAGTGATTCCTGAAACAGAAAATCCACAGGAGGCGAAAAGTGTCTATCCGGGTTAGCCTGCGCGGCATGCTTAGGCTGATCTGGGTCGATACATTACGCAGAGGCCATAATGGTGGTTTTCTTTCGCGGGACGGCTCATATCATCTGCGTAATGTATCGACCAGATCAGCCTTCGCTGTCCGCGCAGACTGATCCGGCCGACACATTCCGTCTTAGGTGGAAAGATGTATAGAGTAGTGATTCCTGAAACAGAAAATCCACAGGAGGCGAAAAGTGTCTATCCGGGTTAGCCTGCGCGGCATGCTTAGGCTGATCTGGGTCGATACATTACGCAGAGGCCATACTGTTGGTTTTCACACGGGACGGCTCATATCATCTGCGTAATGTATCGACCAGATCAGCCTGCGCTGTCCGCGCAGACTGATCCGGCCGACACATTCCGTCTTAGGGGGAAAGATGTATAGAGTAGTGATTCCTGAAACAGAAAATCCACAGGAGGCGAAAAGTGTCTATCCGGGTTAGCCTGCGCGGCATGCTTAGGCTGATCTGGGTCGATACATTACGCAGAGGCCATAATGGTGTTTTTCTTTCGCGGGACGGCTCATATCATCTGCGTAATGTATCGACCAGATCAGCCTGCGCTGTCCGCGCAGACTGATCCGGCCGACACATTCCGTCTCAGGGGGAAAGATGTATAGAGTAGTGATTCCTGAAACAGAAAATCCACAGGAGGCGAAAAGTGTCTATCCGGGT
>JASEVX010000003.1:49357715-49602715 GCA_031761405.1 Serripes groenlandicus
AAGGGTTACAGATTAAATCTAAGAGAATAAACTGCATGGCAATTCTGGCAAAGATACAGAGATTCTAATGCGATTAAGAAACACATACGTAAGAAACTAGTTCTTAGAAAACATAAGATTGTCTCTGCGGTGTAACGTCATTTGTTGGTGTACAACTTGTAAGGAAAACTTTTAGTTCTTTATCGGAAAACCCTTTGGTGGATATTTTAAAGGGGAGACTATACATGCTTTTCTGAGAATGTGCATGAGAACCGGAGTTTTTAGTGTGGTCAATGCAGATGCATTTAGACCTGATGCCGCCATAATCGTCTCATATATATTACTATGATATATATATATAGGATCTGACATGAGTTGTCATTTCATATAAAAGAAAATTTTATGAAATCACAACGAATGTCAGATTCTTTTTATCACATGACGAAACACAAAAAGAAAATCGGTTTTTCGCTGTCAGAAAAACAGTCCCAACATGTGATACTTAATAAACTTTTAACTAATCACAAACAAAATATGTTTATGACCGATAAAGGTCCATTTACCTCGTCCATCTATCGTGACGCTTGTGTTTACCGAATACACGTCCTTAGCTATTTTGTAAACATTCGCGGATGAATACAAAAATAGTGATTCGTTCATTTTATATTACACATGTTACATATAAAAAAATACGTAATGGGTATATTATATCGGAAACAAGCATTGTCATGTGATACAATATTTATATATAATCTTTAGGTCCACCAATGTAGAATATTACAAGAATGTTATGATAATATAATTAACAATGAATAGAAGATAATTGAGATACATGTACGACACGAATGGTACATAATAAATATATATTCACATGCAAGTGTCACAAACCCAACCTGTTATGCGCTAGGCTGCTCCTTCTTCACCACAAAACTGCCACAGTCATGTCAACCGCTTCATATATATCTTGCACTCACAATGACAATTAAACAGAAAGACATGTACAGCCCAACCACATCAGTATGTCATTGGAACACTATGCAACACGAGCATCATGAACGGACCATAAACCATATCAGCATAGCACGAACGAAGAGAAGCGCCACCTGAGTAGTGATGCGGGAATAAGCCCACTAATAATGTATGTTGCATAGTTATTCAACCAGTGCTTATACTGTTTGCTCTGGAGAAGGGAACCAAACGTTGATACCACGTGCACGAACCATATACCGTAGCAGCATAGCACGAGCGATGATAAGCGCCACCTGAGTAGTGCTGGGGGAATGCTATAAGCATACTTATGATGTCTGTTTCGTGGTTACTCAACACGTGCTTATACTGTTTGCTCGAGGGAGGAGAACCAAACATTGATACCGCGTGCCCGCGTAAACGAACCACGAACCGCTGGGTAACACAACCGACATGCTACATCCGAATCACTTTCAATGTATTCAAAGCCTCCATACTTTACGCAGAGTCTACAATGTTGGTTTTCTCGTGGGACGGCTCATTTATCACGATATTGACTCGGTAAACTTCAGTACTAACCAGTATAACATTGTATATATCCTGACAACGATGCATCCATCGTAATGCTTTTACCGCAATCGAGCCCATCGATGGTGTAATGGTAGAGCATCAGCCTCGTTCGCGGGAAGTCAAAGGTTCAATCCAAGGCCATGTCGTACCTAAGACTTAAAGCATGATAGTAATGGCTGTCCTCCATGTCGCTAAGAGTTTCGGGGTTGAGCGTAACGACTGACTCGCCGGTGTCAGGATTATTGTATCGGTAACTTACCCACGAACATCCGTGATATAGCCGAACAAGTGTTGAAAGCGGCGTAGAGCAACTAACAATCAATCAATCATAACCCTGCAACCCTGAACACCAATGAGGGGAGGCATTGCGACCACTTTTAAAGCCTTTGGTATTATCCGACATGGGAGCGACCCTGGTTTTCCCCCGCTCCCAAAGTGGACGATATAACCTCTTCAACACTGACGCGGTCGTATACGATATAAACTAGAACTATCACTGAAGATGATAAATACCCCCTAAACAGCACCTTGACCTACAACATAACGTAATAAGTAAAAGGGCCATGTAAAATAACATGAAATTGTAACATTTTTTCTTGGTATAGAAGCTTCATGTAAAATTTTATTGAATTCCACCCAGTGGTTTGTAAGAAATAGGCCGGACAAAATATGGCTTCCGACCGACAGACAGACAGACAGACAGGCAGACAGCCCGACACAGTGACTCCTATATACCCCCTCTTGTTCGAAGGGGGTATAACAAATACTATAGCTAAGGCTTGTCAACATCTAGAAAGACAATACTGATAAAATCACACAAAATATCCCTTTTCTGTAAATTATGTTATTCTAGGAATCAATTCTTTTCTCAGAAGTTGAAATTTGACCCAGCGGCAGTATGAGTTCAGACAATATGTGGGTGATTGTTTGACAGAAAAAAACAAAATGAGTCGACACGTTACGTTTGAAAGTATTTTTTACCGCATTTAATTGAAGTAAAGTTAATTACAGGGTTCCGTTAAGGCCATCGTGCTATCGCGCACACACGATGGCACGATGGCACGATGACGATGACGCGATGTAATATCGCGTCATCGTCATCGTGCCATCGTAGCATCGCTACATCACCATCGTGCCATCGTGTCATCGCGTCATCGTCATCGTGCTATCGTGTTATCATCATCGTGCCATTGTACCATCACCATCGTGTCATCGTGTCATCGTGTCATCACCACCGACACCGTTGACAGCGCGATAGCACGATGGCCCTAACGGAACACCGTAGTTAATTAACCATATCATGCAAATTTGTTTTTTTATCTTAAATGTGAAGAATAAAGACCCGGATGATCCTTCACTGTCAGCCTAGATTAACAATTATTTTCCTGCATGCGTCTTTAAATAACAACATTTTTGCATGTCTAAGTGCTAACTGTTTTGAAACATATTATCTATATTTCAGGGGTGAAAACATCCGTTTAATCTTATATCGGTATACATTTCCCGATACTAAAGCGACTTTAATCCTTTCCTTTAATCCTATGACAATTCTGCAGCAGACGACTTTGAACAATTGTTTATAGAAAAATAGAAAATCTCTATAATTGAATTGATAACCTATGACTAAAAGGAGAAAAGGATTTTGTGTCGTTTATACAGACTTCACACGTATAATACATATACAGTAGACGATTTAAAAATGTTTATGCAAAAACGACTTTGAAAACATCTGTTCAATAATGTTAAAAATCTCCATTAAAAAAATCTCCAGTTTAATGACAGTTTAATTATAAAAAAAGAGTTGAAATGATTGTGGCAAATGGTGAAATTTCTTATCATGAGCAATTTCACCTTTGCCACAGTGTTTTTCAAAACTCGTCTGCTGCAGAGGCGACCGAAAGCGTCTGTATGTGGGAAAGGGTTAAATGGTCGTCTGCTGCAGATCCGTCAAATGGCGTCTGCATGTTGGTTAGGGTTAACCCTTTCCCTCATATAGACGCTTTCTGACGCCTCTGCAGCAGACGCCTTTTTGAAAACATAGTGACAAAAGAAGAAATTACACAAAACGTGCAATTTCTCCTTTTGCCACAATGTTTTCCACTTTTTGATATAGGTTATCCATTAAATTATAGAGATTTTCTATTTTTTGACAAAATACGTTCAAAGTCGTCTGCTGCAGAATTGTCGTATGACGGAAAGGGTTAAAGCAGACGGCTTTTTGAAAACATAGTGACAAAAGAAGAAATTGCACAAAACGTGCAATTTCTCCTTTTGCCACAATGTTTTCCACTTTTTGACATAGGTTTTCCATTAAATTATAGAGATTTTCTATTTTTTGACAAAAAACGTTCAAAGTCGTCTGCTGCAGAATTGTCGTATGACGGAAAGGGTTAAATACCCCTATTATCCCGACGTGACTCACATGTATTACTTCCTTTAGTAAGCCGACATTATAATCAGGAATTAAATGTGATCCCCGCGGTTCCTACTCGCAAAAACAAACTGCAGAATGAAGATAAACAAGCAATGATACTAATCTAATAAAGACAGAAGGAAAATTGTGAACTCATGCAAACCCGACCATGTAAGGATTCACTGCGTTGAGATGAAGGATATACAAAAAGTTTTTGGATTTGTGTTTACGTTAAATCATGAGTTACCTGATATGATGTTTAACGTTGCCTATTTTTGTAACCATATATAGAAATGCACGAGGGAAAGCTTAGAGTTGAATTGACAATGTTTAGGGTTAAGGAGAAGCTTAAATGTTTCATGGATTATTCTGTTGATAACGAAATCGCCTTAGTGAAGGGAGATCGTAAATATGTAGTTTGTATATCTTTTGTTTTCTTTTTTGCCAAACAGTTTTCACATCTGCCTGCTGTAGGAGATACGTCAAGTGAACCGTTCCATGTGAAAACCAACATTATGGACTCTGCGTAATGTATCGACCCAGATTATCCTGCGCAATCCGCACAGGCCAATCCGGGCCGACATACTCCGTCTCAGAGGAACAGAGGTATAGAGTAATGATTCACGAAACAGAAAATCCACATGAGGCGAAAAGTCTCTGTCCGGGTTAGCCTGCGCAGCAAAGTTAGGCTGATCCGGGTCGATACTTTACGCAGAGTCCACAATTTAGAAGGACATTCCCTTTTTCGGTATTAGACCAGCCTTATTACCTCAGTCGGTAATGACGCAGAATATCGACAATCTATGGGCTGCTCGAACCCCAGCTCGACCAACATTGGCGTGTGAAAAAATGATCAACCCAAAGAGACTCATTTGTCTTCTACCAATGACTTAAGAGTTTCTATCTTGAAAAGCAGCACGTGGATTGGAAATATTGTTGTATGGAGCACTGATTTGAGAAAGCGAGGAAACACATCAGTAGTTAAACTGGCCGCCGTGATATGATCGAAGACTCGTTGAAAACGGCCTTTAACCCTTTTCAATCATCCTATTGCATTCGGAACGTGTAATGTGTTGTGGTAACCCTAATGCGGATTTCGCGTTATTTACAAAATAACATGATAACTTTAACTTCATTGTGATACCAGATACAATAACTTAACATGCTTTTTTTCCCTGTTAGTGCTATTTATCACGTTGTTATCGTGTTAGCAATAAGTTTTCATGATACCAGATATCTAAATATAGATTATAACGCCATGCCGGCTGACAACAGTCATTAGCGGACTCGGAATTGGACTGCAATACGGCAGCTCTAAAGGGACACACACATTTTTAAGGAATTATTTTTTCTCAAAAAATAGATGAGTTCTTGAGATTGGT
The DNA here is from genome assembly GCA_031761405.1 of Serripes groenlandicus. Classification (NCBI taxonomy): domain Eukaryota; kingdom Metazoa; phylum Mollusca; class Bivalvia; order Cardiida; family Cardiidae; genus Serripes; species Serripes groenlandicus. Next base: position 49,363,026 of record JASEVX010000003.1, read on the forward strand.
ACGAGATTTGACCTTTACAATTTGGCGTTTTGTTAAACTACACCTTTGCTGAAAATAGTCCTAGTATTTTTCCGATATTGAATCACTTTTATGCGTTATTTCAATAAAGGGAAGTCATATTTATACTATCGAATCAACATGGAAAATCAATTCTCGAGAGCATATCAAATTAACAGTAAATGCATATATTTCATTTGTCTGTAGGCACGTATGAATTCGAAGTTTTATGCCAATTGACTTGTGACGTAGTAAACAGGTGCCCATTATGTAACACAAGCAAACCTGACCTTCGACCCACGCTGTAGAGCAATGTATCTGCAGAGCTCCAGATAAGGTGCGCAAATACGCGATCACGCATTGAAATGCAGAAAAACGCATTGAAAATATGTCCTGTTTGTCGTATCACGAATTTAAATCCGAAATAACGAATTTAAAGCATTTTCTGTGCGTCGTTTTAATCGTAAGACAAAATGAAAGTGACGCATGTTCCAGCGAAATCCCAATCGTTGAATATAATCGCAGTCGAATAAATTACCCTAACACCGTATGCCTTGGTATAATTTGACACTTCACCGGTATGTGCAGTTCTCACGGAACACGAGTTCTCATGCTTCGGAATTGATACACAAATAATGTCTGCTCGCGGGCGAAACAGATCCGTCTGCACAACCAATACAACCTGGTTCGTTATCAAAACATATCAAATCAGAAGAACTGGAGAGTTCTGCAATAGCAGAATATGTTTTGAATCAATGACGTGGTAAATAAACAATAGGCAATTAAAAGAAAACATCATTAAAAGGTTTCTCACAAAATAATCGATCTTTGGAAACTGGAGTTCTCGTGGTGGATTTTGACTGATGAAGTTATGTAATGTGTCTGTTCTTCTCAAGTTATACACAATGTGTCCCTCAAATAATAAAGTTTAACACAATTAAATGATTTACCAAAATTTTATCAATATTTATTTAACATTTAACCCATTGGAAGGGTCTGTTAGGTGTGTTCAAGTAAGAATAGAGTTGTTGAATATTAGCTTAAAATACATTAAACATTCCCTTTAGTGAAGCAACATTTTTGACAAATTTGAAGTTGTACAAACAATTGATTACATTATATAATGACGTTGCATTTGGAATACACTCCAAAACCAGGGACGTAGATATATCTACGTCCCTGCCAACACAAATCACAACATTTCACACTACTAGGCGATCAGGACTTGCTCCTCTAAAAATAGATATGACCCTATCTATGCATACATGTTAATATATATGCATAGATAGGGCAATATCTCTTTTTACAGTAGCAAGTCCCTGTGATCAAACATAAGCATTTTGAGATAACAAAATGAAGCAAAATTAGATGATCTCAATTTATACTATATTGCTTCTTAATTTTAATTTTGTGAATTTAAGTTTTGAATCAAATAGTAATGTAAGAAATGTTATGAAAAAACCCATAGTATGCAACAGTGCGGCTAGCATATTTTACCATATTTTACCCGTTATGCTACTACATATGCATGTTTATTTTTTTAAATAAATCTTGTTTGAATATTTACAGCCGCCCCCCCCATTTTGAAAAAGTTATCAAAGGAAAACTAGCTATTCTCCATTAACCAGAATGTATTGATCAACATACAAGTTCCTCAGTTATTAAAATTTTAATAAACTTTGACTATTAACATGAAAATAATCACACATTAAGAAAGTTTGCGCCAAAAACCTGTCAATTGATAAAGATGCCTCTTTTAAAAATATATGGACAAAGATTATTTATAATCATGAAAAGGACTGGATTGTCAAAAAAATCCTAAGTTATGAAGCAAGTTTAAAACTAAAAAAAAAATGATCAAATGCAATTATTGATTACATTTTCAAAATAATTCGTTGAATTTTGTTTTTATCTCGTGCGCAGGAGATAAAGAAAATCGTGTGTGTCCCTTTAGAACTGCCGTACTTCAAAGGCAAAAGTGTTCCGAATTAAACGTGTTTATTTTTAGATATCATAACTTGTTAGACAACATTTTCATGATAAATACCAAGTTTCATGAAAATCCTTAAATTATCTAGATATAATCGTTGGCAGTTTTGAGCACTAACAAGAACAAATTCATGTTAAGTTAATTATCTGGCATCACGAGAAATTTTAAGTTATCATGTTATTTTGTATATAACGCGAAATCCGCCATAATTTTCACGAAAATATTCAACATAATTATCTGGTAAGTGGTGGCAGTTCTATGCCACCATACTGTTGTTCGCAAGTTTACAAAACATTTATACTTTAAAAATGGTAGTAATAGCTACCCTCCTTGGCGCTCAGGGTTGCGGGATTAGCATTACGACTCACTGGTCGAATGTCAGGATATATCGAGGGCTTGGTGTGAAACGGTTGTAACTAAAATTGGTAATTTTTTACCAAGGTTAATCACCTCGCCATAAAGTCTTTATAAGCGTTAAATCATTTTACTTGGTAAACAATGGAAATTTAGGTGCCATTGCTCGTTCTGAGCAATGGCACCTAAATTTGCATTGTTTACAAATGGGTCGAAATTGCCCCTAAACCAGGGTTTTCAAAATAGGATTTAAGTTACAACCGTTTCACGCCAAGCCCTCGATATGGACCAGAAGTACTGGCAACTAACCCAGGGAACGCCGTCATATAACGTATTCAAAACACCACACAATCATTAAACAATATTTGCGTACCGTGTCGTAATCGTAATTTGAAGACATTCGTATAGTGTAATATTGGTCTACATTTATCAGGAGTTAGTCTGGGTTAATGATTGTGATTGCGTGAATAAGGGTTTATTATCAGTTATTAGTCCAGCTAGATGATTGTGATTGCGTGAATAAAGGTTTATTATCAGTAGTTAGTCCTGCTTGATGATTGTGATTGCGTGAATAAGGGTTTATTATCAGTTATTAGTACAGCTAGATGATTGTGATTGCGCGAATAAGGGTTAATTATCAGTTATTAGTCCAGCTAGATGATTTTGATTGCGTGAATAAGGGTTTATTATCAGTTATTAGTCCAGCACAAAGATTGTGATTGCGTGAATAAGGGTTTATTATCGATGAAGTTAGTTAGCTAGATGATTGTGATTGCGTGTATAAGGGCTTATTATCGATGAAGTTAGTTAGCTAGATGATTGTGATTGCGTGAATAAGGGTTTATTATCAGTTATTAGTCCAGCTAGATGATTGTGATTGCGTGAATAATGGTTTATGATCAGTTATTAGTCCTGCCTGAAGATTGTGATTGCGTGAATAAGAGTTACATATCAGTAGTTAATCCGGCTTGATGGTTGTGATTGTGTGAATAAGGGTTTATTATCAGTTATTAGTCCTGCTAGATGATTGTGATTGCGTGAATAAGGGTTTATTATCAGTTATTAGTCCAGCTAAATGATTGTGATTACGTGAATAAGGTTTTATTATCAGTTATAAGTCCAGCTAGATGATTGTGATTGCGTATATAAGGGTTTATTATCAGTTATAAGTCCAGCTAGATGATTGTGATTGCGTGAATAAGGGTTTATTATCAGTTATTAGTCCAGCTAAATGATTGTGATTACGTGAATAAGGTTTTATTATCAGTTATAAGTCCAGCTAGATGATTGTGATTGCGTATATAAGGGTTTATTATCAGTTATAAGTCCAGCTAGATGATTGTGATTGCGTTAATAAAGGTTTATTATCAGTTATTAGTCCTGCTAGATGATTGTGATTGCGTGAATACGGGTTTATTATCAGTAGTTAGTCCGGGTTATTGATTATGATTGCGTGAATAAGGGTTTATTATCAATTATTAGTCCTGCTAGATGATTGTGATTGCGTGAATACGGGTTTACTATCAGTAGTTAGTCCGGGTTATTGATTGCGATTGCGTGAATAAGGGTTTATTATCAGTTATAAGTCCAGCTAGATGATTGTGATAACATGAATTCGCCGGGATAAGGGTTTAATTCTAAACAGGTCTTGTTTCAAATTGCCGATATATTTGGCTAGCAAGCAGAAGGCAAAAATTGATCGAGCCCATAACAAGCAAAGATACCAATCAATATATACACACAGTGTGGAGGGACTGCGAAGTGTACAAAGAACGACGACAACATTTAACTTTACATGTATGTAGCAAATTTTATTGTATCTGAAACAATCAAAATGAACATAATCAGAATGAAGCAAATACAAACGGAGAGGATTCAGGCATTTAAGCAGCCGATTTTGTCTAGGGTCTATTTTCGTAAAAACAAACAAAATATGGACCAAAGTTAAAAGCAATTCGAAGAAAAGCCTCTGAAATGAATCTTTGCTGGCATAGTTCTTCTTAAAAAAAGTAATGCGTTTTGCCTTATTTTGATTCCATTAAACGAATATGCAATAAACTAATGAATTGCATTCATTACAAGAAATTAAAATTGATTCAGTTTAAATCGACGAAAATGCACAGTAATATCCACGGATCTGTTTTCATTTATTAATTTAACACAGTATATAAAATAGTATGAATACAATTCGACAATGGTTGCATTATCAAAAACAATATCTTTAATAGAAAACACGGATATGTAAGCCATTCCGCGATAAAACTAACATTGTGGACTCTGCGTAAAGTATCGACTCATATCAGCTAATTCATGCCGCTCAGGCTTACCCAGACATACACTTTTCGCCTCTTGGAGATTTTCTGTTTCAGGCATCATAACTCCATACCTCTATCCCACTGAGACGTAATGTGTCGGCCCGGATTAGTCTGCGCGGACTGCGCAGGCTGATCTGGGTCGATACATTACGCAGAGGGCCACAATGTTGGTTTTCTCGCGAGACGGCTCATATTGCGCTAAAAGTGATAAAGTGATAGTAGTGTGAAGTACGCATACTCCTCTTCCAAAATTGTTTTGATAAAGATGACACTGCACGCCTGATTGGTTCCCACTGTTTATTTACATCTATTGATAATGCATGCAAAATCGAAACTTATCTATACATGAACATTGTTATAACACATACAACAGTAAACCTTTACGAAATAGTGTCTCGTATTACAAAAGTATAATCTGTCTTGCATTTCAATATTCTTGCAATGTTTTCTATACTCTACAGAAACAGAATTAGATGAAGTCAATACTAATGATGATTAGAGGATAAATCAGACGTAGAATAAGAGAACATAAGACTCTAAGTCATTCCAGTGTTGGGACTGAGATTCGATTGATATGAAAATGTGCACTTGATTAAAGATTCGTAAAACTAATCCGCTTCACATTGTTTATTTGAGCCGTTCCACGAGAAAATCAACACCATGGATTCTGCGTAGTGTATCGATCAAGATCAGCCTGCGAGGTCTCAGGGGTATAGAGGTATAGAGTAATGATTCATGAAACAGAATCTCCACAGGAGGCGAAAACTGTCCGTTTGGATAAGCCTGCCGTGCAGGCTTAGGCTGATCGGGGTCGATGCTTAACACAGAGTCCACACAGTTGGTTTTCTCGCGGGGCGGCTCATTTCTCGTTCTATCCTAAACATCTTGCTTTTCAAATGATTAATGAACGAGATAAAAGCATGTATTTTATTTGTTCTAAGTACATATCGTTTCATTAAACTGATGTTATAATTCACAATAATGTTAAAGATACCATCTTTGAAAGTTCCAAGACAAACGTCTATCAAAATAATAGATTTTGGTATGAATCCACGGATCTTGCCAGTTTATTGATACATATTTTATATTAGAAGGATACTAGTCGATCATGCATTCTCGGCATTTCTTAGTTTGACGGTTTAAGACGTTGTTTGCATAACAAAATGTTATTTTATTCCGATGTTTGACACATGTCATTGTGACTAGCGTCATTATCTTCCATGAATGAGTTTTATAGTATATCATTATGGCAAGGTAGCCTCGGTGGTATAGTGGTAAAAATTCCGCCTTGTGTGCGGGAGGTCGTGGGATCGATCCCCGGCCGATTCATACAAACGACTTGTAATGACGGCCCCCTTGTCGCTCTGGACTGCGGGTTTAGCATAACGACTGCCTGGCTGATGTCAGGATAAATGGACCAGTAGTACTGGTAACTGACCAAGGAAACCCCGTAATATAAAAGTGTTGAAAGCCGTGTAAAACACCAAACAATCCGGGTAAGAAAGTTATACTGGTTGGACCGCCTCGGTCGTATAGTGGTAGAGCGGCCGCTTCGGTGCGGGGGTCGTGGGTGTGGTCCCCGGCCGGGTCATACCAAATACTTAAAAGTGGTAATAACGGCTGGCCTCCATGGCGCTAAGGGCTTCGGGGTTAGTATCACGACTGACTAGCTGTAGTGTCAGGATAGATATTCTCGTTTCCATGACAATCGGAAAATAGAAATATTCTCCCAAACTGGTTGGCAGATTTTCAAATGCGTTTGTAGAAATTATCTTTGTCTGAGCCTTTATCAGATTCCTTCAAGGCTTCAAGCTATTTTGATTGTTCAAAAGACTTGGCCGCCACGAGGTGGGGCTGTTTTATCTCATATAGTTGTATAATTTTCATTATCGAAAGTATTGTACCGATTTTTAATTTTTTAGTAGAAATGTTTCCTGGTTGACCTGCTATCAGATGATTATTTCTAACCCTGTTTATTTGAGGACAAAAATGGACGCCAGGGGTGGGGTTTTGCCTCATTTTCCTTCTATGGCTATAGTGAAGATTATTCTACGTAATCGACTGACGGATGTCCACATAATTTTGTAGAAATATTACTTGGGTGACCTTCTACTAGATATAGACGCCAGGGGGCGAGTCTTATTTGCATTTAATTGTGCAAACTCGGAATGAACGCTACAAGAGGATGAGGCTACTTTATTCAGAATATATGATTTAGATAAAATTGATCTCCTAAGATAATAGATGTCTGAATTTGAAATGCTAATTGGTATATAGACATTTTTTTTGGTCACCTTATATAGTTTTCCTAAGACCATGATCATTGGATATAAGACAGACAACATTTGCTTGGGTTACTTTGTCAATGCGACATTGACTTCTTGTATTAGCTTACCTGACCTCAAAAGGAGTGACTGTGGTTGAATAGTGTGGTTTGCATAACAGATCATGTTGCCTAACTCAAGTGGGAGATCCTGGCTCATCATGACCTTCTTGTTTTAAAATAGCAGTGACTTCCATCTTAGCAGGTTGCATGGATGGCATTAGTAATGGTAAACCGATGGCGGGATGTCCAGATTATTTAACCAGGAATCACCATTTTAAAATATGTTTAAAGTAAAAAAAATAAGAATTGGAGCAATGATTTGTCATGATTTCCCTGCATAAACAGTATTACTGAATCCGCCGTGGCCTAGTGGTTAGCGTCGGGGATTTGGAACCCCCGGTTTCGATCACCAGTCGCTGCGCTTTGATCATGGTGGAGTGCCCTCGGACAGGGCACATTTCCTAGTCTAGTACTGGTTTGTTTATACCCAGTGAACTGAAGTTGTAAAATAACTGAAATAATGTTTAAAACTGTGTAAAAACCCGACAAAACAAACCAGCTTCAATACGCTGACAGTACCGTCAAGAATTAAATTTGATTCCCGTAATTTAAGCCTTCTGAAGTGACATGGGAGCCTATATTGACAGATATCTGATAACGAAACACGCTAATTTCGATTTAAATAAACAGAGCAATCAAATACCTTATTGGATTCATGTTACACAGAACCCGACATTCGTTTGCTTTGATATAGACGGTAGGTGTGATATCGCTGCATGCTAGTGTAGTTTGTTTAATGGCTCTAATGGTGCTTGTTGGAAGACTTGTTTGAGCACGAGGAAGGTCTTTGTCGTCCTACACATATGAGCCGTTCCACGAGAAAACCAACATTATGGAGTCTGCGTAATATATCGACCCAGATCAGCCTGCGCAGTCCGCGCATGCTAATCCGAGCCGACACATTCTGTCTCAGAGGAACAGAGGTATAGAGTAATGATTCACGAAACAGAAAATCCACAGGAGGCGAAAAGTGTGTGTTCGAGTAAGCCTGCGCAGCATGCTTATGCTGGTCCTGGTCGATACTTTACGCTGAGTCCACAATGTTAGTTTTATCGCGGAACGGCGCATAACCGCTGGTCGCAGAATTAGGACGGTATTAATTATTAAGGCAAGATTAAAAGTAATGTACTTGGATTGAGAACATTGAAGGAGTAAAACATCTTTTAATTGATTGACTGAGCGACATTTTCTGAAAGAAAAAGAAATGGTGGAATATAAAGGATAAACATTTAATTGAGGAAGTAAAAAGGAAGAACATTATAATTCTACGCCTAGCCACCCGATGCAACTATTCAATGGCATAACCTCGATCGTATCGGGTGGCCTAGCATAGGAATTGGACCCATGGAAACCTTCAATTCTGAACTTCTTTGTTCGTACCAGCTACATGTAAGCTACCAGGACGGTGAAGTTTTAATGAACCTACTTTAACGTATTCATTAGGTACAATGCCCACATAGGTATCGATCGCACAGCCGAATGAGAACGAAGACAGACGAAGATTAACTCTTTCAGCGCCAAAGGCAATATTGCGGTTTTTGCAAACAATACTGATTCAGGTGAGTCAGCTCGTAACGTGTTATTACATAATAAACGGAGACGCTCGATTTTGAACATGGAAGAGTCTACTTTAAACAATTCGGCTCTGAAAGAGTTAATGGGTGACGGTGAAACCTGTTTACTAATACACATGTTAGTCATGAGATTCTGTAGTGGCTGAGTATACGGTCGTGTTATGGCCGACATCATTATAACTAGAGTAACCCGTCATTGGGTCACTTTGCGCCATTTAAGATCAGATTACACGATACCAACGTTTGAGCCGTCCCACGAGAAAACCAACATTGTGGACTCTGCGTAAAGTATAGTCCCGGATCAGACTAAGCATGCCACACGGGCCTACCTGGACCGACACTGTTCGTATCCTGTGGATTTTCTGTTTCAGGAATAACTACTGTATACATCTAAGACGGAATGTGTCGGCCGGATCAGTCTGCGCGGACAGCGCAGGCTGATCTGGTCGATACATTACGCAGATATATTGATATGAGCCGTCCCGCGAGAAAACCAACATTGTGGACTCTGCGTAAAGTATAGTCCCGGATCAGCCTAATCATGCCCTGCAGGTTAATCCGGGAAAACATTTGTCGTCTCCTGTGTTTTTTCTGTTTTAGGAATCATTATTATATACCTCTATCTCCCTTTTACGGAATGTGTTGGCCCTAATTAACATGAGCGGTCTGCGCAGACTGATCTGGATCGATACATTACACAGAGTCCATAATGTTGGTTTTCTCGTTAAACGGCTCATTTATACATCCCCCCCCCCCCCCAAAAAAAAAAAAAAAAAAAATGAGAATGTTATAAGAAATGTCTTAAAACTATGAGATGATGAATAACGAATGCTTCAACAACAATATTTAATTTAATTTAATTTTTCGAATTATATCTAATCATCCAATCAGAGCGTTGGCTGCGGCCTGAAAAATCGTCCATAAAGTGACATCCTGAAAAAAAGCCAAACTGAATTTGATATACCATTGACATGTCACATGTGCTATATATTTTAATCTTGCCCACAGGGCATCAGTCGATAGGCGTTAAATTGAAAACACTTCTAGTTTTGAACGTAGAACAGCCCCCACATGGTCTCGTCATTTTCCGTACAAGGTCGGTTGTAATTTACAGTATACATACTTGGAACTGATGACCGGGAAGCCCACGAGTAATACCGACATCTTGATCTTGAAACTTCTTAAGGAAATCGTGGAACCCATATGGGATATTCCTGTGTAAGTGTTTGATATGACTTCGACAACTTTACCTCATCCCATTTTCGACACAGCTGCACTAACTGATGTTAATATTGAGTTAGAAGACAGAACAATTAGCTGAAATCGATAATGATTTTATAAGTTACAAGAGAAACAACGGTTTTTGAGGTCAGTTCACAGACTGATCCGATTTCAAATTATTGCTTCAAAGTCACTGAACGCTTAACTGTATCACGACTCGTAGACGTGTCTTAACCCTTTCCCACGTATATGAAATCTGCAGCAGACGACTTTGTAAACAGCTATGCACAAATATGGAAAATCTCTACAAATGATGATATGGTTATTAAATAGAGTTAAAAACAGTTTGGCAAATGGAAGAATTGCTCATTAAGAGCAATTTCTCAATTTGCCACATTGTTTTCAAAAGACGTCTGCTGTAGATACGTCAAAATACGTCTGCAAGTGGGAATGGGTTAAATTAAAAGCAGACAGGCTGATGCCAGTTTATGAAAGCATCGCAATGTATGGACAGTTACCCTGAGTTGAAAATTAACGGACGTCTTCATTCATTTCATCTGTAGAATAAATAAAATATCTCAATTACTTAATGTATAAGTTTAATTCGTACATTGTTAAAAAGGTGCCGGAAATCGTTGAAATAAGATAAGGGTTAACTTTGTATTACCAATCCTTTTCGTTAGAAGCCAGTTGGAGTGGTTACAATAAAGATATAAAATGCTGATATCTAGAAGATTGATTAATTTGGGTTTAACAATTTTTCCGTCATATAACGGCGGCCATTCGACCTACTTATGTGTCTCCTGGCTATCCGTCCCCAATACCCCACAACATCATTCTTTCCAAGCAACTGGCTGCTTTTCCACATACATGTATACTGTACACCTATTAGTAGAAAAAGAATGAGGCTTGTCAAAGTGACTTTTGTCAAAGTGGAAAGAATGTTGACAGAGCTTGGGTTCGAACTCACAACCCCTGCATTGACAGCCAAGGTCTATACTTACTGTACTACCGGGGCTCGGCATATATATAAGAACTACATCTTAATTTGGGTTTGTATGAATTGTGTTTGGCGCCGCTTTAAACAGTACTTCAGTCACACCACGACGTTACCTGGGTCAGCCATCGGTTCTACCGGTTGTATTTATCCTGACAGCACGACGTTACCTGTGTCAGCCATCGGTTCTACCGGTTGTATTTATCCTGACAGCACGACGTTACCTGGGTAAGCCATAAGTTATACCGGTTGTATTTATCCTGACAGCACGACGTTACCTGGGTAAGCCATAAGTTATACCGGTTGTATTTATCCTGACACCACGACGTTACCTGGGTAAGCCATAAGTTATACCGGTTGTATTCATCCTGACAGCACGACGTTACCTGGGTAAGCCATCGGTTCTATAGTTGTATTTATCCTGACACCACGACGTTACCTGGGTAAGCCATAAGTTATACCGGTTGTATTCATCCTGACACCACGACGTTACCTGGGTAAGCCATAAGTTATACCGGTTGTATTCATCCTGACACCACGACGTTACCTGGGTAAGCCATAAGTTATACCGGTTGTATTTATCCTGACAGCACGACGTTACCTGGGTAAGCCATCGGTTCTACCGGTTGTATTCATCCTGACACCACGACGTTACCTGGGTAAGCCATAAGTTATACCGGTTGTATTTATCCTGACAGCACGACGTTACCTGGGTAAGCCATAAGTTATACCGGTTGTATTCATCCTGACAGCACGACGTTACCTGGGTAAGCCATCAGTTCTATCAGTTGTATTCATCCTGACACCACGACGTAACCTGGTAAAGCCATCGGTTCTACCGGTTGTATTTATCCTGACACCACGACGTTACCTGGGTAAGCCATAAGTTATACCGGTTGTATTCATCCTGACACCACGACGTTACCTGGGTAAGCCATAAGTTATACCGGTTGTATTTATCCTGACAGCACGACGTTACCTGGGTAAGCCATAAGTTATACCGGTTGTATTTATCCTGACACCACGACGTTACCTGGGTAAGCCATAAGTTATACCGGTTGTATTCATCCTGACACCACGACGTTACCTGGGTCAGCCATCGGTTCTACCGGTTGTATTTATCCTGACAGCACGACGTTACCTGGGTCAGCCATCGGTTCTACCGGTTGTATTCATCCTGACAGCACGACGTTACCTGGGTAAGCCATAAGTTATACCGGTTGTATTTATCCTGACAGCACGACGTTACCTGGGTAAGCCATAAGTTATACCGGTTGTATTTATCCTGACAGCACGACGTTACCTGGGTAAGCCATAAGTTATACCGGTTGTATTCATCCTGACAGCACGACGTTACCTGGGTAAGCCATCAGTTATACCGGTTGTATTTATCCTGACAGCACGACGTTACCTGGGTAAGCCATAAGTTATACCGGTTGTATTTATCCTGACAGCACGACGTTACCTGGGTAAGCCATAAGTTATACCGGTTGTATTTATCCTGACAGCACGACGTTACCTGGGTAAGCCATAAGTTATACCGGTTGTATTTATCCTGACAGCACGACGTTACCTGGGTAAGCCATAAGTTATACCGGTTGTATTTATCCTGACAGCACGACGTTACCTGGGTAAGCCATCGGTTCTACCGGTTGTATTTATCCTGACACCACGACGTAACCTGGTAAAGCCATCGGTTCTACCGGTTGTATTTATCCTGACACCACGACGTTACCTGGGTAAGCCATCAGTTCTACAAGTTGTATTCATCCTGAAACCACGACGTTACCTGGGAAAGTCATCAGTTCTACAAGTTGTATTCATCCTGACACCACGACGTTACCTGGGTAAGCCATCGGTTCTACCGGTTGTATTTATACTGACACGTATACATCATTCATAATGTTATCGCAACATCCCCAAACAGGGAAGCCATTAAGACCAATTTAAGCTCATCTGTTTTTCGATCGAAAAAATACGTTTTTTTGTGATATCCTTGGCGTCGGCGTCGTTGTCAGCGTTGTCACAAATCTTTAACCTTACCTAAGCACTTAATTTGAAACTCACTTTACTCATTACTCATTAACCGCATCGGTGGTGTAGTGGTAGAGCGTCGGCATCGGATGCGGGAAGTCCTGGGTTTTTATCTCCAGCCGCGTCATAAATGCTTTATAAGTGTAATTCGTGGATGCCCTCCTTGCCGCTTAGGGTTGCGGTGAGGCGTTACGACTGGCTAGCCGATGTCAGGATAAATGGACCAGTACTGTTAACTTACCCAGGTAACGCTGTGATATAACTGAAAACTGAAAACTGTTGAAAGCAGTGCAAAAAAACAATCAAACAATCAGCTACCTTTAGCTTTTAAAATTAAATTTGTGACTTTCACTTCTTTGTGCAGCACAGGCTTTTTAGTAAACTTGAGAGACGACACTTCTAGTTTTCCGGTTTGAATATACATTTCCTTTTATATATCATACAGGCGGACGGACGGTAAAGCGGGCGAAAGTAAGACCGTGCGATACACAGTGTTCACATGAGTCTTCACTATTCGCACATGCAACAAACCAACAAATCACTGGTCGCACATGCAACATTAACAAGTTACTGTTTGCACATGCAACAAACCACCAAATCACTGGTCGCACATGCAACAAACTAACAAGTCACTGTTTGCACATGCAACAAGCCACCAAATCACTGTGGGCACATGCAACAAACCAACAAATCAGTGTTCACACATGCAACAAGCCACTAAATCACTGTTCGCACATGCAAATCACAGGACTAATGGTATTCTAATATGTCTCTAAAACAGACTGCGAAACCAGGAATTTGTAAATATTTTGTAGACAAAATTACAGTTAAAGAAAACAAATGCGCATTTTGATTAAGTAATGCAGGATGTTCTGAATGCATAAATCCTTCATTTTTCTTATCGGCTGACTTAATGTTATATCGATCTTTCGAAGATTACGGTATATTCATTCATTCGACACCCTTGTTCTGTTCCTGTAAGAACATTATTCAATATCAAAATTTAAAAAAAAAGGATGACATCTTCCAAATTTAAGATGAGATAATTAGGACAGGAAAAATGAGAATCATCGCATTTAACCCTTTAACACAATTGTACTTTTTCTGATGCTACTTTTAAAATCATTGTGGAAACAGGATAAATTGCTCTTAATAAGTAATTACTCTTTTTGCAACCCTATTATGATCTGTTGCTTCTGTGTCGTATCAGGGACGTAGATAAGAGAGATAATTAACTAAATTATATACTAAAATATCACCCGTGCCGACATTTGTAGCAAAAACTATTCAAGATATGAAAATAAAAAAATAAAAATCTGAAAGTTTAATTGCAGTAGATAAAAATATTTTAATATACTACAGGTTTTGATAATATGTTATCTTTATGAAAAATGTCAGTCTATTACTTTTTGGAAAAAAATAATATAATTCAGAAATCCCAATATCTGTGTCTTTTAAACCAGTCAGTGTTCAAAATACAAAGAAATTCCAGTTGTTCATTGTATCTCTAAATTTAGTTGAAATGTTAAGCTTTCAGAATATGTACGTTTTGTTTATGTGCCAAATGTGACTTCAAAGTTTTATTTGCTACAAAATGTGAAAATTTGGACAATTTTATTTCTATGTGTAATATTTTAACCAGATAACAGGTGTACAGGTGGAGTTGCCTATCCCTCTTTTCTACGTCCCTGGTCGTATGCTAGGAAGGGGTTACACTTATTTAGAACAGAATGAGACTCTCCGTATGCGCAAGCTCACATGAATCATTACTATATGAGCCGTTCCGCGATAATTATTTATTTATTTATTTATTGGGGTTTTACGCCGCTTTCAACATTATTTCAGTTATATCACGGCGACAGTTCACTTATTCATGATCCCTGGGTAAACAAACCAGTACTAGGCTAGAAAATGTGCCTTGTCCAAGGGACCATAGTGCCGCGGCGACTGGGGATCCGTTCCGCGAGAAAACCAACACTATGAACTCTGCGTAAAGTATCGACCCGGATCAGCCTAAGCATGCCGCGCAGGCGAACCCGGATAGACACTTTTCGCCTCCTGTGGACCTTCTGTTTCAGGAATCTTCACTCTATACCTCTTTCCCCCTGAGACGGTTTTCTCGCGGGGCGGCTCGAATGCAGATTAAATAAGACTGCTACTCGCAATACGTCACTCTGCGTGTATATGCATGAAGCACACGTTAGATGCGTCATTCTGGTTACGTAATATGAATTACATGCGCAATTCATGATGAAAAATGAGACAGTCCAATACACATGTCGAGTCGTAGACGCTTGCAAATATCATAAGACAGGTTTTCAACAGTTTTCACTCAATAGTCCGATCCCTAGCCGCTGTGTCCCGGTAGCTTAGTTGGTAACGGCAGGGGGCTGTCGATCTAGGAATTGTGAGGTCGAACCCCAGCTCTACCAACAATAGGTCGGCCTCTCACATCAAAGGTCCCTGGTTCGAGTCTCGTGATGAGCGGGTCCTGACTTTGGGATTTTTCCACACAATCGGCGCGAGTACTGGTTAAGTATCCAGGAAGCAGACATCGAGCGTGATTAATATAAGCTTAAAGCTTGTTTCGCAATCGATTTAAAATAAATAAGTTTAAACTAACCAACAATAGTTATGACCTTTGACAAAAGTTGAAATGCAGCCAGTTGCTCCGAAAGACTGCTTAGTGGGTTGGGAAAGCCAGGAAACACTTGGTAGTAAGAAAGGTTTTTCACATGAATACCTTCGTATATGCCTCTTAACTTATAAATTATATAATGAACACGGATTTGATAGAAAACGTGTAGTATCAAAAGAGTTTAAACTTTTAAGTGTCAGAAGCCCGACTGTTTTTTATAATTCATTGTACACATTGAAGTAACTTGTAGTTATATTTACAACGCACTCTCTGACTTTAACTGAAAAGGGTCGATCTGTCGAAGCTTATCAGTAGCTGTATGTTTACGACACAAACGATCAGCATGGCATCTGTTTTTATATGTCTAACATAGGGTAAACTGGACTCTTGTTACATTTGAGAAACCTACCTGTACTTATTATATTACCAGTAACAACCGTATCCTATGGAAAACCGCAGCTGGCTTGTGTTAACACGCTTCAAATTATATTGTCAAACCGGCTATAAATCCCTAGAAAAGTACTACATAAAAGTGAATAATTTCTCTTCTCATAAAGTTACACTCAGGCGTGTAGTTGAAGTAAAATGAATGAATGTATATTGTTTTATGGCGCATCGACAGCTAAGGTCATTTAGCGCGCAATTAAATTTAATTATTCATGATCCCTGGGTAAACAAACCAGTACTAGGCTAGAAAATGTGCCTTGCCCAAGGGCACTCCACCATGACCGTAGTGCCGCGACTGGGGATCGAACCCGGGACACCCGGTTTCGAAATCCCCGAAGCTAACCACTCGACCACAGCGGATTCCCAGTTGAAGTAAAAACTAAATAGGTACATTTACAAATTTAAATCCGCTAGATTTTAAAACCGGTCATGTTTTGCGATTTTAGCTCTCCTGTGCACGAAGTGCGGGTTGAGCTTATTATGAGCACTCACCGTACATCGTCGTCGTCCGTCCGTTCACATTTTTCTACAAACAATTTATCCTTCTAAACCAATGCACCGATTTTAAAAAATATTCCACAGGGATGTTACTTAGGTTGTCCTCTTTCAATAATTTAATTCATTGCTAAAACTAACCTTTGTATGAAATCGTCTCCTCCTTTTCCAATGATCCAAACGTAAATTGGATTAAATGTTCATTCATTGATCCCCTACCAAAATTGTTCAGAACGTTTTGATTTCCGCTGAAACCGATTGCCACCACAGCTTAAATTTGAAAATTCTTTAAAATGACATCTTCTCTTTAACCACTGGCAAAATTATACCAAACTGTTTTGTTAGTGGACCTCTTTCAGAATTGTTCCAAAACGTTCCGCTCCGCTAGATTGTTGCAAAATCCTAAAGAAAGTACGATCTTTAACGACGTCTCCTAAACAACGGGCCAAATTTCAAACCAAATTCAGATGAATGTTCCTTGAGTTGCCTGCTACAAAAACGATTTAAACGGTTCCGCTACGATATACAAGATTGCAGCGCAAGTTCTGAAAATAGTATCAATAAACGACATATCCTCATTATGCCAATTTACTAAAAGCATAATTACAAAGAAATTTGATCAAACCGTGTGCACATTATTTGCAAGAAGAGCTTAATATAGAAAATATATCCACACACATCTTTTATAACCCTTTCCCTCATACGACAATTCTGCAGCAGACGACTTTGAAGGTATTTTGTCAAAACATAGAAAATCTCTATAATTGAATGGATAATATATGACAAAAAGTAGAAAACATTGTGGCAAAAGGAGAAATTGCACGTTTTGTGCAATTTCTTCTTTTGTCACTATGTTTTCAAAAAGCTGTCTGCTGCAGAGGCGTCAGAAAGCGTCTATATGAGGGAAAGGGTTAATTGGCCATCTACCTAAATCATCCAACGGTTAAATGGCCATTTAATCTAAGAAAAGAACGCTATTCAAATGTAAACTCCTCCCTGGACACTGACTCAATTTCAGAATAAATGGTCCTCTACCAAAACAGTCAAAATAGTTTTGCTCTGCTGCTCAGATGGTCACCAGAGCTAACAATAGATATTTCAAAATATCTTCTCAACACAAGGTAGATGCTAAAACTTAAGATGAACAAAAACAGCATAATTTCCTTCTTAATCAAATATGATAAATATAGATATCTGGTGGCCGATACATAACCACCACGATCCTCTTGCTTTACAGTTAAATCGTGTCTGGTCAAATGGGATGTCGTATCGGTATCCATTAAAATTGCATGCTCATAATTTTCACACGGCTGTATTTGCGGAGTTTTGTCAGGACAACAAGCAGAAGGTCAGTGAACCCTTTCCCACATACAACAAATATGCATTAGACAACTTTGAAACAATTTGCGCTAAAATAAAGAAAAACCTTTATAAATTAGTATAATTGTAAAGCATTTAACTCATTGTGTCAAAAAGAGAAATTGCTCATTACGAGCAATTTCTACATTTGATAAAACGTTTTGAAACGTCGTCTGCAGCAGCAGCGTCGAACGGCAAGTGGGAAAAATGTTAAGGTGCTGGCGGCGAGACTATGAATATACACATATACAGTGTAACCTGATTATAAAGACCACCCATGGGAAGAGAACAATTTGGTCTTTGTTCACAGATGGTCTTTTATTGCAGGTTCATTTATGCAGAAATTGAGTAATTGGGAATCTAAAAGCGTGGTTGCTCTAGACCGGAAACTGCCATCCTAGATGGTATTTAGCACAGGTTTGTCTGTATATACCTGTGAGACCGGATACTGATATGCTTGCATAAGTCTGACAGCTCCCACATAAATGATCCCGTCCATGACAAAATGTAACGTTTCGCGTTTCTGTACATTGTAGGTTCAGATCAGCCGACACACTGTCTCCGTCTTATCAGAATATTGACATTTGTATTGCTCTTGCTGACAATCTTGTGTAAGTGATATGTGAACAATGTAGATCTTGGCAAGAATGTGCGGTTTTATATCTGGAACTACTTTGTTCACAACAATACAACTTATACCCTTTCCAACGGACTGGCTTGAAGTGTAGAAATCTGACGTAGGAGTACTATGCAGACACAGATCTGCTCACACTATCAATGTCTAGTCCGTGAGTTTTATTATTAATTTTGTTTGTGTAGAGGTCAGAAATAAAGAATAAACGAGTTTATTTATTTGGTAATAAATACATGTAGCTACTAGTTTTTCAAAGAGCCACGCATACTAACCTATTTTGTATGATATAATTTAATTTATAAATAACCACTAAAAGGAAAACGCAAACTATGCACTAAAATGACAGCATTTATTTCGCTGACTTACGGGCTGTCGGAATATTATATCAAAGTTCATTTAACTACGAAGTTGTTAACATAACAAGGAAATAATTGTTAAGTCCAAGACACATTGTTAAATCCAAGCACTGATGGTGCTGCCAGCAAGGCAACTGCAGATCACAGATTACATTTCGACAAGGAATAACGGATCACAAAGTTAATCAAATACATTTCCCAAAGGAATTTGTTATGTCCTTATGACTCCCTATTTTGAAAGGGTTAAAAGTATTTGCTATGACCATACCAGGGACCTCCCATACCCGAGGCGGATGCTCTACCACTAAACCAGCGATGACTTTTAATTGCAAATGATAGTTTTCCTGTAGACAAACGTATATTCGTACATGTAGAACAGTGCCGTTTTGACCACGTGGTACTTATGAATACACCAGAGATGCCAATTACCGCCTAAAGTTCACTGACCAATAAATGGTCGGTTCTCTGATAATTATAGCACACTTTCCTCAAATTGTCCGGACTTTTATTTCTACTGAAACTATTAACCCTTTCCCTCATACGACAATTCTGCAGCAGACCACTTTGAACTTATTTTGTCAAAACATAGAAAATCTCCATAGTTGAATGGATAACCTATGACAAAAAGTGGAAAACATTGTGACAAAAGGAGAAATTGCACGTTTTGTGCAATTTCTTCTTTTGTCACTGTTTTCAAAAAGCCGTCTTCTGCAGAAGAGTCAGAAAGCGTCTATATGAGGGTAAGGGTTAAAAGAAGTCCATGGGATGCCATCGTATGTAAGGTGCAATTTACAAACGATAATGTATATGGATGATCATTAACTACGGTAAACGTAGCACATACGACAAGTACCCTATCTGTAAGAGACGACCTGTAAAACGATCACGGAGAAGAGGTAACAATTCCGGATGAATTTGTTAGCCTCCTTTTCCCACAATGCATGCATATAAATATGTGTATCAAAATTGGATAAAAATTATATATTTTTTCCGGATGTTCTTCTAACAGAGCACTCTAAAATGATCAAATGAGGTAAATGGTTTTATATTTACAAGTACAGAACCTAATATTGTAAGATTCTAACAATTGTAGTAATGGCTGCCCTCCTTGGCGCTCAGGATTGTGGGTTAGCCTTACGACTGACTGGCTGGGGTCAGGATAAATAAACCAGTAGTACAATGTACTGGTAACTTACACAGGAATCGCCGTGATATAACTGAAAAACTGTTGAAAATGGTGCGAAGCACTAAACAACCATCCAACCTACTATTGTTATTCATGAAGATGTACACTGAATACACTCACAACTAGTTCATGTTCATTTAAGATTTCCCATATACAACAAGTCCGCAGAAGACAACTTTAAAAACATCTAGACAAAAATATGTAAGACCTCTATCAATGAATGATTAAGCATTGCATAGCTTGAACACATTGTGGCAAATGTAGACATTGATCATTATGATAAATTTCTTTTTTTTTGCCACAATGATTTCAATAGTCGTCTGCTTCAAAGGTATTTGAAAACGTTTGTACATGGGAAAGTGTTAAATAAAATTAATTTACAGTTAAAACGATCTCGGAAAAATGTTTAGTTTAAACTGATTTATTTTACATCGATTTCAAAACGAGTTTCAGCTTATATAAATCACACTCGATGAATACTTCCTGGAGACTTTATCCATGGCGCGCCGTTTGAGTTGAAAATATGTTCATGATTCTGACTGTGAAAGGAATTTACTGTGCTCAGAACGTTCATTGAACCAGGTAAGACAAATCGTAATTTATGTTATCTTGCCTATTGTTTATATTAAAGCCATTTTATGAAAATGACAACACTATAACGTACATCAAAGACCTAATAACACATGTGTTATTAGGTCTTTGCGTACATTCAAACAAATTAAAGTAAGTTTTCATTTAATTATAAACACTGACATCTGTCGTCTTTGAGAGATGATACGAAAAAAGAAAGAAAACAACAATATTTACTGTTTATAGCCAGTTCATTGAACTCTTAAGCCTTTCCTACATACAACAAATCTGCAGCAGATGACTTTGAAAAAGTCTTGGTAAAAATATGGAAAACCACTATAAATTAAAGTATATCGGTTGAATAGAGTAGAAAACATAGTGTCAAAAGGAGAAAATGCTCGTTTTGAGCAATTTCTCCTTTTGTCAAGATGTTTTCAAAAGTCGTATCCTGCATCTATAGGTAGGAAATGATTAAACTCGGTAAGAAAAACAGACTTAAAATAACCTTGAGTTTTTATCAATAATGCCTTTTAAATGTCATGCGTCTTTCTCAATATTTGTCTCAGAAACTCGAATTTTATATTTATACATTTGAAATTAATACATCAGTATATTTAGACTTTTTTCATTGTATTATCATATCAATTAAATCATGTTTAGTTGCGTATATCAATAGTATAATGTTGCTATATAAATCCTTCATTTCTGTTCTTTTCGGATGTTATTTAAATGTGATATGAACGTTTGTAAAAAGTTTATTCCAACTAAACAAATACCAGTGAGATGCAAATACCTTCTACGACTTATAAGCGAACACTGCATAGTCAACTCAGACTGCACGGACGGGGTGATGTTCTAGATTATCTAAAGTTAGAGGTACTGAACTCCAGATTATAGATAGTATAGTCAAAGTTTTAAAAACGGTTCAAAACATTGTCTTGAAATATTATAATCATAATTCTGGGATACAATTAGAGTAATACTTTCACTTTCCAGTACCATAAACATCAAAAATATTGATCGTTTATGCTTCATCTTTGCTTCAAGTCGAATTGTGTACATTTTTCTGGAATTTCAAATGACAATTTTTCAACATTTACTGCCGTAATAGTTTGGAACTACTTATTACCTACTGTGTTTCCTTTATTAGCAACTGTTGCAGAAGTTTCAACATTTCGAAAGACATTCTTTTAATTTCCTGTTTTCTGAAATTCGAAATTTCTATAAACTATAACACTTGAAAAGTTCACAACGAAATGAAAAGAAATTGAGGAGAAAAAAGAAAAAAAAATCACCTATTCGGTGGCCCGTTGGCCGACAAACTGACTTTGCAGAGTGACAAGAGAATTATATGTCACCAACTTGACTTTATTTATCTACATTTAACACGCGAAATTTGCTAATTGAATTGAGACGTGCCCATAAATTAGCTTCAGTCGTTGATTAAGGTCCTAATTGGGCTTCCCTTGGAAGTTGTGCGAATCCTTGTTTTGTTAAAAAAACAAACTGTTAGTTTATTGAAATAATGTGATAGCTGTTGATTTTATTTGTATCGTGTTTTACATGTAGACTATCATGATATATTTAAAAGTGTATTTAGTATTGTTTATCACATGTTAAATAGTATATGTTATTGCATCTTTATGGGAAAATATTGTGTTGGAAGAGGTCAGTCGACAGAGAATTCCACCGAAGGAAAGAACCCCAACACAATATTCCATATATATGTGCAACAACATTTTCTTTTTTTACGAATTATTTTTTCTCCAAAAATAGATGAGTTCTTGAGATTGGTACAAGATTTGACCTTTACAATTTGGCGTTTTGTTGAACTACACCTTTGCTGAAAATAGTCCTAGTATTTTTCCGATATTGAATCACTTTTATGTGTTATTTCAATGAAGTGAAGTCATATTTATACTATCGAATCAACATGGAGAATCAATTCTCGAGAACATATCAAATTAACAGTAAATGCATATATTCCATTTGTCTGTAGACACGTATGAATTCGAAGTTTAAGGCCAATTGACTTGTGACGTAGAAAACAGGTGCCCATTATGTAACACAAGCAAACCTGACCTTCGACCCCACGCTGTAGAGCAATGTATCTGCAGAGCTCCAGATAAGGTGCGCGAATACGCGATCACGCATTGAAATGCAGACAAAACGCATTGAAAATATTTCTTGTTTGGCGTATCACGAATTTAAATCCGAAATAACGAATTTAAAGCATTTTCTGTGCGTCATTTTAATCGTAAGACGAAATGAAAGTGACGCATTTTCCAGAGAAATCCCAATCGTTGAATATAATCGCAGTCGAATAAATTACCCTAACACCGTATGCCTTGGTATAATTTGACACTTCACCGGTATGTGCAGTTCTCACGGAACACGAGTTCTCATGCTTCAGAATTGATACACAAATAATGTCTGCTCGCGGGCGAAACAGATCCGTCTGCACAACCAATTAAACCTGGTTCGTTATCAAAACATATCAAAACAGAAGAACTGGAGAGTTCTGCAATAGCAGAATATGTTTTGAATCAATGACGTGGTAAATAAACAACAGCAAATTAAAAGAAAACATCATTAAAAAGTTTTTCACAAAATAATCGATCTTTGGAAACGGGAGTTCCCGTGGTGGATTTTGACTGATGAAGTTATGTATTTTGTCTGTTCTTCTCAAGTTATACACAATGTGTCCCTCAAATAATAAAGTTTAACACAATTAAATGATTTACCAATATTTTATTAATATTTATTTCACATTTAACCCATCGGAAGGGTCTGTTAGGTGTGTTCAAGTTAGAATAGAGTTGTTGAATATTAGGTTAAAATACATTAAACATTCCCTTTAGTAAAGCAAGCATTTTGGACAAATTTGAAGTTGTACAAACAATTGATTACATTATATAATGATATTGCATATGGAATACACCCCAAAACCAGGGAGGCAGATCTATCTACGTCCCTGCCAACACAAATCACAACATTTCACACTACTAGGCGATCAAACCACAGGAACTTGCTCCTCTAAAATTAGATATGACCCTATCTGTGCATATATGTTAATATATGCATAGATAGGGCAATATCTATTTTTAGAGGAGCAAGTCCCTGTGATCAAACATAAGCATTTTGAGATAACAAAATGAAGCAAAATTAGATGATCTCAATTAATACTATATTGCTTCTTAATTTTAGTTTTTAATCAATGGGTAAAGTAAGAAATGTTAAAAAGTTAAAAGTTAAAAGTTAAAATTAAAAGTTATGAAAAAAACATAGAATGCAACAGTGCGGCAAGCATATTTTACCCTATTTTACCCGTTATGCTACTACATATGCATGTTTGTTTTTTTAAATAAATCTTGTTTGAATATTTCCAGCCCCACCCCCCTCCCCCATTTAGAAAACATTATGATATCAAAGGAAAACTAGCTCATAATGAGCTATTCTCCATTAGCCACAATGTATTGATCAACATACAAGTTCCTCAGTAATTCAAATTTTAAGAAATTTTGACCATTAACATGAAAATATTAGCAAATAATCACACATTAAGAAAGTTTTCACCAAAAACCTGTCAATTCATAAAAATGCCTCTTTTAAAATACATATGGACAAAGATTATTTATAATCATGAAAAAGACTGGATTGTCAAAAAAATCCTAAATTATAAAGCAAGTTTAAAACTAAAAAAAAACATGATCAAATGCAATTTGACTATGTCAATTTAAATCATTATGAACAGCGTTAGAATATATGAATTCATATTAACGATTTATTGCGTAATGATTATCAATTTCGATAGCTGCTAAGATCACGAAAAATAAAAATGTACGACTTCGCTATTTTGTTTCGATTCGAAATTGAATCGTGTGCAAAAGGATACCATTAATCGCGTAACGAGTTTCCTAATTGTGTTTTTACCTTATTATGGTATTTTCGCGTCGATATTATTGTTTTTTATTACAATTGGGAGGCTTCATTTGACCTCAATGTTCGTTAAATTAAGCCAACTTTCGACACTTATGTCAAATACGTATGTATATATGTAACAGTCAAACTGTGCAACTATGGAAATATCAGAAAATTCGTGAAATGACCCATTCACTTAGGAAATTCGTGAAAAAGTCTAAAGAGTAAAAGTCTGAAAAATGACTTCAGTTATTTCTCGAAATTCCTACATTATAGCCCGAATAAAAATGTTCATAACTTTATTCAATATTAACTTTAGTCATAACTTTTGACATGTATAACATAATACCAGGTTCAATGTTCAAAATTGTGCGGCTTCTCTGGACAGCATGACAGGGATTTAAATCTTTGTTCATTAAGCAAAGGCTTTTGAAAAACAATGTAAAACCAGGTGAGACGGCTTGATACCTGGGACCCTCTAAGATAGATATTTGCAAACAATACAGATTCATGTGAGATACCTTTCCGACCGCCTCGGTGATGAAGTGGCAGAGCGTCCGCTTCGGTTGTGGGGGTCGTAGGCTTGATCCTCGAGCGGGTCTTACCAAATACTTGAAAATGGTAGTAATGGCTGCCCTTCTTGCCATTCATGGTTGAAGGGTTAGCATTACGACTGATTGGCTGGTGTCAGGATAAATGGAGCGGAAGTACTGGTAACCGACATAGGTATACTGGAAATTCTTTAAAAGCGGCCTCAAACAACAACAACAACAACAACAACCTTTCTGAAAATGTTGTATTGGTCTCATTAGATCATCACAACAAGATGGATTTGGCAACAAACAGAACAGTAGTTTTTCTTGAGTATGGCTGGTGCTTCCAAAAGAGAAGGACTATTTCTAGCAGTTGGTAGGCTATTCCAGCTACAAACTTTATAAGGTGTCAAGGGTTAGCCAGGGGCGTAGCTTTGCAATACTCAATGTGTAGGCCGTCTCGTGGGAAAATCAACATTGTGGACTCTGCGTAAAGTATCCACCCGGATCAGCCTAAGCATGCCACACAGGCCTACCCGAATAGACACGTTTCGCCTCCTGCCTGTGGATGTTCTGTTTCAGGAATACCTACATCTATCCCCCTAAGACGGAATGTGTCGGCCGGATCAGTCTGCGCGGACAGCGCAGGCTGATCTGGTCGATACATTACGCAGATGTCTATCGCCGCGGCTGCATTTTGGGGCATTTTGAGAAAAACGCCCCTGTTAACCATGACCCATCTGAACTGTATGAATGTTAAAAATCAAATGAATAAGTGTAGCATTGAAATAACAAATTGAATTACATTGTGACAAATATATATAGCACTGTGCAGCTATGAAGCTTTGAATGCTTGTTCACACATATCCGAAATTATATAGAAGTAAGAAGTAAGTTGTGTAAACAAATTGTCATTTTTAATGAGTTTGAATTTATAATTAATTAAATAAACTGGTCAATTCACGTTTTTGCTGATTTTCCCCCAGGAATTTCATAAATTTCTAGTTACAAACTTTGACTATTATATACATACACACAGCTACATGTAGCGTTATAAGTATATAGGATTGTTTTTCGTATACCTATCGATTTTCCGTTTCATTGCGTGGTATATACATGTAAATTTACAAATGGCGTAGACATTATATTCGCCAAATGTTGGATCAAAGCGCTTCTTAACGTTACTGTATGGCAATAGTTCCGTCCTTAGGAACACGTGAAAAGGGGATCTTAAGGCAATATAAATGCGTCCAGTATTGATGGGTGCAATATTGTCAGATACAGCATCCTCTTTTCATATGGAAAAGAAAAGTATCAATACCATATTATAAGTAAGATGATAAAGCTGATTAGTGTATTAGTTTTATTCATATCGTGAGTTATCTTTACGTCATTAGATAGGTATCGATCAGTACATAAAGATACTACAAATATAAAAGCATCCCTTGCGATTGTAAATATTTGTGTGATCAACCAATTCGGAAGTGTTGATAAGAGCTTGAAAGGAATGTCTCCTGCGCTTAATGTTGCCGACGGGGGGAAAATGAACAAATTGAAATTTCTGAATAGTGAAGTGTTTTTGTTTACTTCTGCTCAGTCTTATCAAAATTCTACAAAAATTGACAGAATTCTCAAAACAACCTGTGTTAGTTATGTGTTAACAGTGTATATCTTGATTAGACTGTGCAGAATGATCTGGATCTTTTCTGTTCGCAAAGGCAAATCGCACATTTTTCCATATATAGCTCACTTTGATTATGCTAAATCATACTTAAATATTTATAACGAAAATCACACCAAGAAAACAACTTACTTACGTATCTTCTTCATCCCCAGGGGGACATAAGGCCACAACAAACTGCCTCCGCTTCTCTCTGTCTCTCTGTTCTTTACCATGTACTCGACTTGGCACCACAACAGCAATTCCGATTGCATAAATGAGGAGTTCGAACTTCTGCTACGCTGTTTTCAAACGACAGATCCGTTAAAGGAAATAATCCGAGTTAAACGATATATTTGAATGTTCAGATATTCATGTTAACGTGACTCCACTGTAGTTTCACTGTGCCTAATCATTGTGACCCCGTAAGTGTTTTAGACAGTCCCTTTAGTAACTTCACAAAAAGCATCCTCTCAATGTCCTCACGAAAGTTCATTCAATTTTTCTCGATCAATGCAGAAAGAAAATGACTTTTAAACTTCTCCTCCTAAACTGGTTGGCCGATTTTCAAATAATGTTGTAGAAATGTGTTTTGTGTAAGCCATGTTGATTGGTCGAAAAACATGGGCGCCAGGGCAAGGGGATGTTTTGCCTTAAATAGCTTTAGTGAAAGTTAAAAAGAAAAATTCTACTCCTTAAAGTTTGTGGCAGAATTCCCACACTTGTGTAGCAGTGTTCCTGGGTTGGCCTTCTATCACATTTCTAAAAGCCATGTTGATTCGTTGAAACGTAGCCACCAGGGAGCGGGCTGTTTTGCCTTATATGGTTTTAGTGAAAACTTACAGATCTTCGCCTCCGAAAGCATCTAGCCGATTTCCAAGTAATTTTGTAGGAATGTTAATTTAGGTACCCCGTATCAGATACCATCAAGCCATGTTGATTGGGAGGAACTGTTTTGCATAACATAAATCTAGTGAATACTATAAAAATCTGCTTTTCCGAAAATATCTGGCCAATTTCCAAATCATTTTGTTGAAATGATCCTTGGTTGACCTTATTACTGATTCATCCAAGCCCTATTGATACGTCGAAAAACGTGGTGGTCGCCGTGTCAAAAATAGAAAATAAGTTATTGTGATTGGCATGACAAATCACATGGTATTACTCGTGTGGGCGATCCAGGGCCATCATGGGCCTCTGGCTTTGAAAGTCAAGATTAAGGATACCGTGACTGACGCTCTCTCCCTCTCCATCCGACTCTTATCTCTGTTTAGATATGACGCTATCGAATCTTGATTCAGAAACAACACTCCGCGAGAATATTTGTGTTATTTAGAACATATGTTAGGTCTACGGATCATTTCTTCCGTAGCTTTCCGAATTATTAACGCAAATACAGTATTACATGCTTATCTATTTCGTCCGAGGGTATTTATTTGCGGTGTTAAGGTTTAAAATAACGAACACCCGCGTAGCTACAAAACCTACCCTTTTATTGTATGCTGTGCTTCGAGTAAAATGCTCATGTATCCCAGCTGGTCAATTATTTGCCAAAAACATACTAATTTATCCTTGCACAATATTTATATATATTTAAAGAGTGTTGTGTAATATGATATATGTTAGTTCACTTTTAAATTTAAGCAATCGGTAGTAGCAGAGAGATTCACACGAATTTGCAGTCATATGTCTTGAAAATCAGATATAGGTCTCATAATACGAGCGTCCTAAATCAATAAACCTCCAATCGGTAATGTACGTAAAAGGTATCCATTTAGCTAGATTTATATACTTAAAAGCTTTCATACCGTAAAAAAACAAGATAAATGTTTCATTTATCGAACGAAGCAATTATTTGTATATGTCAAGCTTTTATTTAAAAGGACTGACTCGCGGACTTTGGGATCAACTATTTCAGACAACACAATATATTCAATATATAAGTTCCTAACGTCAGAAGTAAGACAAACAAAAACATATTGATTCGTTTAAGTAGCATAGCTTTGCTGGTATAATGCTTAAGCATCCGCCACATATGCGTGAGGTCGCGGTTTCGAGCCCAGGCCACTTCATACTGAATACCTCATTAATAGTAGTAATTGCATTCCGTCCCTTGGTCTCAGGATTGCGGGGTTAGCATTAGCACAGACTCGCTGGTGTCTGGATAAATGGACCAGCAGTACTGGTAAATTACATAGGAAATCGTGTGATATAACTGAAAAAATTGTTGAAAGAGGCGTAAACATTATTTAAACATTTTTAAGTATTATTTGTATGGATAAGTAATTTTGTATATATCTGAAAAGAGAACGAAAGTTTTTATTCGAAAGTTTTCCAAATTCAATTGGTAATTCAACAATTCTTAATTTTCAAAGTACTAATTTACTTCAACAAATGTAATCGGTATCCACTATTCAAAAATACTATTTAACTATCGCAATTGTAATCGGTAATTTATTTGTTTATACTTAATGCCGCATTTAAGTATTTAAACTCTATGATAAATGATTGTTTGTTTGGGATTGAACGTCGTTTAAAAAACAAATTCAGTCAAATAAAGGCGGCCAGTTCACATATCCATGTGTTTCGTTGCTTTTGCACACCAATACTCCACACAACCAAGGGCGTAGCTCCCTTTAGGCACTGTAGGCACGTGCCTACACATTTTTTTTCTCAAAATGACTCAAAATGCAGCTGCGGCGATAGACATCTGCGTAATGTATCGACCAGATCAGCCTGCGTTTTCCGCGCAGACTGATCCGGCCGACACATTCCGTCTTAGAGGGATAGATGTATAGAGTAGTTATTCCTGAAACAGAAAATCCACAGGAGGCGAAAAGTGTCTATCCGGGTAGGCCTGTGTGGCATGCTTAGGCTGATCCGGGTCGATACTTTACGCATAGTCCACGATGTTGATTTTCTCACGAGACGGCCTACACATTGATTATTGCAAAGCTACGCCCCTGACAAAATTCTTTACACAAACAACTGGCTTGTTCTTAACATAGACTGCTGGCCGAGCTTAGAAACTCTTCTAAACCGAACGTCAAGGTACCCACATAATTTAACAGCCGAACGACATTATATTATCGTTATTCTTATCAATAACTAAAACATATGTAAAAAACGAATCGTGTCCATGGTATACTGTAGTTCGAGACTTTTTACACGCAAACTAACGGGATTTCAATTTTCACTAAGTGTATTAACTGTCAACATAGATGCTGATACGAGAGTCGGAATACACGAAAATCTGAATGCGTTACACCTAAAATTGCAACTCCGATCAGACTATACTTCAGAGGGGTCACGTCAGATCAGAGCAGTCAATCCAAAACTTAACTCTTTCAGCGCCAAAGGCAATATTGAGGTTTTTGCAAACAATACTGATTCAGGCGAGTCAGCTCGTAACGAGCTGTCTCACCTGAAATCAGCATTGTTTGCGTTTTACTCATCAAAATAGTCCAAAACTTTGATTACATGAGAAATGGAGACGCCCGATGTTGAACATGGAAGAGTCTACTTTAAACAATTCGGCACTGAAAGAGTTAACGCGACTGTTGGCTGGCTACAAATGTACGGGAGGCAACCACGACCGTACAATCTGATTTAACAGAGTCGATGCGTAAACTGACTGAAAGCAAACCATCGGTGGTTTTTTGTAATGTTGCGACTTATCTATCTAAAACTCCTACTTTATCATCGTTGGCGTGTTTGCATGTTGCTGTCAATTATTTGCCAATGGCATATATTATACCCCCTCCTGATATATTTTTCCAATAGACTATACCTTCATTGAACTAGAATAATTTCCAGTCCTTTAAATTTAAATCAGAGTAAACCCTTTCCTCCATTTTCAGACGCATAGGTTGCAGCCAACTTTTGAAAACGTTGAGGCAAATGCAATAATTTTTCCTTATGTCATAACGTTTTCAAACATAATCAATAATTAAACTTTAATTTTCGAATAGTATCCATCCCTTTTGTCCAGAGATTTTTAAAGTCGGCCTGCTACATATTTGAAATATGTGGGAAAGGGTAAATGAATAATGAGAGACCTTCATGTACGCCACGATGTCTGGTTATTCAAGTTTTTAATAGAAAAACACATGATTTTTGTTCCTGCTTCTGGATACATTTTGTAATAATATTATTTCCACAATGTTTCATACTCCTGTCTAAATGTAAAAAGAAAATCCCTCAGATTCAATAGGTAAACGAGATCTAAAAAAAGTATAAGTTTGAAACTATAAATAATTATTTACAATGTCTAACAAAGATCCACCAGGATAAATACTCTCGGAAAAAGAGGACATCTGGGATCAGGTTATAGGCTTGCTTGTAGGGTCAACCCTTTGATACGCTATAAATACTATCGATAGTTCTATTAAAAACCGCCGAGCCCCAGTAGCTCAGTCGGTAGCGACGCGGGCTGTCAATCCAGGGGTTGCGAACCCCGGCTCGGCTAACTTTCTTTCCGACGATTGACAAAAGTCAATGCGACATGCGTCATTCGTCTTCCACCAATGGGCTAATGTCTATTTGGAAAAGCAGCCAGTTGCTTGGGAAGATTGTTGTGTGGAGTACTGGTGTGAGAAAACCAGGAAATGCATGAGTAGGTGAACTGGCCGCCGTGATATAACTGACACATTTTTAAAAACGGCGTTAAACCCCACTCGATAAATCAATCAATCTATTAAAAGCCACTAGACGATTGCTTACAATATTAAAAAGAATACAGAAATGGTTCTTAATCAGGACTAGTTCTACTAGGTGCGATCGAAAAGGTAATATGGGAAAACAAATCTATTTGTTTCTGTCCATAGGTAATGTGTATGAACTTTGCTATAGCATGTATTCAACAATTCTGTCCAAGAGAGGACTATTTGTTGCAGTCACGATAATCTTACCGTTTGATTGGATGAAAAGTAAATATCGAAACAATAAAAACTTGTAGAGGAAATAATTAAATATGATAATACGTACTCGACAAAGGAATGAGAACACGTTATCTGATATGTGATCATTTGCGTGTAATTACACTCGTTGTCTATTTTTGAAATGAATTAAAATAAAAACTGATAATGTTTTACTAATTTACTGGATGTTACACATACACATTTCTATAATATGACTTCATTCCATTATCGTAACGCAAATGATTAATAAATACCCGAAAGGAAAACGACAGAAATTATAAGAGATCAAAGTTTGACTCGTAAAATTATGAAACAATTTCATTGGAAGTACTGTATGAAGGGCAAGTCGATTATGTGTGTACTTATCATAATTATTTCATGGATTTAACAGCTTGGACATAATTTAAAGTTGAATATATGCTTAACCAAATGAAAACAATCATTTTTATGCTTAGGTCGGTAGGACTCGTAAATAGCTTATAATTACATCACTGAAAGAATGCAAGCAAGAGGCTAACTGCAGATCGAGGAGAATGATTTAATGATTACGAAATGTTATAAATGTTCAACCGAAATAGGTACCACCTATACTAATATTATTAGTTTTGTTATGTTCTTGGTAAGAATCATATCTAAACAAGATCTTTCTATATGACAACGTGCTCTCTCTTTTTAGTGCTTGATAAATGCAAAAAAAGTATTTGCCAGAATTACCTTCTTTTGTATACATTTATACCAAAGAGTAAAGATAAATGGAAGTGTGACCGAAAATAAATCCCGTTCGTCATAAAAGACGACATCAATACCACGTCCGAACCTAAATTTTGACTGTACCGACGTCGTTTCCCGCAAACAATGTGGGATCAACAAAATGTGTATGTACAGGTCAACCTTGATCCCCATACGCAATAAATACATAAGGGTCGTCTCATATCCATACAGGCTTAATACATTTATAAAAAGACAAACTAAAACAAATAAAACAACTTGGCAAGGTGATAAACTATCTATAAATGGAAGTATAATTCTTTGTCAGACATTGTGGCATAATTTGTTCCAGCCATATTGACTGGTTAAAAAAGGTAGTCGCCAGGTGTCATCAAAAAAGGGATGAAATGAACAAATGTCCTCCTATATTATCACTTACACATTTACTTCTTTGCCCTTTTGATCGATTAAGGATAATCTTGGCCATTATGTTTAAACCCCGATCATTAAAAAAGTATTCCTTAATTTTACGAAAGTCTTTACTTATTATTTGCTGTTCGTAATAATACAAGACAGCAAAACGAATCAAATTCCAAACATTTTGTGAGCATGCACACAACTTGACATTAACATTTGGATTGTCTAATCAATTACTTTTAATTAATTTCCGATGGCCAAAGTATGCTCTTTAATTTTTGTTTACATTCATTTTACGTTTTTGTGTAAATATGTAGCACCTATATATATATTGATGGTATATAAATATTGTAAGTGTATGAGCTATATCTAATGGTTTTGAAAAAAGTGAGGTGGTTCAAAAAACTTAACCAAGATTCTATGTAAAAAAGGGCAATAAGTTTTTGCAAAAACGTTGACAGTGTCGTGTACTTTTGTCTGTTGATTGAGATAATGACGGCGAACAAGTATTGTAAGTTTTGAAAGCAATATCTCTAATAGTATTGAAAAAGTGAGGTGATATATTTGGTGTGTAGAATCGTATTCAAGTTAAGCACATGGGTTCGAAATTGGACCCGCCCGGGATCACCTATTTTACATACAGATTTATAGGACAACTTATTTAATAAATATTTTGCACGTAACATTATCTGGTGGTCCTCGTTCAAGATTGTTGATATTTATAGGAAACACTTTGAAAATCTTTTTATCTGAAACAGACCTGAAACAGACCTTTCAGTAATATTGAGTTATCAAGTTATTTCGCCTTGTGGCAGGTGGGGCTCTATGTTACATTGGGCCTCTTGTATTAGCTTATTTCACGTCAATTTGTTCCTGGTAAACGATGCCAAGTTAATTATTTTCAAAGTAATCATTGACAAATTGTATTTAAAAAAAGATGTAATTAAAATATGATTATACCAAAGCAATATAATACATTTTTTGTCATATTTTGATGAGTAATGTTTGAAACAGTCATATTTGAGAAGTTTTATGTAAATAACAGTTTGTCCCGCTATGCATAACAGGGTTCCTCTGGCCACGGTTTATTCCTACATTGGTGCAAAGTCTAAACACAATGAGCAAATGGGTCAATTGCTGTAGAAGGCATAAAGAAAGTCCTATTGCTTTTGAGTGATCTCTCTTATATCATATGGATGAATCGAAGTATTCGTATTTATTAAGAAATAATAAGAACAAGATTGTATCAGTAGTATGGCTTCATTATACAAATAGGTTCAAATGCTTTGCTCCGTAAGAAATGGTATATTATGATTACGATTGTCATCTAGAAACAATAGACAATAATACATGTATTTGTATTTTTCAATACAAAACTTCTTTTTGTCATACAGTCTTGGACAAAACGATACATGCGAATATAGTGAAACATTGATCCTTTCCCACATACAATAAATATACAGCAGACAATTTTGAAAACGTTTAGAATAAATTTGAAAACATCGTGTCAAAAGGAGCTATAGCGTTTGCCACAATGTTTCCAAGAGTCGCCGGATGAAGTCAGATTCGTCTACACGTTGAAAAGCGTGACACACTCCGTAAGTTTGTTATAGCGACATACGGGAACTTTTAACAGCCTGGACATCGACAGGAATGACCAAGGCATTCGGCACTCCCTCCTAAAATATGTACTAAATGTTGTTTCTCCAATCCAGGAATCGCAGGTGAAGGGCACAGGTTTGATTGATTGTTTGGTGTGTTACGCCTCCTACAATTGTTTCAGTTAAATCACGGCGTTTCCTGGGTATGTTACATGTTCCAGTACTGCTGGTCCATTTGTGCTGACACCAGTCGGTCGGTCAGTCGATTGCTAACCCCGAAACCTTGAGCGCCAAAGAAGGATCCCATTATAACCATTATTAAAGTATTTGGTATGACCTGGCCGCGGATCGAACCCACAACCCCGCACGGAGGCGGACGCTCCAGCACTACACCACAAAGGCGGTTTAAGGGACCAGGCCGTCGTGATATAACTGAAATACCTATGAATAAACAGCTATAAACTGCAACAAATATTCGGTACTTTGCGACAATCGATTCAGTCTTCCTTGTTGGTCTGAAAATAATTCAAGTGTCTAGAATCATTAAGAAAACGGTTTTTATGAAGTCATGAATAACTAAACAAGTCTCCGATCCTAACTGAATCTGCGTTGATTTTAAATCGTTAGAAATTAAACTTTCTTGTTGCGTGTCTCATTTCTTTTTATAAGGGCCATGTGCTTTGTCAAGCAATTGGTGGTTTGGTTTTTTTATCTAGGGTTTTCTGTTCCGAAACTAGTTGTATGTGCTTAATTCAAGTTAAATGAGATCATTTTCCATATTGATGATAAGATATGGCCCTGATCTTCATGGATAAATATGCAAAAAATTCAAATTAGATATTCTGTTATCATTTTAGATAAAAATGTCTGTTATTCAAACACTGTCAATTTTAATCGTAAATTTAAATACATTATTCATCTGATCTGGTTTGTATAAACTGGTTGAAGCCGTGGTATTATGGGTTTTGATCCAGTTAAAGTGTCTTGTCTAGCTTCTGGTGTGGTCCAACCAATGAAAGTATTCGTTAGTGTTGTTGACGGTGCACTAAATGCGACCACAAACGCGAGCTGTCCATCCAGGGGTTGTGAGTTCGAATCCTAGTTTGGCCAACGTCTTTTCCGACGTTTGAATAAAGTCACTATGATAAGCTTAAATTTCTTGGAATGAAAAACTGTTGCGTGGAGTACTGGTGTGTGGAAGTCAGGAAACACACGAATATGTAAATTGGCCGCCGTGATATGTGTGAAAATCGTTGAAAACTGCGTCAAGCCCCACTCAATCAACTAATCAATAATATTAAGAAATGCTCTTCATGTCTGTCATTCTCGAGCGTATGCAGGCTTCTACAATCTAACGTCGAGATATTTCCAACTCAATCAAATTAAATCAGACTGAAACATCGATTACTCATATATAGATATGGTGGTCGCCTTAGTTGACCTTTGCTCAAGCCAGTTAAAATCCCTCGATATCAAACATTTAAGATAAGGAGAAGATGTGATTATGCTCGGATTGTATATAGAACGGTCGTTTGTTTTATCATGCGATTTCATTGAACATAAAACGCGAGCACGTGCTCATGAGTGTTTAAGTGTATACGGTCTGTTCGAGACGACCCTTTATGCTGGGTAGTCATATCCAATTTAAAAAATATTGTTTACACTTTTTGCTCTGGTCTATGTCTCGGTGGAGCCCAAATATCTGGACATTACCGCTTTGAAATAGGAAAATTAGGTGATATGGGTAAAATAAGTTCACTGGATATTCTAGGTAGTGTCTTTATATTGTAAGTTGTCGGCATTACCGATCTCAAGATGAAAGCTATTTAAGATGGACGATGAATTTCTTAACAATTTCAATTCTGTTACAAATGGAATCCGCCGTCGTCGTAGACAATTTTACAAATTCAGGAAATCTTAACAATTTAAACAAATGAAGAAATTGTTATTAAAAAGAGTGGAAACTATTCTTGCAAAATGAGTAATTGCTCACAATGTTTTTCAAAAGTTTTCTGCTGCACAGATGTCAAAATGTGTCTGTATATATCCAGGGTCTTTTAAATAGTACTATTTGAAAGACCCTGATATATCGGAAAGGATTTACATTAGTCATTAGTCATTAGTGTCTTTATTGTATGCAAAGACAACAAAATATATTCGGTTTGTCTGTATGAGTGGAAAACATTCTTGCAAAAGGAGAAATTGACTTGAGCAATTTCTTCTTTAGCCACAATGTTTTTCAAAAGTTGTCTGGCGTCGAAATGCTTCTGTACAGGGAAAGGATTTAGCTTAGTGTTTTTATTGTTTGCAAGGTCAACAAATTAAATCGGTGTATATGTGATGGTGAATGATGAAATACTGATTTGACAGGTTTGAGAATTTAATAATTGATCAGATTTTTTTTTTTTTTCATACATCTATGACATTTGTTATTATATTTACATTGTAATATTTTAGATTCATCTACTTTGGTAGATATGCAGAATTCCAATGTCATTAAATCATTTGATTATTCATAACAGCTGAATTATAAGAATCAATGTTTTGTTTTACAGGTGTCATGCACGCAGGCTTAACATACAGGCAGATGAATGGGCTAATGGCGACAATGGAAATAAAATGCCTTCACCACACAGCATTGATGAGACGACAAGAAGAAGTTGACCCACACAGTCAGAATGTGGCAAGAGATTCCTGTGCGTCAAGGTGATTTTTGGGAGTAAGTTTTCTTTCATCGTTCGATATCTTCACTGTTTTGTGTTTTATGTTGTTTTCAACAGTATTTCAGATGTATGACATACCCCTCAAATTCTTTGCATTCAAAAGTTTAAAAATATTAAAGAATAGTAAACATTTTGGTTCAAGGAGAAATATTGAATTATTTCTTCTTTTTCAAAAACTTCTGAAGATTGATTGTTTGGTGTTTAACCCTTTCCTTCATACAACAATTTTACATCCGACGACTGAACATATTTTGTCAAAAAATAGAAAATGTCTATAATTGAATGGATAACCTATGACTAAAACTGGAAAACATTGTAGCAAAAGGAGAAAATACTATGTTTTCAAAAGGCTGTCTGCTGCAGAGGCGTCAGAAAGCTTGTATTCGAGGGAAAAGGTTAATGCCGCTTTCAACAATGGTTCAGTTATATCATGGCGTTTTCTGGCAAAACTTTAAAATTTAATTCCAATTAATGTTTTCGTCTGATTTCAAGATAGTTTAGCTGTCTAGTTTGCAGTTCGTTCCCATTCTTTGTCAAATTTTTACCTTTATAAGCAGTAGCATTTGCTACTATACTATAACTCAAATGATAGATTTAGAGCCATCTAGGCCCTCTTGTTTTTTTCTCTATCTCTGTTTTCTTGAATAGGGGCTTTACTCCCTGATATTTTCCCCTTCATATGAGTGGACCAATGCAGCTCGTGTGTATGGATTTTCTTGGACTGGAGCGGTCTAAAGGAGGATATGAGAACATCCTAGTCATAACAGACCACTTTACGCGATTTTCGAAAGCAGTTCCGACGAAAAACCAGACAGCACAAACAACAGCCAAAGCATTATACGATCACTTCATCGTCAATTTCTCTTTTCCGGAACAGCTACACAGCGACCAAGGCCGGAACTTTGAAAGCAATGTCATAAAAGAGCTATGCAAAATTGCTGATGTTCGAAAAACTCGAACAACCCCATATCACCCCATGGGAAATGGAAGTGCGGAGAGATTTAACAGAACCCTTCTCAGAATGCTTGGTACGCTTGAGGAATCCCAGAAAACTGACTGGAAGTCCCATGTAGGTCCTCTTGTTCATGCCTATAATGCAACTAAGAACGAGGCTACAGGCTATTCGCCACACTATCTACTTTTCGGATGGCATCCCCGTCTTTCTGTAGACGCATTCTTAGGAATCACGCCTGACGAAAGTAATAGCGGCAGCCCTACGGACTACATTGCTCGACTCAAGCAAAGAATGAGTCAAGCCTACCGCACCGCATCTGAGACCGCACAGAGAAATGCCACAGACAACAAGGTACGGTACGACCGAAAAATAAAGGAAAACAGGTTAGAAGTTGGTGACACTGTACTTGTGAGGAAAGCGCATCGCACAGGAAAATGTAAGTTGGCCGATGTTTGGGAGGCAGAGCCGTATGTCATAACTGATATACCCGACGCTGCTGTTCCGGTGTACCGTTTACGGTTGCTTAACAGCAAAGGACCCACCAGAACTCTGCATCGCAATATGCTTCTTCCATTCAACTGCATACCGTCTACTGATGAAGCTGGGATTACGTCAGGAAAAGCGAAGCTGAGCCGAAAGGAACCAGCAGGGAAAGCTTTTCCGGTGCCCAAATCTGATACGGATTCGGATTCCGACTCATCATCACATTCTGACAACAGTGATCGGTACATTATACCACAGAGACGTACAGTAGCACAGACTCGGGCTCGCGACCCGACGACTGAGCATCACTCTCCAGCTGGCGACATGGCCCCTGTAAATCATTGTCATACGGAAAATGATCAGTCATATTTTACCCCTATTCCTGAAAGACTTTTTGTACCTGTGGCCGAACCGGTCCGCAGATCCACAAGATCTAGTAAGCCCCCTGACAGATACGGAGAATGGGCTTGTTCCCAAAACGTTTATTTTGTTTAGAATGTTTTTTAACTAGATTTAGTAAGTTGTAGTTTTGTAAATCAAATTTGTCATGTTTAGTAAATAGCTTTTGTAATTCATGTATTTCATGTGAAGTAGTCTTTGTAATTCATGTATAACATTTTAACTAATAATAATTATGTCTTTGTAGAAATGTCGGGAGCCATTTTACTTTGCAGGGGAGTATGTAACCAAGGTACATGTAGAGAGTATTTTTCCTACATGTACACTGCTCATGCATAATTAGCTGGGCTTGTGTGATTACAATGAGAATCAGTGAATGTTAGTGAGCAGATATCACCTAACATAACCCAGCATGCACTCTAACAATCCCTCTTTTCCCGCTCTTCTTCATACACTTAGACATTCTTATGTTAATTCCGAAAGGACGAGGAATGATATGTGAAGAGCTTTACTTTTCTCTATTTCTCTATGAAACTCGATTATCCTGACTCCATTTGTATATTATCAACACGACAGTAAAATTATACAACCCACCAAGGAGTATTAGTCTTAAATCCCCTGGACCTGGGTTACATTGACATAAAAGTTATATTTGTTTCAGGGTGCCCACGGATAATTCAGAAATCTCCAGTGAGGTCACTTTCAAGTATGACATGGGTTAGAAGAAGCGCGGCAGCAGTAGAGCTTATGCCAGTAAATCAGGTGTGGGGACACTCTTCGGCAAAACCTCTGAGAAAGTCTGCGTATTTGCTGTACAGGTATCTGACTGCCAAACCTGCAGTAAATCTGAATATGAAAAAACTCCATCTCAAATGTGTTAAACAAAATGGTCAGGTTGTGCTAACGCTATGGAATCAGATGTTGGTGTAGATTTAATCAAAGAAAGAGGGTGAAAGAGTATAAACATTTATAATGAATGACAACACAACAACACTGTCTAAAATTAGAAAGGACCTGGACCATACAGTTACAAAATGGAGTGATATGAATACATATGTAATTGTTAATAGACAAAGCCTAGGTTGTGTGAAAGCAAGAACAATTAATTAAGCAGTGTCAGTCCGCAAACAAGAAACAAGTTAACCCTTTCCCACATAGTCATACAACAATTTTGCAGCAGACGACTTTGAACATATTTTGTAAAAAATTGGAAAATCTCTATAATTGAATGGATAACCTATGACTAAAAGTGGAAAACATTCTGACATAAGGAGAAATTCCTCGTTTTGAGCAATTTCTTCGTTTGTCACAATTTTTTCAAAAGCCATCTGCTGCAGAGACGTCAGAAAGCGTCTATATGAGGGGAAGGGTTAATTAATAGGCAAATTGTAGAAAGTTATAAGAATTTTGAAAAACATATATTGAAATAACCCAAACATATCATGTATTTAAGTTCAATAAGTATATATCTTGTTTTATTTTTTATAAGGTCAGGCGTTCATTCGTTTAACAGACTGTAATCTTTCGGAAAAGGTAAAATTGCTCATTATGAATTGTTTTACCTTTTCTCACTATGTTTTCAAAAGCCATGATGTATCAAATGTCGTTTATATGGGGAAAAGGGTCAAAATATTTGCCACACCCTGTCAAGATGTGGTTGTACCAGGCAAGAACAGAGGGTAAAACAATGAGAAAAAATATTCCACCATGAGGTGCAGATAAGAAGGGGTGAACTATTCTCTTTCCCTCAATATCTCACTTATTGCTTCACTATGTTTTCAAAAGCCATGATGTATCAAATATTGTTTATATGGGGGAAAAGGGACAACATATTTGCCACATCCTGTCAAGATGTGGTTGTACCAGGCAAGAACAGAGGGTAAATCAATGAGAAAAAATTTCCTTCATGAGGTGCAGATAAGGAGGGGTGAACTACTCTTTTTCCCTCAATATCTCACTTATTGCTTCACTAAACCCTATTTTGTGGGTACATTTAAGAATCGTCTCATGTGATTTAATGTTGAAATTGATCACATTTACAAATATGAGCCTTGATTTCATTATTCTTTGCCAGCTATAGACAGCCATGACAAGTCAAAGTATTGCCATTGAATTTTATCTTGATTTTTGATCATTTTTTGTAAAAATTGTTTGTAACATACATGTATATTTTTGTGATTATTTTGAAAATAAGCACGGTGACACATATATTTCTTTGCATTTATGGATAGCTAATGAAATAATCTTGCTCAGTATAAAGTAAGAACAAGTTCTTATTGGTATTTTTTTTTTTTTTTTATGTTTTTATGCATAATTTGTTTAAAAAATCCAACATTTACGTGTCAGTGGACTGCTCGTTATAGTTGTT
This sequence comes from Serripes groenlandicus, assembly GCA_031761405.1. Lineage (NCBI taxonomy): Eukaryota > Metazoa > Mollusca > Bivalvia > Cardiida > Cardiidae > Serripes > Serripes groenlandicus. The sequence continues at coordinate 49,404,266 of JASEVX010000003.1, forward strand.
CATTTGCTTATTTTTTTCAATTTCTTCAAGGTTTTGTTTCAAAATATATTTTTTTAGACCGAGATATGATGTTAATGTTATATCATAGTGGTCAGACAATGGCAAATTGCAAAATATATCTGAAAGTAGACATCTCTAGTCTTAATAGAACATTTCATTTTTCTCGACCAAAATGTAGAAAAATATATAAAACCTCATATTTTCAAGAGCCTGTAAAAAAAAAAAAAACCTGGTGACCCTATATTTTCTTTTTGTTATTTTGTTAATTAAGGTTTAAAGGTCACTTTAACAAAATTTCAGTAAAATCTTATTTAAATTTCATTTGGGAGCATATCCCTTTAAATTCCTATACGTGAGCACTAGATTCCCTCACACAAAATTGTTATGAAATGTATACGTTCTGTAGTGTTCGATCAGATCAAAATGTGTATGTACAGGTCAACCTTGATCCCCATACGCAATAAATACATAAGGGTCGTCTCATATCCATACAGGCTTAATACATTTATAAAAAGACAAACTAAAACAAATAAAACAACTTGGCAAGGTGATAAAATATCTATAAATGGAAGTATAATTCTTTGTCAGACATTGTGGCATAATTTGTTCCAGCCATATTGACTGGTTGAAAAAGGTAGTCGCCAGGTGTCATCAAAAAAGGGATGAAATGAACAAATGTCCTCCTATATTATCACTTACACATTTACTTCTTTGCCCTTTTGATCGATTAAGGATAATCTTGGCCATTATGTTTAAACCCCGATCATTAAAAAAGTATTCCTTAATTTTACGAAAGTCTTTACTTATTATTTGCTGTTCGTAATAATACAAGACAGCAAAACGAATCAAATTCCAAACATTTTGTGAGCATGCACACAACTTGACATTAACATTTGGATTGTCTAATCAATTACTTTTAATTAATTTCCGATGGCCAAAGTATGCTCTTTAATTTTTGTTTACATTCATTTTACGTTTTTGTGTAAATATGTAGCACCTATATATATATTGATGGTATATAAATATTGTAAGTGTATGAGCTATATCTAATGGTTTTGAAAAAAGTGAGGTGGTTCAAAAAACTTAACCAAGATTCTATGTAAAAAAGGGCAATAAGTTTTTGCAAAAACGTTGACAGTGTCGTGTACTCTTGTCGGTTGATTGAGATAATGACGGCGAACAAGTATTGTAAGTTTTGAAAGCAATATCTCTAATAGTATTGAAAAAGTGAGGTGATATATTTGGTGTGTAGAATCGTATTCAAGTTAAGCACATGGGTTCGAAATTGGACCCGCCCGGGATCACCTATTTTACATACAGATTTATAGGACAACTTATTTAATAAATATTTTGCACGTAACATTATCTGGTGGTCCTCGTTCAAGATTGTTGATATTTATAGGAAACACTTTGAAAATCTTTTTATCTGAAACAGACCTGAAACAGACCTTTCAGTAATATTGAGTTATCAAGTTATTTCGCCTTGTGGCAGGTGGGGCTCTATGTTACATTGGGCCTCTTGTATTAGCTTATTTCACGTCAATTTGTTCCTGGTAAACGATGCCAAGTTAATTATTTTCAAAGTAATCATTGACAAATTGTATTTAAAAAAAGATGTAATTAAAATATGATTATACCAAAGCAATATAATACATTTTTTGTCATATTTTGATGAGTAATGTTTGAAACAGTCATATTTGAGAAGTTTTATGTAAATAACAGTTTGTCCCGCTATGCATAACAGGGTTCCTCTGGCCACGGTTTATTCCTACATTGGTGCAAAGTCTAAACACAATGAGCAAATGGGTCAATTGCTGTAGAAGGCATGAAGAAAGTCCTATTGCTTTTGAGTGATCTCTCTTATATCATATGGATGAATCGAAGTATTCGTATTTATTAAGAAATAATAAGAACAAGATTGTATCAGTAGTATGGCTTCATTATACAAATAGGTTCAAATGCTTTGCTCCGTAAGAAATGGTATATTATGATTACGATTGTCATCTAGAAACAATAGACAATAATACATGTATTTGTATTTTTCAATACAAAACTTCTTTTTGTCATACAGTCTTGGACAAAACGATACATGCGAATATAGTGAAACATTGATCCTTTCCCACATACAATAAATATACAGCAGACAATTTTGAAAACGTTTAGAATAAATTTGAAAACATCGTGTCAAAAGGAGCTATAGCGTTTGCCACAATGTTTCCAAGAGTCGCCGGATGAAGTCAGATTCGTCTACACGTTGAAAAGCGTGACACACTCCGTAAGTTTGTTATAGCGACATACGGGAACTTTTAACAGCCTGGACATCGACAGGAATGACCAAGGCATTCGGCACTCCCTCCTAAAATATGTACTAAATGTTGTTTCTCCAATCCAGGAATCGCAGGTGAAGGGCACAGGTTTGATTGATTGTTTGGTGTGTTACGCCTCCTACAATTGTTTCAGTTAAATCACGGCGTTTCCTGGGTATGTTACATGTTCCAGTACTGCTGGTCCATTTGTGCTGACACCAGTCGGTCGGTCAGTCGATTGCTAACCCCGAAACCTTGAGCGCCAACGAAGGATCCCATTATAACCATTATTAAAGTATTTGGTATGACCTGGCCGCGGATCGAACCCACAACCCCGCACGGAGGCGGACGCTCCAGCACTACACCACAAAGGCGGTTTAAGGGACCAGGCCGTCGTGATATAACTGAAATACCTATGAATAAACAGCTATAAACTGCAACAAATATTCGGTACTTTGCGACAATCGATTCAGTCTTCCTTGTTGGCCTGAAAATAATTCAAGTGTCTAGAATCATTAAGAAAACGGTTTTTATGAAGTCATGAATAACTAAACAAGTCTCCGATCCTAACTGAATCTGCGTTGATTTTAAATCGTTAGAAATTAAACTTTCTTGTTGCGTGTCTCATTTCTTTTTATAAGGGCCATGTGCTTTGTCAAGCAATTGGTGGTTTGGTTTTTTTATCTAGGGTTTTCTGTTCCGAAACTAGTTGTATGTGCTTAATTCAAGTTAAATGAGATCATTTTCCATATTGATGATAAGATATGGCCCTGATCTTCATGGATAAATATGCAAAAAATTCAAATTAGATATTCTGTTATCATTTTAGATAAAAATGTCTGTTATTCAAACACTGTCAATTTTAATCGTAAATTTAAATACATTATTCATCTGATCTGGTTTGTATAAACTGGTTGAAGCCGTGGTATTATGGGTTTTGATCCAGTTAAAGTGTCTTGTCTAGCTTCTGGTGTGGTCCAACCAATGAAAGTATTCGTTAGTGTTGTTGACGGTGCACTAAATGCGACCACAAACGCGAGCTGTCCATCCAGGGGTTGTGAGTTCGAATCCTAGTTTGGCCAACGTCTTTTCCGACGTTTGAATAAAGTCACTATGATAAGCTTAAATTTCTTGGAATGAAAAACTGTTGCGTGGAGTACTGGTGTGTGGAAGTCAGGAAACACACGAATATGTAAATTGGCCGCCGTGATATGTGTGAAAATCGTTGAAAACTGCGTCAAGCCCCACTCAATCAACTAATCAATAATATTAAGAAATGCTCTTCATGTCTGTCATTCTCGAGCGTATGCAGGCTTCTACAATCTAACGTCGAGATATTTCCAACTCAATCAAATTAAATCAGACTTAAACATCGATTACTCATATATAGATATGGTGGTCGCCTTAGTTAACCTTTGCTCAAGCCAGTTAAAATCCCTCGATATCAAACATTTAAGATAAGGAGAAGATGTGATTATGCTCGGATTGTATATAGAACGGTCGTTTGTTTTATCATGCGATTTCATTGAACATAAAACGCGAGCACGTGCTCATGAGTGTTTAAGTGTATACGGTCTGTTCGAGACGACCCTTTATGCTGGGTAGTCATATCCAATTTAAAAAATATTGTTTACACTTTTTGCTCTGGTCTATGTCTCGGTGGAGCCCAAATATCTGGACATTACCGCTTTGAAATAGGAAAATTAGGTGATATGGGTAAAATAAGTTCACTGGATATTCTAGGTAGTGTCTTTATATTGAAAGTTGTCGGCATTACCGATCTCAAGATGAAAGCTATTTAAGATGGACGATGAATTTCTTAACAATTTCAATTCTGTTACAAATGGAATCCGCCGTCGTCGTCGGGGATTTGAAACCGGGCCACCCGGCGTACATTTGTATATTGAATGTTAAGCCAATGACCTCATCTCTTTTTTAAAAAATAAACTACAAAAAACCCTTGCACTCAGTCAATCCATATCCTTCAATTACCGCCTCCATAGAGACGACAATGATCCAACCTGTCTGCGACTTGACAATCTAGGTGGAGGCCTGACTTTCAAAGGCTCAAACAAGCGTGTTAAGAAATACAAATTACGGACGAGTTTTTTTTTTAGAATGTAACAATCGTAGATCTCAACGCGTAAATTATAAACTGAACAGTGTAAATTTGAAATCAAAGTACTGAACGTACTGCTGGAAGGTGATTTTAGAATGATGTCAGCCAGGTGCAGATGAGATAATGAAATGTATGAAAGGTATGAACAGATAAAGGTACGGATATGTGGATAGCAACAGACGAGATGAAATATTCTGGAAAAAACATACCAATGAATTTAAGTCATTAACACTTCTTTATTTTGCTACACTTTTAGAATATGTAAAATTGTATCAAATATATATATATATATATAAATTCAAATCACACTAACACTTGTTGTTTAGCTAATTATTGTATACTATATAGTTTCGGAAATACGCCTTCATGAGTAGAATACAATAAAAGAAATGTCTGTCCTGGTTAGCCTGCGCGGCATGCTTAGGCTGATCCGGGACGATACTTATCGCATAGTTCACACTGTTTGTTTTCTCGTGGAACGGCTCAAATAACTTTTGCGATTATACTGAAGAACTACCGAAGCTTGATGTGTATTCATTAAATGAGTTATGTTTTATTATCATTGAAGAAAGAATAAATTATCTTCAATTTAGCTCCACTGGCAGAAAGCCAGTCGAGAGTATGTAATGGCGAGTTGTCCGGCGTGAGTGTGTCAACATTTTCTCCTCTGTAACCAATGGGACAATCGGCATGAAACTCCACAGCAGCATCCTCTCAATATCCTCAACCAAATCCCGTTACATTTCTGGATACATGCGTCTAGTTTCCATGGCAACGGAAAGAAAAACACTTTAAAACTAATCTCCTCCCAAACGGTTGGGCGATTTGCTAATAATGTTGTAGAAATGATCATCGGGTGACCCTGAATCAGATTCCTGATTCACAAAAGTTATGACATTTGAAATCTTCCAAAGACATATTGGCCTAATTTTCAAACTATTTTAAACAGTGTGTGTATACCAAGTGACTTTTGAAGTCATATTTGCATGGTCAGACAGCAATAATTGCTCTTGATAAGAATGTAAAAATAATGGTAACTTTTCTTCACCCTTTTTAACGACACATGGCACAGTCTACGCCGCTTACAATGTCCTGTCTCCGGTTTACAGGAGTTTGATTGGTGGTCGGATTTTTTCAAACACTTCGACGAACCTGTTCTCAAAATCCAGTTTTGATAATACTCCGGCTGTTGGCGATATTAATAAATTTTGAGAACAGGTTTATCGAAGTGTTTGAAGAACTAAACCACTAATCAAACTCCGTTGAAAAACCGGAGATAGGGCTCTGTAAGCGGCGTAGACTGCGCCATGTTTCATTTAAAATGATGAAGAAATAACAAAAGTGACCTTTGTTTTTACTTCTAAACCCAAGTAAAATGTTTCTGTCCGCCGTAGCATTTGTGACGGCAAAGTCACGTGGTATATACACTCACTGTTATAGAAACAATACAGATATAGCCAAAGCCATTGCACATTCAATATTCACAGTGCGTGTTATAGATCAATTGACATAGACACAATACATTACAGTGTTCACTGACCTATCAACCATGTATCAATATACAAGAGGAATAAATATCACACAATATTCAAGTGAATTAAATTGTGCAAACATTGTTCGGTAGCAGGGATTTGGCTATTTTAACCTTTATAACCGAAATGAAGTCTTAGAAAATGTTGCGTGTTTAGCATTACGGCTGACTACCTGGTGTCAGGATAAATGGATCAGTAGTAGGCCTACTGGTAACTTACTAACGCCGTGATATAACTGAACAATCAAACATATCAATTATAACAACTTCGCAGTACCTTACAGTACATTTGTATGCAGCACATGTATGGCAGACGTTTACCTGATTTTTTGAGAGTCGTCTGCATATTTAACACGAGTTTGTCCCATGTAGGTTATTTGCGTATAACTATGATGTTTATTGAAGTTTAAAGGAATGGTTAATCATGTTGAACAGTTTCTATCGTTCCAACACAGGTTTAGCTTCTGTACAGATAATTACAATACAACACTCTTACAAGCATTTATAATATAACGGGATATAACTGAGTTATTGTTTTATAGAGTTATTGTGTTATTGTGTTATTTTGGCCATTAATCTCTGAGAAACGACCATGAGTCCAGGTGCGATACGCTTACTCTTTGAAAAAACGACCATGAGTCCGGGTGCGGTACACTTACACTTTAATAAACGACCGTGAGTCCGGTTGCGATACGCTTACACTTTAAGAAACGACCGTGAGTCCGGTTGCGATATGCTTACTCTTTCAAAAAGGACTCTGAGTCCGGGTGCGATACGCTTACTCTTTCAGAAACGACCGTGAGTCCGGATGCGATACGCTTACTCTTTTAGAATCGACCGAGAGTCCGGGTGCGATACGCTTACTCTTTCAGAAACGACCTGAGTCCGGGTGCGATACGCTTACTCTTTGAGAAACGACTGTGAGTCTGGGAGCGATACGATTACTCTTTCAGAAACGACCGTACGTCCGGGTGCGATACGCTTACTTTTTCAGAAACGACCATGAGTCCGGGTGCGATACGCTTTGTCTTTCAGAAACGACCGTGAGTCCTGGTGCGATACGCTTACTTTTTCAGAAACGACCGTTAGCGGTTCAGTATATAACCAAAATATACTCCAGATATTTTCCTGGAATGTTCCATTACTTGCTTTTGGAGTGACAGTACACCACGGGACCAGTGTAATGATTAGCTATGGTCTAAACAGTGAACATCCTATACGGTGGTAATTTTAGAAATGTCAATTATTTCGAGATATACTTTGCGTCATTGGTGAATCATGGCCCCCATAGCAATGATCATGTCTTCGGTGTAAATAGTTTTCTTAACTCTCACAGATGAAATAATATTTCACTAATTTAGAGTTATGTTGTTATGTTTCTCTAACCAGTGTTATCGTCGTAGCAAAAATACACTCATAGAACAACACTACTTTTGTTTTGGTGTTAGTTGCACGGAATTTACAGGACTACTTTTTGACCCAATTATAAGTAACTATTGAAAACAAATTTCGGTTGTCTTAATAAACAGCGCAAAGTATATGCTCAGTTTATCTAAATTGAATTTGAAGCCGCATTGAACTTAATGTGAAGATCTTATAAAATGAATTATTTATTCAAAGCAATTAAGGATTAATTTAGATTAATATATTTAATTATACACTAAGTATGCACTACTATTGTTTGGTTATCCTATAAGGTATATGGTAATATTTGCCTTTTTGGTGATCGGCAGCATCCTTTTGTCTATGTCAAACCTATTAAGGAAAATACCAATTGCAAGTCCAGAAAGCAATGATGATGTTTCCAGTAAAATTAACGCTAAATGTTGCTAAACAAGAGAGCCATGATGGCCCTAGTTCGCTCACCTGAATTGTACAATGTACTGAAATGCAAAACACATCAAAACAATTATTTTGAATGCAACCGCCACAGTGTTAACAAGATTTTTCTTCATTTGGCCTAGTGATCTATATATTTTTTACCTGATATGACCCATATTCCAACATGGACTAGATATCATCAAGACAACATTCTGACAAAGTTTCAACTTGCTCAAAGTAAAAATGTGGCCTCCGGAGTGTGAACAATATTTTCCTTTATTGTCCTAGTTTCTGACCCAATATGACCCATATTCGTACTTGACCTATATTTAATTCAGACAAACATTCTGACAACATGTCAAGCTGCTAAAGCAAAAAATGTGGCATCCAAGGATTTTTCTTTAATTTGGCCTAGTGACCTAGTTTTTGACCCTATATAAATCATATCCGAACTTGGCTTAGATATCATTTAGATAAACATTCTGATCAAATGTCAAGCTACTGTAGCTAAACATGCGTCTTCTACTAAGTTAATAATATGTTCCTTCAAGTTGGCCTAGTGACCTAGATTCTAACCCAATATGACCTATATTCGACCTAGATATCTGTAAGACAAACATTCTGACAAATGCGACATCTAGAGTGTTTACAAGATTTTCCTTCAATTTGACCTAGTGACCTACGTTTTGACCCAACATGACCCATGTTCGGACTTGACTTACATATCATCAAGACAAACATTTTGATAAAGTTTCAACATTCTCAAGCTAAAGATGCAGTATCCAGAGTGTTAACAAGATTTCCCTTCAATTTGGCCTAGTGACCTAGTTTTAAACCCGGCATGACCCCTATTTGAACTTGACCTAGATATCATTTAGATAAACATTCTGACCAAATTTCAAAATAGCGGCTTCTACAGAGTTAACAAGATGTTCTTTCAATTTGGCCTAGTGACCTAGTGTCTGGCCCAATGTGACCCATATTCGAACTTGACCTATATATCTTTAAGTCTTTTATCTTTTATCTTTAAACGTTCTGACAAAATTTCAAAAATTGCGGCCTCTAGGGTGTTAACAAGATTTTCCTTCAATTTTACTTAGTGACCTTCTTTTTGACCAAACATAACCCATGTTCGAACTTTACCTACATATCATTAAAACAAACATTCTGATCAAGTTTCAACATGGTCAAATTGAAAATGTAGCCTCTAGAGTGTTTACAAGATTTACCTTCAATTTGGACTAGTGACCTAGTTTTTGACCCGGGTGTTAACAAGATTTACCTTCAATTTGACTTAGTGACCTACTTTTTGATCAAACATAACTCATGTTTGAACTTTACCTACATATCATTAAAACAAACATTCTGATCAAGTTTCAACATGTTCAAGTTAAGAAATGTAGCCTGTAGAGTGTTTACAAGATTTATCGTTCAATTTGGACTAGTGCCCTAGTTTTTGACCCGGCATGACCCATGTTCAAACTTGGCCTAGATATCATTCGGCTTCTATAGTGTAAACAAGATGTCACTTCAATTTGGCCAAGTTACCTAGTTTTTGACCCAATATTACCCATATTCGAACTTGACCTAGATATTTGTATACGACCTCTAGATAGTTAACAAGATTTTTCTTCAATTTGAACTAGGGACCTACTTTTTGACCCAACATGACCCATGTTCGAACTTGATTTACATATCATCAAGACAAACATTCTGATTAAGTTTCAAGATGCTCAAGTTGAAAATGTGGCCTCCAGAGTGTTAACAAGGTAACACTTTGACCCAGTGACCTAGTTTTGGACCTCATATGGCCCAGTTTCAATCTTGTGTAAGATTTGATGGAGATGAATGTTTTGATAACTTTCATGAAGATCGGATGCAAAATGTAGCCTGTAGAGTGTTTAACAAGGGCAAATGTTGACGACGCACGACGGACAAAATGTGATCACAATAGCTCACGTTGCACTTCGTGCATAGGTGAATTTTTTTTTTGAATAGAAACGTATTTAGTCATGAGTGTCATTTATTGTCAGAGTCTGGTTTAAGCGTCAACAATAACCATTATATAAACATTAACGTGACTTTTAAAGTTTGAGCAGGCTTTGAAATGGAAACACTATTTAGAATATCAAGAACATTTGTTTGGACCGATCTTTCTTAGAAAATATCTTTTTAAATATCAACATACAACGATAACAACATTGTCGATAACAGATCCAATTATTAAAAGGATGGATAAATCCCACGATCTGCGTCTTAGAAAACAGGCAAACGGTATGAATTAAATCAAAGCACTGCAAGTGCTTACAGCAAGGGGCTAACTGCAGATAACATTTGGACATGGATTTACCGATCCCAAAAGTCTAACTTGAACACTTTACACTAGCAATTTGTAAGTTAGCACTTTATATCCATATATTAAATGATAAAGGAGTAAAGCAAAACACTGTAAACACAGTATGATGGTCTATCGATATACTAAAAGTTGGCATACACATGCGCGTCTGCTATCTGGATAGTTTCTGCTTAGCACACCTCCTGGTTTACAATGGATTTTTAGTCGTGTCTTTTTTTAATGCAATTAACACATATACATTTCATATCAAAATCACAATAACCTGACAATGATAATTATATTGAGAGTCCTTTCAAAGCAGAAATAAAATCCTGTGTTATCTACATTTTCTTCAGTGTGCAATGACTGAAATATTGTTAAAAGCGACGTAAAACATCATACACACGATTTAATCATTTCTTAGTGTTTCACACCGCATATGTGAATAGTTTTAAATGCATTGCTTTTGAATTCATTTTAAATCCCAACATTTTGAAAGAGTTTATTGCAGCGGTGTTAAATGACAATTGCACCACTGATATCGGTAATTTATAAGACAAAAAATATTATATTTTTCTTACAAAAAAAATATCTGACCAGAGCGGGAATCGAACTCAAGTCTCCCGTTTCACGGCCAAACATGCTAACTACTACGTTACGCGGCCACTTCGATAGATATCATTTATAACATAAGTATAAGCCAATACACGAGTTAGCGAAATATTTAGTATGAAACGTTGTATCTTGATAAAAAACAATTGTCATTTAAATCATTTGTTTTATAACTGGGACTTGACTATCTTATTCCGTCTGCTGAGGTTGTTCAGGTTAATTTTGATTGAAAATTTGATGTATTTACCTAGGAATCTAAAATGAAATACTCTAGTACTTAGATACCAGATTAACGTCTGATAATACAAGGAAAGGATTTTTGGAAATTACGACGCCTAGGCTCACTTTCACATTTATCGTATATATGTTATATTTTGTCAACTGTTTATTTTATTATCATGTAAATAATTTGAATGTTTGAGTATATATGTTATCATTGGGACTCATTCATCTCAATTTGTTTTTGAGTCGGAATCGAAAAGTTACCTTTACTCCATTCGATTTACAATATTTAGGAATTACCAATGCACTTTACGCGCGATCAGGTATGTTGAAAGCGTAGAAATACATTTTAATTATTAATCATGTAATTCATATGTTTTAACATAAAAATTCTTTCGAGTTATTCCTTTTGGGTTAGTGATGTCGAATCAAATCAATTTTCGGCTTCATATGTCAACAAGTTACCGCATTTTGATTTTTAGACAGGAACTATTGGCGGTACAAGATGACCAACATGGAAATTAGCTGGCAACAGTCATTTCATTTTTAACAAAATATTCCACAAATCATCCACTTTCATTGACATTATGTACGATCTGCAACCACCAATACATCTATATGAAGTCGAGAAACGGAGAGCTGATGTAGAAAGACAGATGTGAAGTAATTCCATGCCGATATCGTAAAACGCCTGTCTAGATTCCAGTCTCAAAATGATGCGTCGTTTCGAAAATTAGCTACTATAGCAATTGGCTCTAAAGAGCCCCTTGCTAAAAATGTAACTAAAATTAGCACTCATTCAGCAATTACACAAATCATGATTAAGTAAATTTGAAGGGAAATTACATGAATCCGTATCTCGTGAGTTATAATTGGATCACCCGATTCCACATAGCGTAATGGCGTGAGCTTCGCCACGTGAAAACCTACCTTCGGAGGAAGTTTCGAACTCAGCGGAAACATGCATTGCCGGATTTGGGTCATGAACAATCACCAAAACGTGTTCAATAATGCGTACTAGATGTTTGACTGGGAGGGAATAACCCGATAAAATGAAAAAGAGGCAGATGTTGTTGCGGTAAGATCATAGTTTCTATAATTCACCGCCTCGGGGGGTCCGGGAGGTTGCTGGTTCGAATCCCGTGCGGCTCATACCAAAGACTCTAAAAATGGTAATAATGGCTTTCACTCTGAGTCGTTCGGGGTAGTGGGGCAAGCATTACGACTGACTCGCTGGTGTCAGGATAAATGGCCCACTGGTTAATTTCCCAGCTAACAACTTTACCTAGATTAAAAATATTGAAAGCGGCGTAAAACACCTCACAAACAAAGACAAATCCAGAGGATTAGTGATATCGTGTGACTTTATTCAATATCTTGTTACAAAAAACTGTTGGTGTGTTTCGAATTCACCAAATGAACTTATTACACCTTGTTCATCTTTAACCTGTGGCTCAACTTGGTCTTTAATTCCCAATATAAAGCACCATATTTGTATATCCGTTTCGGCATAACATTGGCATGATATGTTTTGGAAGTGTTATGATGGCTCTGAATCTAGCCTTTACCTTTGATATGTTTAAAATATGGCACTCATGCTTTAATGATTCATTTGGGAATGTTAGTATTTATAATTTGAGTACTAAACTGAATACAATGTCTTTTAATGGTGCTCTATAAGTGCAAATTCTGCCTAGAGTGCAATAATTCCCAAGCTTAACTTTAGTTTTCTTGTGAATCAGGAAGAAGGTTGCAGGGTAATACACGTTGTATCTTCTGATCAAACGTCCGCATGCAATGACTTACTCAATCAGTGTATTAATGTAATTTGACTTTTGTCGTTATCAAAATTCGAATGGGTAATATTTATGTTGTTATGTTTTTGAAAAGAGAGATTATTCTTAAGAGACGAGAGTAATATCGACCATGCTTTCAACGTTCTATGTTTCAACACGAAGTCATATAATTTATAGATAACTCATAACCAGTCTTTTTCACATACTGCATCATACAACTTTGAAAACATCTAAACCAAATTATAAAAATTCGTTGTAAAGAAAAATACATGTTTTATATTTGAATAGATTTGAAACATTGTAACAAAAGAAGAAATTGCTTATTGTGAGCAATGGCTTATTTTGTCAAGGTGTTTTCAAAAGAAGTCCTCCGCTGCCGAGACGTCAAACCGCGTCTGTGTGAGGTATAGGTTTACATAATTTCTTGTGTCGGAGATGTACATGTATGTACATGTTCATATTTACTGGAGCGTAAGCTCTCATAAACGAACCGTACGTTTGCGATTCTTAATTTAAGGAAACAATGCACGTACGCCATCATTATCATAGAAAGGGGTTCAATTTCTTTACTTTCGACAGCGTCAAATAATTCGCCATATACAAATTTCACTCGTTGAAGTCCCTTATTAATTCAACGTTTTACAAGTATAATATCGCTTTAAAAACCCCTGATCAAGTTGCATTTCATCTTGTAAGACACTTTGGTTTTGTTGGGGTAGTTTTACAGCTGTAACATGGTGTCTTTACGCTTAAATAACATCCTGTTGATAAATGTGTGTGACACTCCCTTGTTCGTTAACCCTTTCCCTCATACAGACGCCTTCGGACACCTCTTCAGCATACTTTTCAAAACATTCTTGCAAAATGAGAAGCTGCTCATAATGGGTAATTTCTTCCTTACACAACATGTTTTCGTTTAGACTTTCTTTAGTAGAGAATGTCCATAATTTTGCCTACATATTTTCAAAATCGTCTGCTGCTGATTTGTTGTATGTGGGTAAGGATTATCCTTGGAAAACGCCCCGATATGATACATATTGGCTTCATCATAAATGTCATTTCCGTGACACTGCCCCCAGTCAGTTTCTCCAATAAGCATTGTTTGTACTTATTAATTTGTCATCGAAATAGTATCATTACATTGGCAAACTGTCGCTTGTATTATGTACTGATAGCCATGTGCTACATTTTTTTCAAAACTGATTATTGCAAATCATTACTATCAATTAAGAGAAATATTTTTCATTAACCATCAGCATTTTATTTTGTTTAATTTTGCATATCAACAGAAACGTTATTTCACGGAGAACGATAAATTCTCGAAACTCAAACACAAATGTTGTTATTAGAACAAATAGAGCATAGGGTAAGTTGCAATTTGAATACTGCGATAGCACTGGGAATGGCAATTAATCTAGCACCAACTAATCAGGAATCATGATTAACTCAATTATCTAAACGCACTACCTGAGTGTTGATATAGTAGATTGACGCAAATAGGGGTAATACTATCTTGTGGAAGGATGTTGGTGCGCATGTTTGTATGGTGTTTTACGCCACCATTAACACATGTTAAGTTATATCATGGCGTTTCCTGGGTAAGCTATTGGTCCATTTATCCTGACATCAGTTCGGAATGCTAAATCCGCAAACCTTAGCCCCGATAAGGGCAGCCATTACTTCAATGTTTAAAGTTTTGTGCATGTCTGAACAGTTACGGTCAAATTGTCAATACCGCCCAGCCCCCATGTTGTTTAACGGATCGGTATGATTTATACACTCTTGCTAGACCCCAAAGGAACATATTTGCCAAAATTATTTTCAAATCGGAGCTTCATTCTTGGAAAAGATTATTGTAAAACATTTTGATATATACATTTAAGGTACACAAGCCACAGCCCTCCACCCTAGGAGTCCAAGTTGTTTTGGACAAGAATATTTGTTTTCTAAAAAAATCCTTCTGTCACCCTAACAACCAGACTTACCCCCTGGGATTGATTTTTGTTAACAACTTAGAAAAAAGACCACGCAACGCACGGGCGGACAGACGTCGACAAACACCGGACTTTTAGTGATCATAATAGCTAGACCAACGTCGTGTTTATGTAAAGCAAGATGTTTATGTGAGGCAAGATTCATCGGAAATATTATCAATTTTGCGATTCTTTACATAGACGGGTAAATGAAAGTATAACTACGCCAAAAACGTGACTTGCAACTTTTACACTGCTATGTTTGTTTGAAACGCAATTTTCGCCGCTTTCAACAGTAGTTCAGTTAAAGCACTGCGTTTCCTAGTTACATTCCCGTTATTATATATCTTGACATCGATACATCAGTCGGATAGAACGGTGTATTTATTGGAGTTTAACGCCGTTTTCGACAAATTTTCAGGCATAACATGGCGACCAGTTCACTTACTCATATGTTTCCAGGATTTCTCACAACAGTTCTCCACATAACATACCTTCAAAGTGACTGTCTTCTTTTCCAGATAGACTGTTAGACCATTGATGGAACACGAATGACGCTGGTTGACTTTTATCAAACGTCGGAAAGAGTGTTGGCCGAGCTGGGGTTCGAACTCACAACCCCTGGTTTGACATTCCGCGTCGCTACCGACTGAGCTACCGGGGCTCGTCTAGAACGGAAACCAGTTCTACCATTTTTTAAGATGTTAGGTATGGCCCGACCGGGAATCCTTTCGCAATTCACGTATCTGTCTGGTTCAAGGATGGACATGCTTTGTTTTCCAGTGATTGTATACGTTGTTTTCCAGTGATTCTATACGTTGTTTTCCAGAGGTTGTATACGTTGTTTTCTAGTGGTTGTATACTTTGTTTTCTAGTGATTGAATATGTTGTTTTCCAATAATTGTTTACGTTGTTTTCCAGTGATTGTATACTTTGTTTTCCCGTTCTACTATACGCTGTTTTCCAGTGATTGTTTACGTTGTTTTCTTTTCAATAATTGTTATTTCTAATGCATGTTGTAAGTATCACTTCCACCACTGAAGTTTTTCCTATAATAGCATGTCTTAATTATTACAAATGTCTATGTTTGCCGTAAAGGTTCCAGATTTCGTCTGCGTCAGATGCGTCAACATTCGTCTGCAAGTTGGAATGGATTAAAATCTATATTGTTCCCATATATTTTGAACTTAACGAATGTTCATTGTCAGCGTCGTGACTTTAGTAATTATTTTTTCACATATAAAAACAGAGAATGGATAGTATTGCAAAGAAACCTAATTAATTTGAAATTATACTACGCGAAGATGTCATCTGAAATACAAAATGGATTAAAGCCTTATCCAGGCAATTATATAAATCGCTCTCTATACCCAGTTTCTAAAAAACAATATGTGATGAATATTTGATTAAATCAGACAAGAAGTTGGAGACTAAATTGTAGCTATACTCATGTATCTATTTTTAATTTTCAGATTCGTTCACGTTTACTAGACATAATGCATGCAGTTACTCAGCATAGGCAAAATACATTGCATTTCACCATTTACGATTGATATAAGATAAGAAAACTGTTTATTAACGTGACCTGTGTGCATTTACATACATGAATAACACATGTTATACAAATATTACCAGACCCGGCCCATTGGGCCTATCAGTCACTATAAAATATATACATAATATGAACGCATAAAGTCACATGAAATTAGTTATTTACAAATATACAATAATTTGGTAACAGTGTGTGTAATGAGACATTGCACTCAATATGTAATGGCTTTTTTCACACAGTGAAACACGATCTAGGTAGCTAATTTACCGGGGTAAAAGAGGGTTACTCCCAAGGTAATTAAATCTACCATACATAGCTGACCTCTTTCTTAGGTAGCTCTTAACAATGAATTTCGCACATTTACGGGGTTAGCATTGATCAGAAATGACAGTTTTTCGTGATCACTTAATTCATTAAAAATATAGTCATTTAAGAACATATCATTTCGAATGTCTATATAAATATCACATTTTATCAAACAATGACTTTCGTCTTCTACAGAGTTTGATTGGCACGTTTGCTCAGGGATTTCTCCGATATATCGTCCAGTCTCGAGTTTAAGAGGTAAGATACCACACCTGAATTGCGCAAGAAGTGATCGCTCATATTTCTGCAGGTTTAACAGTGTACAGTGTTCATTTTAAAACGCACTTTTGAATTGTATATAGGTCCTTAATTTAGAAGTTGTTTGCAGACTATTCCCCCAAATGTTACCATAATAAGAGTTTATCTTTTCCTTCACTGTATCCAAATTGATTGGTGTCTTAGTGTTATAAAAACAAATAAAATACATATATTATATTATATTATAAACAAAAGATAACAAAACTATACAAGGAATAGAACAATCATTTAAAGGAGGCATTAAACGTTCTAACAGTACTACTAATACTACAGATACTGTTCATATATTTAAGACTTTGCGATCATAATTTCAGCATTACATATTAATTAAAGCTACTTGTATTGTAAAGCGCAGAATAATTGCTCTTTCTATCCATCCATGCATTCTAAAGTCCTTATTATTATAAAGACGAGTGATAGACGGAAATAAATCGGCCATATGCAAATCTTGATGCTAATTTTTATGAAAACAATGTCTTTTGTCTGAAAATAATATAATTTGATCCTGTTCAAGAATTTGATTTGAATTGCTATTCAGCACACATATATAAGTTCAAATGTGATTGATTGATTGGGGTTTTACACCGTTTTTTCAAAAACAAATCAGTCATATTAAATGCGAGGAGTTTTACATTTAATATGATTATTTCCGGGATTGGGCGATTGATTTCATGTTGCAGTAAACATGTGCTTAGTATATGTATGAAACTAATAGCATTACCTTTTGGAACTTAAAATTGAATCGTTAAGATCATAACATGTACTACTAAAAGTGTTATCCAAATCTTAATATAAAGTTCGATAAAAAATATAATAAACTTTGGGACACCGCTAGTATACTAAGTATATAAAATGAATAATGGTGAAACCTTTTATTTTCATCTAAGAAATGTCTCAGTGAAATTAATGATGTGGTGCAGAGTTTTATTTAAATTTAAATGTCCATTGAGAAAGTGTTAGTAGTCAAATAAGTATAAACAAATGTATGAAAACAACAAAACTATGAGCAATTTATAACTGAGTGAGTGCCAACACAATAATTGTAATAGTAAGTTTTAATCAATTGTAAGATTAGTTTCTAGTAGCACGTGATTGGATAGACAGGCACGATATGAATAATTACATTTGTGTCTGATGAAGTGTCTGATGAAGTGTCGTTTTTGGCGCCAATACCATTGGCAGTCCGGCCGTAGAATTTGAGTAGGATGAATTCCTCATATGATGGCCATGACGAGCCGCGACAGCTCTGTCGGTATCGACGAGGGATTTTAATCCAGGGGTAGTGGGTTCGGACCCCGGCTCGGCCATTCATCATTTCCAATGATTGATAAAAGTCACTTAGACTAGCGTCATGTTATGTTTTTCAACGGAGCGGTATAATATGTACATAATTGTTTTCAAATCGGGCCGATCCTATTGGACAATACTATTTCTAAGATTTTGGAATGTTCCATCTTTTTCTGAATCCGCAGCAACCAAAGCTCTACATACAAATGAAATATTTAAATAAAAGATGAAAAGAGTGCAACTCTGCGAAATAATCTTGTAATTGATCCATTGTATTAGGAGCAAAAGTTGCTTGTAGGGGAATGTGAACGGACACAATGAGCACCCACACTACATGCTTAGGTGAGCTAAACAGACGTTAAAGGCAGCCATATCCAATTATATTTGAAGATGAAATTTAAAATACTTTGTGTGATATGACATTGTTAAATTCTCTAAGAGAATTACATGAATACGATTTTATTTTCTGATACGTGCTGTCTGTCCTTCATTTCAAAACATAATCAATATATTTGCACAGCTACTAACCTGGTCCCCGATTCGTCAGAGTTATGTAAACAACTCATTTAAAAAAAAGAAAACCCATGTTACGCTACAATAGACAAAGATATTGTCAACAATGTACCTGCGGGCAAGTAATATTTTACTAATTGCAAAATCGTGTTGTGGGTAAATAAAACATGACTTGCCGTAAATGACCTCTAATCTGCTTTACAAGCATACTATAAAATCCTTTTAAATTGCCTTTAGTTTGTTTTGTATGGTGTTTATCTCCGTTTTAAACACTTCTCCATTTGATCACGTTTCCTGGGTAAGTTACTGGTCCATTTATCCTGACATTAGCGAATCATTCGTAATGCTCACCACACAATTCTGAACCCAATAGAGTGTAAGCCATGACTACATTGTCTTTGGTATGATCCGACCGAGCATCGAGACTGCGACATCCCGCACCCAAAGGGAACTCACTTCCACTTCACATCCGAGGCGGTTGTTTTCAATTAGTTTAGATGGCCCGAGATGTTTCAAATCAAACGCCTCGGACGAAAACTGAAATGATGGTGATACACGACGCATTATGCCAACGAAAATATCGATGTGTGGGCAATAATAGGAGAGTTATTTACACACTTCGTCTTAAACTTGCCGCACATCGGTGGTGCAGTGGTATAGTGGTTAGGGTTCGATCCCCGGCCGGGCCATACAAAGCTTTTACAAATGGTAGTTATGGCTGCCCTCCTTGTCGCTCAGCGCTGTGACTGACTGACTAGCTGGTGTCAGGATGAATACACTGTTAAATTACCCAGATAACGCCGTGATATAACTGAAAAATTGTTGAAAGTGGAGTTTAACACTAAGTAATCAGTCAATCAATTCAACTGGCCGCCGTTTTACAACTTAAATTATTTTGTTAAATAATTGTAATTTGAGCTATCCCAAGAGAAACCCAACATTATGATCTCTGCGTAATGTATCGAACCAGATCAGCTTGCGACACATTCCGTCTCAGGGGGATAAAGGTAAAGAGTAACAATTCCTTTAACAGAAAATCCACAGCAGGCCAAAAGTTGACGAACTGCATGCCTGTATTGCATATCGTAATTCACTTAGATATCTGTGCATGTTTATTTCCTGCGAAATGGTCGTGCAGCTATTCGTGTCAAGGTAATCACTATTAATTCAAGCAAATACAATTAATTGTCCCCTAGCTATTTCCGGTAATTTGCATTTGTTGTTGCGTGCAAACAAAGGAAACAACATTGATTCAGCCATACCATTGACTATATAAATCGTTAAATATAAATACTTGGTGCAATTTTGATTTCAACTTCTTATCTGAAATGTGTTTTCTTTCCGCTTTTCAGATCAAGCGAGAAAATACCAAATATATTCCGCTATTGAAGATTATTGTTAAAATGGAAATGTTAATTTGCAAATATCAGAATCTATTCGAGACCGAGTGTGTCTGGAAATGTAATACACTTTACTTTGTTCGGAACTGAGGCGTCGTTGACATTGAAGCAATTTATCATTCGAGTGCTTGTTTAAAGACAAATGCTAAAATTAAGTCTCATTGAGGGAACAAAAATACAAAAGAACATGTCTCAAAAATTGTTGTGACTTTTTTCTGACAAAACCCAGATGTCTAAAATATTGAAGTAATGCTAGTTTGCCATACTTATGACTATGCCACAGACGCTTGCATAAAGCCCGACCTTGGGAAACGGTACATGTTAGTATTTCTGACCAATACTGTCAACCCCGTCTAGCGCAGCGTCTACACAAGTCGACAGACGTGTCTCACAAACGTATTTAAGTAACATGTGACATGTAGATGTTAATCAGACTATGCAGATGCACAGGTTGTTCTTAATATACACTATTCACAGTGGCCAACTTGTTCATTTTCCATCGAATGGGATCTTACAGCATTTGTGTGCAAAGAAATGTTATAAAAAATAAGCCGTCCCTCGAGAAAACCAACATTACGCGCTCTGTATAAAGTATCGACCCGAATCAGCCTAAGCATGCCACGAAGGCTAATCCAGACAGACACTGTTCGCATCCTGTGGATTTTCTGTTTCAGGAATTATTACTCTATACCTCTTTTCCCCTGAGACAGAATTTGCTCATATCATGAACTGTTTCGATAACTATATCATTTATAATAAAAAATAACAAAAATAAATTACTTACCCTTTCCCTCATATAGACGCTTTCTGACGCCTCTGCAGCAGACGGCTTTTTGAAAACATAGTGACAAAAGAAGAGATTGCTCAAAACGAGCAATCTCTCCTTTTGCCACAATGTTGTCCACTTTTGGTCATAGGTTATCCATTCAATTATAGAGATTTTCTATTTTTTGACAAAATATGTTCATGGTCGTCTGCTGCAGAATTGTCGTATGAGGGAAAGGGTTAAATGTATTGCAGATAGTAGTCTTCAGAATTATAGTGAGTTTTTATTTACAACCGAAATTTGCGATACTTCAAACACAGGGTAAGTATTGGCTCTTGCACTCTCCTTTAGAAATGTAGATTGTTCATTGTAGAAATATAGAAATAATGGCAACATTTACACAACTTTAATTTCGTTGAGAACAATAAACAAAGTTTTACACCGGAACAAAGTTTGAGCATCTGGATACTTGTAACATGTTATAATGTTTTATAAATATAATTTAAAAAAAGGCGCACAGGAAGACTCTCTAAAAACAATAGTAACCACAAAATAAAATAGTTGATTTCATTTCCCCAATGACTAATATGAATTTGCACTTAATTTACAACATTCATTGGTCAGAAAACTAGGTCAAATGCCATGTTAATACAACCGCGTCGAAAACATGATATCATATATCATCACCGGAAATGAGGTGTCATAATTTATTTTCCTATTTTGATGAATAATTGGTTTATCATATAATTGCAGTTTCTTAAGCCCCTTATCTTAATTCAATTCCATTCGGGTATTTATTCCAGTAATTCTAATAGGTACATATTGTAGTGTTTTTCAACACTTGACATAGTCTGAAGTGGGAGAAGGAAAAGTATATTCTTATGACTATTGATTTATATTTACATTTGTATTTTTGCATTAATTCAAATGAACATACCATTACACCAAATTCTTACTCCCACATTATATACAATAAAACTATTTCTGTGAAATAAATAAAAAATCTGTTATTCGAATAAACACAATTTCTTTCTTCCAAACTCCACAAACAAAAACTAATTTAGTAACACAGTACTGGGCGAAGATGGTGATGACAATATCTTTGATATATATTCGATTTAGATATGATTTCTCCTAAGCGCCATAGATCTGAGATTGTATATACCGATTTATTTGAACAATGAGCCATCTGAAACATACCATTCATCGAATCGGTACATTAGAGTAAAGTTCACCACTATGCATCGATTTAGCTGCCCAGATCGAACTGACATTGCAAACGTCTTCTTATATGTTTACGACCATGTTCATCTGATAGTCGGAACCTCAACCTGTCTCCTCGTCGGAGACCAATATCTAAATATAACGCACTTAATGCGTTTCATGTATCTGCTTTCGTGTTCCTTGAATATGATGCTAGTTTTGAGGTGGTGCTATAAAAGAAGCTATGACTTCGCTTTAAGTGTGTCCAATCGTATATCAAACAGTTGAAATGGCTTTTATTAGACGGTCAAGAGTGGTATTTATCCTATTAAATCAGCGACAGATGTCGTTTAAAGTACAACACTGAGAATACGAAAGAAACGCCGTATTGTTGAATCGTTGCTTTGCGATTAAATCAAGAAAAGCTGCTTAAATGAGTGTTTCCTTATTTCGGAGTCAGATGATTCTGTCACAATGCCTTGTTTTAATACAAGTGTCAGTTCACGTGTAAATAAATAGTAAATCATTGTTTGGTAACATCGGAAATCTCGTTGTCATCATACGTTCGGATACCGATTTGCTTCTTAGTTTTGTTTGTAAAGATTAATATCTACTGTCTGGTTCTTTGTTATGAAAACGCTCTTAGTGGTTAATTCTTTACTACAGGTTTTCCTAGACTTGAGTGATTCATATGTATGAAGTAGTGCAATATTTGTGAGATTACCTCATACAATACTTACGTCGATATATGTATTGTCTGGTTATTAACGATTAAAACTCTATTGGCTTTAATAATCTTTACTACAGGTTTGCCTAGGCTAGTGTGATTCTACAGAAAAAGATACATACTAGTTGGCAAATATATGAAGTGTTACACTATTTGTGAGATTACCTCATACAATTATATCGTCAATACGTGTATTGTCTTGTTCTTTACAAGGAAAACCCTTTTGGTGTTGATATATATAGCCTTACTACACGTTTGCCTAGGCTGAGTGATTCTACTGAAAAAGACACAAACTACTTGGCCTATACGATGTAGTGAAATATTTGTGAGTTTACCTCATACAATAATATCGTCAATATATTCATTGTCTTGTTCTTAACGATGAAAACGCCCTTAGGTTTGATAACAATGCCACAGGTTAGAGGGATTATACTGAAAAAGACACATACTACTTGAGCTAAATGTAGTAGTGCAGTCTTTGCGAAATAACCTCATACAATTAAATCGTCAATACATATATTTATAACTGAATATGTCAAGATGCTTGATAGATGTCTACATAGCATGGTCTTCTTTTTATTCCATTTGGCGATACTCACCAATATCTCATAATCAATACGGCTCGTGTATATGAGAATGGCAACAAAATGTCCATTATATGATTATTTATTCAATTCCGAAATTAGTCGTTGATAGATTGAAAGTTGGTTTTTAAAACATGAAATAAACAACCAAACATTTATTTGACAATATGTTTGGTGTCAGTAGGATAACCAATATTGGCTTATAATATGGCTGGAATGTATTTAGGCAATGTACATATATTAACGAAGAATATTTCCTAAATGGGTCAGAACAGAAACATAATCTTATCTTTACGATCCAATGTTTTGAAATAAATGACGGTTCTGATCGAGTTGCATGCTCGTGATGCCTTTCTCCAGAGGCTTGTATTGTGGTTGTTTGATATAATTGCGAATAGGGCGGTTGGAGTTCAGATAGGCAAGTGGCACAGTCTGTCTGAATATATGCGATCGTCATTTCCCGTGTGATGTGTCCCATTTATTTATGTTATAATTTAATCAATGCTGCTTTTGCAGATATTATCTTATTTATCGACTTTACATTATACATTGTTCACGTATATATTTTTTTTCCGTTTGTTTTACTATTAAGAATCAAGTAAGTTCTAGCCAAACAGCTCAATACTAACAACCTATAATTCACGTGTTGCTTTAGTTACAGACACATTGAAAAATGATCGTAATAATAACTTAAAAAGATATTGAAAATTGTTCTTTCAATGTTCCAATTTAAGCGAGCATCTAGACTATTTGATTATTTTGATTGTTTTTGGTATATTTTTGCATGCTGACATTTAGTTACGCAGCAAAGCAAAACTGAAGATATATTTGAATGGGTCATTTATCTTTTTCTATCTCTATCTCTCTGTGTCTATGTCCTAACTTAATCGTTTCTTGATCATAGCAAACTGTGTATTTTACACTATAAATGACATTCGAAAAGATTGTGCCAAAAGGAAAAATTGCCCATAATGTTGCCTTATTGTTTTCGTCTTTAATCATAAATCATACTTTCATATGTATAACTAATTCATATTTTTGCCCGCTGCAGATTACTTCGATGTGGGAAAGAGTTATGTTCTAGACCACCTTATCTGAGTGTTATGATTGAAGACAACGCTTATTAACTCGACACTCACAGTAATATGAATATATCAGCAGTGTTGTACAATTAATTGAATAATAAATGTTAATAAAGCACTACATGCATATATTGAATGTTCTTTTTTATCTTATTGCAAAGGCCTGAATCTAATCGAAGCTGATAACTGAGGTAGTTAAAACCGTGAATGTAATTAATTTATCAATATTGCTATTGATATACAGTACTTGCTCCATATCATTTTACAGGGATATTAAGGCTGTACTCTTCGCCAGTGTATTTGTCTATGAACGATTTTATTTGTATACTAAGGATTTTCTCAGAAAATGTGTTTAATGTAAGATCACGTTAAAGCATTTCTTTCTTTTAAGATTGGTGTTAGTCATCATCAGTTTGATTAAAGTTACAACTTATTGAACCTATGTAACAAGGTAGGTTGGTTGATAAACAGATACTGTTGAACCGATCTGTTATATAACCGAATCAATAAAGATTACTCGCAGACGATACATACAATAATTAAATTGCAAGTTGAGGTAAAGAAATGACTATTGTATTTCAAATTTCAATTGATTTTGCATAGAAACAAGTACATCTAGGGTTTTTAATTATACAGATAATTCATACGAGGATAAGGAGACGTTTTATCGTGGGAAAAAAAGTGTTTCTTAATTTGGTACTTATGCTAACAGTATACTGTTAGAACAAATATATTAGATAGAATAAATTATGATTCTACGAACATGGACATTTTAAAAGCCATACTTGGAAAACAAGCCTGCTATCATTTCCTTTATACATATATATCACGTGATGCTTTTGCACATGACACATGCACTATTTGACATTTCGCAAATGTTCGAAGGTCAGGTGCGTAACCAGATTGTCATAACACACTGATTTATGTGCGAGTGCAGCAAAACCTAACAAGAACATTACAGCGTTTTACTAGTACATGCCTGAGTGCTCGGTGTGTTGAGACTTAATACAACCCAAACTATCGAATGACCTGGCTCAAGAAAATGCCGCTGATCCCTCCAAATTGAAGATAGACAAGCATTCTATATCAGACACAGGCTTGGTCAATTAGATCTCAAACTGCCTGGAATAATATCCGGATATTGCTATGAGGAACAGTATGGTTCCAGTTAACACCGCCAGTGATATCCCCCAGATTAACATTTATTTAACCGGAATGATGGTATGGACGAGGGCAGTGTCATGACGTATCTTGAAATACCTTTTGATACCGCTCATTATTTAATACTTTCGGCGTTATCAACCGAAAGCTTCTTGAAAGCTTTTTTCACCTGAATATATATTTACAAATGATAATTGCATTAATATTAAGGAAATTTACGATTATTTTTTAAAATTTAAATATGAATTTGCCTGTATTCAGGGGTTAAATCACGTGTCAGGGGTTGTAGATCTTATTCGGAATTCTTGTTTTATCTCGCATAAGATTGTTTCCCATCAACTAAGCATAGAAACAGGAAGGTATGGACATAGTAGAATGGAGCGCAATTTGCGTATTTGTACCTTTTGCGATACTTGTAATATTGAGGATGAGTATCATTTTATAATTATGTGCCAATGTATATAGTTACACGGAAATAGTATATTATGCAGTACTTCTATGTTGGATCGAGTGTTTATAAATGATACATTTGACATATGATTTTTGGCCATAACAAAAATACAACATTGATTGATTGATTGTTTGCGGTTTAACGCCGCTTTCAACAACTTTTCAGTTTTAACATAGCGTTTCCTGGGTAGATACCAGTTCTACTGGTCCATTTATCCTGACACCAACCAGTCAGTTGTAATGCTAACCCCGCAATCCTTAGCGCCAAGGAGGGCAGCCATTACTATCCGTTAAAGTCTTTGGTATGACCCGGCCGGAGATCCATGATGGGACAAAACTGATTGAACTAAAAAGAATCTTGGTGTCTTTTACCAATGTTCACATCGAGATTTGCCAGGAAGTTAGACATAGATAGAGTCTTACCCTGTTACCTACTTGCATGTAGGGTACTTTAACATTTTTGCACTGCGAATATACATCTAAAAATTTGTTTTAAATGTAATGAAATGTATTTATTATGCATATACACATAGGATCTAAGTCTAAAGTGAATATATGTTTTTAAAGATATTTTCCATATGTTTCTTAGGTGGTTTTGGACACTGGCTGGTTATATATCAAAAAGAAAACAAAATAGATTGTTTTAGCGGGTGCTTGCGAACACCTTATGAATTAAGCAATTGCGCAATCGATTGCTCTTGCGACTGCGACCCTTCGTCACTTGTGCACCAGACGCCGGACAGTAAACATCGAGTCAAGATTCTCGCATAATTCGTAAGGACAGGCCCTTATGAATGGTTGTGAATGCCCTGCGAGCGCTACAAAAACATTGTGATGATTAAGAATGGCTTACGAATACTAACGAGTATGTTGCGAAGAAGTGAAGAATATGTCTTCCTTGCGAATTGTAGGAGTATATTGCTGATATTCGCAACAATAAACGAATGGTAGTGAGTGGTTAAGAACATTTACGAACCTCTTGCGACCATATCCCGATCATTACGAGTAATTGGCGAGTGCTACTCGCAATGGCAATCGCAGGGAATATGGGACTGTGTGAGAGCAGCATTAGATCCATCGGTAGCCTACGAGTATCTAAAGGGCTCGAATAAATATTATTTTCTTCTTAGGAAAACCTATAAGAGCTGAACAAATAAATTATTAATGAAAAACGGATTGTACTTTTACATCAGTTTGTTACTCTGGTACCAGTGGTTTCATAGCAGAATTCATTGATGCATGTTCAAAAGGGTTATATCGAGTACAAAGAGTAGTAGGTAGTAAGCATCCTAATAATTATCTCCCTTTAAACGATTTTATTGTTTACCATGTGTCAAATTCTTTAAAAAACAATATCCTTAATTTTGTTAAATGTGTAATTTGTCTGTCTAAGACATCGCTCTGAAATTTGAAGTTGTTGACACAATTGATTAATTGTATATTATTCCGGTCAATGACGTTTAAACAATCTGTCAGCTACGATTGACATCTGAGCATGTTTCGGCCATCAACCACGGCATTATCGTTCAGCGATTCAAGTGTAGTTAATTGTTTTGATGTCTAGGAAGCACAATAAAGGTTCCGATAACACTTTCAACACTTTTCTGTATATGGCATGTTTATTGAATGCAATGACAAGCAAAATAAATCATTGATTCTGAAATGTTATTTAGTTTGTGGAAAATGTCCGCTTCGCAATTAATTGTATGGAATACACGAATGCATTATTTCAATGTGTACACCCAGACGAACATAATTGGATGAGTCGACAATTTGCGTCTTTGTTTGATACAGAGAAAAATATAATCTCGACTAAAGTTATTGTGATACATTGGAACTATAGTTTCCATCTTAGTAATTTGCCGGCTTTCGAAGATCGCATACACTTTCGAACTCCAAACAAAGATACATTCAACGAAAGGAGAGTCACAAACTACACTCTATGTTTTATTATGTCAAAACACCTATACAGTATATACATATACATATACCCCCTTTTCAGGAAAACGTGTTGTAGATTTTCCGAGGACTGAGAAGAAGGACAGGCAAAATAACTTGAAGGGATTTCCATTTATTTGAAATCCGATTCGTTTAATACCTAGCGATTGTAGGCCTGTCTGACATGACGAATGAATGATTTCCTTATCAAAGGAAATACGATGGCGTAATTATGATAAATGGTCTCTTCACATGCAATGTATTTCTTTCCAAAAGAACAAATGTATAGATATTTGCGAAACTGGTGACATTGATTTAGTTTATATTACACCTGTTTAACGAGAAAAATCCACTTGTATTCAGCAGACGTCCGGGACGCGTGGTAGACAAATTTAGTTATTGATGTCAAATGCTGTTGAGATTTGTGTGTCTTGTAATAGTTGTATCTTATCCTATCTTGCAACGAGTCTGGAAACATTGTAACGATTTATTGTTTTAGAAAGAATATCAGAGCCCGTCCATGGGAAAAGGTACAAGTTGGCATATAGGAAACAATCAGTTTGTACATTTACCCCCATCTTATGAGAAAGCATACCGAGGGCTTGGCGTGAAACGGTTGTAACTGAAATTGGTATTTTTTTTTATCAAGGTTAACCACCTCGCCATAAAGTGTTTATAAGCGTTAACTCATTTGTCAGTATGAGGACATTATATTTTGCATGGAGAAGAATTACTGTAAGTTGTTTTGAGTATCTTGTCTTCTAATCCATGCGGATAAATAAATCAATAGTATGTATAAGTAACTTATAAATGGCCATGTAAAATTCATGTGAATAAAATATTGTTAAAACTAATGATAAATGAATTAATTTAGATTTGTGCTGCTTTGTTTAATATTTGATATCTTGTGTTAATGATTCATTATCTGATACGTCTTTAAAATTGATACATATGAATATTCGTTTCTGTAGTTGGCCTGGTAACAGGCGTGTTGAAATAACCGTAAGACGTTTCTAGCATATATAGTCATGCTGATTGTTGATTTCCTCAAAGTAATAAGGCACACAGTAATATTGAAGCTTTTATAAAGCATTGTCTTGTTTATAATGTTGACGTGTCAGGGATGTTCCAATTTGTCATTTGAAATTAAAGTCCCAGATACTTTACAAGTCAAATACCAATAAATATGTCCACAGCTAGGTTGATTTATAACCAAAGTTTCCCTAGAAAAAACAATTGTTTAATTTCAAGTGATAACATTTATGTTGCTGACGTGTCCCGACATATACGTCTCTTTACTTTTACAAATATAGTTATGGTTTCAGAAGGATTTTCTTGTTTACCATTTATACCACCTAGAGCTCCATTATATGAGCCGTCCCACGAGAAGACAAATGTGGATTTTCTGTTTCAGGAATAACTACTCTATACATCTATCCCCCCCTAAGACGGAATGTGTCGGCCGGATCAGTCTGCGCGGACAGCGCAGGCTGATCTGGTCGATACATTACGCAGATGTCTATCGCCGCAGCCTCACGAGAAAACCAACATTGTGGACTCTGCGTAAAGTATCGACCCGGATCAGTCTAAGCATTCTGCACAAGCTAACCCGGACAGACACTTTTCGCATCCTGTGGATTTTCTGTTTCATGAATCATTACTCTATACCTATATTCCCCCCTGAGACGATATGTGTCGGCCCTGATTAGCGTCTATATGTGTAAAATAGTTAATTAATACTATGTTTAAGACACATATAAATGAGCCGCAACCGCCGACTTGAGGTCTTAAAGCCCGATCACACCAAACTCGTTCTAACTACGATATGAAAAATGTAGCCGAACGGGCTTAAGCCGTGTTCAAACAGAGTGTTTACGAACTTCATGGACGAGCTCAGACGACATTGATCGGGATTGTGCTTCAGAACTTTAAGCCTGCTCAAAATTTCGGGCGACCATCCCGTCTTGCTATTAAACGTGTGACAACCTACTTAAAACGAGACGGAATTGCCGTACTTGGATCGTACTAGTGACGTTCTATGACGTGGTGCGGTGGGGCGGCAATTGGCAGTAAGTGTGCACGCATACCGGGTTATTCAGCCAGCACCAACTGTACTTTATCGGAGTGTCCAGGAGCACCATCGCAATACTCTTTCTTCTTCAGCCTGGTGTAGTGGGTCCTCAGGCTGTTGTACCAGATCAACAGCTTATCAACGCTCATATCCATCACTTCTGCTTGCTTCTGCCACAGGAAGACCTTTTTCTTTATGTCTTTTTATCCCTCAAGCTTCTTTCTGTAGAAGCCTTCATGGGTCTCGAGCCAGTCAGCCAAAGCTTCGAGTTGATATATGGTAAGATGTATGGTGTGTGTGTTGGTTTTCTTCCTCTTGGGTTTCTGAGTCTGTCCTCCATCTTCCTTAGACATCTGAAGTTCTGACTGTGAGGCAGAGTCATCAGAGGGTGCAGGGGACAAACATCCTCATTCTGTTTACTTCCAGACTTAAGGACAGGCTTTTCACAACTGTTATGGATTTGATCGTTACAGCTTGAAACGGTGAACAAGAATTATGACTGGTATAAACGTTTTGATTTGTATAACCGCCAGGCCAGGACGTGATTGCAATAACGTTCTGAACGCAATATGGACGAGACGAGGACGTGATCAGAACAAGTTAAACTGTCTGTGAACAAGGTTATCGAGTTACGAACTAGTTGAAACGGTTAAGGTACGAAGTAGAACTATTTACGAATTGGTTTAAACTTTCTACAGACGGGTTTGGACTGCTTAGAAATGTTACCCGATCTGAACTTGAATTAAATGGACTGCAGAAGGGATAAAGACGAGGTTAGCATATCGAGAACTGTTTATTAACTAACTATGGTTTCCAAAACTATATGCTCTAGCAAAACCACATACCGTTTTACGATTTTTTTTAGGACGTGTTCGGACTTTTTTGGAAGTTATTTTGACTGACTGAAGCTAAATGTATCGACTCTCTGTAACGGGATCATATTTGTGTCAGGATTATGTTAACACTTGATATACAACTTGTAGTCTTTATACAATTAAGTTTATTGTATTGTATTGTATATAAAGGTTAATTGGCGATAAACTAATGGGGCTACGGGTCTAGGTTGTTATCAAAAGATGTATCTAGGACTAGATAACATCCATGCAGACAGTGGAAGCACTGATGAGGCTGTGCTGAAGAACAGTTTCGTCTGTGTATTGACTTTACGTAAATGCTTTAAGACCCGATATTTAGAAGCGGCTTAAACCAGTGACACCAATTATATATGTTTTTGCTTTTCCTTAGCAAAACGCCCAAACGATTATTGGCTGTAGTGCTTAAACAAAATAAAGAAGATTTTCCATAGGAGACTCACCTGATTATGAATAAAAACTATCGTTTGAGCGCATGTTTCACTTAAAAAGACGGTTTTTGATGTCCAATTTTATATTAGATTATATGTCCTGAGGGAAAATGGATTAATGGTGGTCTCTACTGATCACTTGCTGTCTGTCGTCCGTCTATCCGTCAATCGACAACCTTTAGCTTTGAACGACATCTTCTCCTTCGACCAATTTCAATCAGACATTACAGGAGTGAACATTTCTTGCATTCTTTTAAATTTGTTAAAATGCTTAAATAAAAAGAAATCCTTAGGTGTTCGTCTACAAACCTTGTTCAAGCATTATTTTATGGTTGCATCAGAAAATAAGAAAATTGACAAAACTGATTTTAAGATAATTCAGAATGTTGTTGAGGTGACCCTCTGTCAAAAATGTTCAAGTCATATTGATTGGATGGAAAATAGGGTTGCCATGGACTGGTGCTAGCTACCCTGTTATGTTGGGTATTTTTGTGTTACGTTTTATTCGGAATACCATATTATAGACATGCCATACCATTTACCGTTGTTTTATTCATAGCATCGACTCCTTGCATATTTTGTTATTTCCCGTTCAAGATGCATTTTCCCCTACATAAGTTGTTGCATACTTGCTATTGTTCATTAATTATGTGATTGATATATGGCCATTTGGCTATCTCGTTAAATATATTGAAGGGAAGGAAGGAATAAACAATAATCAATTTTCCAATAACAATAATTTACCTAATATCCTACATGCCCTGATTCCTCACCAAACAAACGTCCAATGTGTAGTAGGAAACCTATGAATAAATTGTGCCAATAATTAATTTAAACCAATGCAGTCTGAAAATGTCAAGTAAATCATTTCACAGTTTAAAATAGTTACTTAATTAGTATTTCAGATTCAATCAAAATGTTTTAGTGACACCTTTTTATACGATGATAATGATCGCATAAAATCACATATTCTTTTAAAATTTGATACAACTGGGCAACCAAACCATTTTTATAAAATAACCGCAATAAGTGTCGACCGATGGTCACGATTTTGAGACTTTCCACATGAATGAATTTGTATTTGAACAATTCTTTAATACAGACATATAAAAGGACGAGTGCCACTGGATTTAATTTACAGTTAAGTTTACTTACTTACTCACTTATCCTCTTCATCCCAAGTGGGACAAAAGGCTACAACAAACTATCTATCTCTCTGTTCTTAGCAATGTACTGCACTTGGCCCCCGGTGTTACCAAGTTCTCCTAGTTCTGTCTGTATTGTTAAGTCAAGATTGCGTTATTACAATTTAAAAAGAAAAACCGTAAGTACCGCGCTATTCGATTGTCCATTCTACTAATTGGTTAGATTTCAAATAATGAACAGTTTCCCCATCTGTCTACAACGATATATTCAACACTATCAAATATCCAATGACTCCAAAAACATGCTAATCTTCCTTGCTACCTAACTTTCCGATTAATTTGATAAGAATTAATCAAATTAAAATAAAATAATTGAGCGGACTCTAATGTGTGAAGCCCATTATAGAAATGACGTCACAATTGTAATTACCTAATTTGAACTTTGATAAAATTGGTGGTTAGAAACTAGGAAAAATCAAAGGTTTGAGTTTGCCTTTCCACAGTGCGTGTAAATTGAAGCCATATATAGGCTTTGCTGTGTCAAAATAATTGGAGAACATGTCTTCATGAACATCTCCAATAATTCATGGATTATCATCGCAAATCAAGTATATTTTGAAGAGTCAATTGCCATTTCTAGTTTAAAAAAAAAAATGTTGAGTTCGGGCTCTAACAGAACAGAGCCTGTCTTTAGGTTTCATAAAATTGGTTACAGCAGCCAAAGGCATGAACAGAACCGTGATTCTCTTCTTTCGAGGTGCATTTCATTTTTTCTTTTTTTATAAAGCCTTATCGCGTGTGCCGATTAGAGTGGTAGAGTGCTAGAGCGTCGGTATCACCTACCAAATGTCCAGTGTTCGAATCCCGTGATGAGCGAGTTCCGTCCTTTTGATTTTTCCCGGGAGCAGACTTCGAGCGTGATTAGTATAAGCTGGAAACTTGTTTCGCAATCGATTTAAATTAAGTACGTTTAAACTAATCCTTATCTCACTGAAATCCAGCTACAGTAACCGTCATTTCTGATTTGACAAGTTCTTACATGTTTATGAACTAGTCTTGAATGATGCTTGGAGTTCTAGTGAGATTAAGCATGGAGCACACATCATGTGTACTGGCCGCCGTGATAACACTTGAACATAGTTGAAAGCGGCGTAAAACTCCAATACATTAAAAGTCTACATCCTTATAGTATCACCATTATTGATGTCTGAAAATTATGTCGGCTGTTTGCAAAGTATATGGAATATTGTACTTATAAAAGTCCAGCAGTATCGTATCAGGAATGATTTTGTGAGGTTTTAAACGCCGCTTTCAACATTCCTTACAACAGCGAGACAGGCGTAACGCTAACCCATTACTGCTGACTGCCTAGGAGGTCAGCCATTTCTACCTTTGTTATAGTCTTTTAAATGACCCGGTTAAAGATCGAACCCTCGACTTCCCGCACCCGAGACGAAGGCTCATCAACTATATACACAACCGAGACGCTTTATTGATGCCTGTAACCATTTGGAACATTTTTTTAACAAACATGTACCATGTCATTTTAGTCCCTATATGGAAAATATTTTATTTTATATAACCTAAAAGCGAGAACTTTATAATAAGGCAACAAACACAACACGGTCCCCTTTTCTCATAAAGCTTTAACCTATAGATAAGTAAAATAGATAAATCCTAAGTACTTTTTGAAGTGTCCTTTTGTCCTACATACCAGATATTAATGATAGCAATATAAGAACATAAAGAAGCCATTAGAGAACAAGGTTACGATGAATTGATAACTCAGTAGACCATTCAAGTTGCCATACCTAACAAATTGCTTCAATACGCCAAATATGAGTGATCATTACTAGATCTCCATATTTTGTCTGTTACTTTTCCTATTGGAGTTACGCTTGCTTCATTTTACTATACTCAACCACCTTGTTTGTGTTGTGGTAATGCGTCCGCCTTGGTGAGGGACATCGCGAGTTCGATCCACGACCGGGACATACCAAAAACTATAATATTGGCAGAAATGACAGCCTTTCTTGGCGCTCACGGTTGCACATGTTGAATTCGGCGTAAAGCGCCAATCAATCAATTTTACTTCATTTACAGGAATGTGATTTTTTTTAGTATCTTATATTAGTTGTGCTTTATTCGTTTTACTAAATCATAAATGATTGTGTTTTATTCTTGTCATCATATAATAATGATTAAGCTTTCTTCTGTTTACTATGTTGTAGTACTTTGTGCTTTCTCCGTGTTATTACATAAAACTTATTTTGCTTTAACATACATATATATTGATTGTTATAGTATTCTTTTCATTATATCGTAGTGTTTGTGCTTTATTGCTTTATTATATTCAAGCGAGTGTGCTTTATTATTTACAATTTATGATAGTGATTTGGCTTTTTTGTTTTATTATATTATTGTTGTGACTTTGCTATATATTTTTATTTATATAATCATATATCATTTCTCCTTATAGTTATTGAGCTTTATTATATCATATTGATTTTGATTTTTAATATGATATTGATTGTACTTGATTCTTTTGATTACATTATAGTGTTTGTGCTTTTAATCTTTTTACTATTGTATAATGATTGTACTGTATTCTTTTCATCATATTATAGTTATTGTGCTCTATTCTTTTTATTGTATTCGAGTTATATTGATTTATTCTTTTTTCTTTATCATATATTATACTTATTGTATTTTCTGCTTGTTATTACTTAATAGTAAGTGTACTTTATCATATTATATTTATTGTGAGTCGTTCTTATATTATATTATAGATAGCTAGATATATATTCTTTAGTGTGTAACGTAAACTTTACATAGTTTCTGGTTACATACAAAAGAGTACATACATATTTAAACAAAGTCATGAATGAGTCATAAGCATTACTTCGATATAACACATACATATACGAGGAAGAACAAAACATAGATATTTACATGTATAAGTAAACTTTGTGCTTCATGGTGAAATAAAAAATAAAGTTTTGATAATTTTCGTTCGTTGTTAATGTCAGATTGATTACTATGAGTAAATGTCAACCTTAGAGTAGATGCCTCTCGGATATATCTAGCCAAATTCATCAGATATTTTTGCTATCACATTTTAAGAGTTAGACAAATTTATAGTGTTTGGTTTTTTTTATATTAAAGATAGTGTGCTGTATTATTGACAATTTATGATAGCGTTTTATTATATCATTGTTGTGACTTTGCTATATATTTGTATTATTATTAATTTTTATTTTTTTTCTAATTTACGTTTTCCTAATTGGTGTTTCTTCAAAGATTTTCAGTTAAAAATCAAGTTTTGTGTCTGCGTTTTGAATCTGATTTTCGTTCAGAATGGCGTTTCCATTATTGTGTTGATTACACTGGGGAAACTAAATCAGACAATCCATAAACAGAAACCCGCCAACTGCTGACACAAAAACCAATTTGTATATGGCACCATCTGCTTGTTTGGCTCACATGGGTCATTGACAAGCTGATAGAAAATGATGACAATGACAATATTTTATTGACGTAAACTACATATTTCCTAGTTAAACAACACATCATAGTAATATATGCAATTAAAACATGTACAATCAATTACAATATACATGAAATAGACACAAACTCGAAGATAGATATAGAGTTTAATTAACATTGTTTTCATGATACGGGATTTAAATCCCAAGTGGAAGAGATTCTTGCGATATAAAAACGAGTGCGCCATAGCGCACGAGTTTTTATATGCAAGACTCTTTTTCACGAGGGATTTAATTCCCAAATCATGAAAACAATGTTTATTAAACTATATATTATATACTCGGAGATAATGACGTAATCTGCCAGTTTTGCAGTGACGTCACTATATATATGAGCCACTCCATGAGAAAACCGGTGATAGTGACAGCATTTTCGATTTTGGTATTTTTACATGTTCATATAGTCCAATCTATCTAGTTTTGTTTGATATATATGTATCTACTTCGTATGGCGAATATTGACGTTAACAATAGACGTGTGTTACTAATTGGTGAAATGACGTCGACGTCATTTTCATGATTTATGATCGACGGTTTAACAATTTCTTCATTTACAGCAAAGTTATTCGTAATTTTATCAAAATGGTTTGAGTATATTTTAAGTCATTCAACGTATAACTTCAGCTGTAAAGCAGTATTACATCGAATAGTGGTCCAATTTAAAGCACGGCGTTTTGAACAAGATCTTAGGGTCGTGCTGAAATACAAGTACATGTATGACATAGTGTTGGAGACTTATTTCCTGTGCTACTAGAACAACTAAAATAGCTTGTAAGTTTATCATTAACTTTTACACATGACTTAAGTTGTGAGTACATTGATTGAAAACATTGGAAAAAAGTGCCTTGATATTGTTTCTTGCAAAAGCATTCCACAGTTTCTTATGTTGAATACTATCGAATGCTTTTGCAAAGTCAATGATTAAACAGTAAAATCTTCCTCTATGTTTTGATAAAAATACTTCTGTATTAATGACATTAGAATAAAATTGTTATCCGTAGTTGAATATCTCGATCTAAACCCAGTTTGCGATTCATCAATAATGTTATACTCTTCACACCGTAAGGTTAACCTTCTATATACAATATGTATAAACACTTTACACAGAGTATCAATTAAGGAGATACCTCGATAATTATTAGTATATATGTTACTTTTCCTTTCTTGTGAACAGGTGTACTACTACTATTACCCCAAACTTGCGGGAAATTATCTGATTCAAAAATATAAATGAACAAAGTATTAAGATAAGGCAGTGTTTATACAAGTTTGCATTTGTCTGGACACGGTGCTCGGTTGTTTTGTTGTACATGATTAATGCTGAAAATGATCTCATCGTCAGTGATTGGCTGGTTCAAAGATGAGCTATCGTTATTTGATGTGATATTGTCCAAGACAGAAGCGTTGGTACCATTTCTTGTACTATCCAGTACATCAGTATTCAAAAGTAAATTGAAATTAATTGAAACCAGTCAGTGTTGGGAATAGAATTATTAGAGATATATTAAACTTTATTACAATTTTTCAGCATTGACCAGTATTTCTTATTGTCATTTCTGGAATCAATAAGTTCAGTTCTCTTACTTTTACAATAAATTTGTTTACACTTTTAACATAGCGCCGTAAATTTGTTACGTTTGACTTCGTAGTGAATGAGATCGGTTGGATCTCCTGAATTGGTAAAGACCTTTAAGCTCATCATTTTTACATAGTGTACATTGACCATTCATATGATCAAACAAAGAGCAGGATGCAATCATAAATAGATAACAACATGTTCAGTTGTGTTTTAGTCAAATCAATCATTCAGATCTGCAATATTCTGTATTCATGGCAGCTGGGATAAATATACAACAACATGTTCAGTTGTGTTTTAGTCAAATCAATCATTCAGATCTGCAATATTCTGTATTCATGGCATCTGGGATAAATAGATAACAACATGTTCAGGTGTGTAATATTCTGCATTCAAGACAGCTGGGATAAATAGATAACAACACGTTCAGGTGTTTTTGTCAAATAAAACATTCAGATCTTCGAATATTCTGCATTCATGACAGCTGGGATAATTAGATAACGACACAAGTCTGCATAGGTTTTCAATCAATACCGATTTCATTTATATTTCATACTTAAGTTGGCTTTTAACATTTCTTTCAAACATACTCTCAGGAAGAATGTAAATCTGCATGGACAGGAGCGATCCTGACCAGACTGAACATATGCATAAGCTTATCAGGATTTCATTAGTCACACATTCATGAAGATGATATTACCATATATATATGGGCCACTCCATGAGAAAACCGGTGATAGTGACAACATTTTCGATTCTGGGATTTTTACATTTTCATATAGTCCAAATTGTCTAGTTTTGTTTGATATATATGTGGACTTCGTATGGCGAATATTGACGCCGTAATGGACATCAAAAGAAGACATGTGTTACTAATTATTGAAATGACGTCGACGTCATTTTCATATCTATGCTCGACACTCAAACAAAATTTACAGCAACGTTATTTTTACTTTTCTCAAAATGGCTTGCTTACGTTTTAAGCCATTCAACGTATAACTGCACCTGTAAAGCAGTACTACTTCGAACAGTGGTACATTTTAAAGCACAGCCTTTTGAACAAGATGTCAGGGTACATGTAGGAAATATTGTTGGAGTCTTATTTCCTTTGCAACACGAAAACTATTTCTACGCATCTAGTTGATTATGTGAATGCCACCGGGTGCATCGATTGCTTACAAACTTAGAAACAAACCAGGAAAATAAATTATATTGAAGGAAAATGAATTGCATGAATTCAGATTTGGCTTTGCTGATAGTATCCGTTTAACGAGATCTTATTTCCGATTTACTAAAACCTCTGTCGTTTGTGATTATATAGCGACCTCATAAAGGTCTGAGATCAGTGTACGAGTTCATGTCGGTTCACTATCAATTCTCAATTGGCAATAGTCAAATTCAATCTTTAAATTATCTTGGTTGTTTGGATAGTACTACGAAAGCTACTGTTTCAGTTGACAGAGCTAGAAACTCTGTCTGTGTTGTATAACTGAATGCATTGTTGAATGACTTTTAACAAATAACAACACACTTGCATCACAATCGAAGGATTCCCTGTTATATAAGCATTTAAACAACGAGTTATTGATATTTCAGTACAAAAGTGGCACACAGGTATGTGTAACTCTTCAAAAGCGTAACTACTACAAAGATTTCAAATCATTATTGGACATGGAAACATACCTAATGATTGAAATGCATTATATATATATCGACGAACATACATTTAAGGTCCCCTAACCACAGTTTAGCTATAGAAAGAGGACACCATGACAATATTGAGAAAATGTTTAGAGTTTGTACTTATTGTTTAAATACAAATATTTACATTATTGAAGACGATTTACATTTTGTATTGATGTGTCCGTTATATGATAACTTAAGAAAGCGTCATTTTCCACACAATGGAAATAATAATTTACCAACAAAACATCTGTTAAATAGGATAATGCAATGTCAAAACAAAATTTTAATTCAAATTCTGGCTACATGTGTAGATATCTGACATTTGCATTTGAAGAGAGATTTATTTGAAAAATGCTTCTAATAACTGATATTTAAGAATACTTCAAATGAACAAATCATTTAATAGAACATATTAAATTGCATTAATTAGGATGAAATAGGTACATATATATGACACTAATATAATTCATAAAGTATGCTACTTGGTAAATAACTATTTACATATCTACATTTATTGTCCGTATTAAGAATTGTTGTCAAATTTGTGTATATTGTGAGTTGCTCTGAAGCATTGATTTGTATGTAATTTATATGTATTTTGGGCCGGAGGCCTTATATTACAATACAATAATATTGTATTGTATTGTATTGTATAGGTTAATTGAATTTCACAAATGATGATATTTTTTATAATTTTCTCTTATTTATATTCAGATATGCAACATTCTACTTTAATTTGTTTTAATCAAAACAACACTTGGTTCGTCAGTGGGGAACACATGGCAGTTGGGATAAATAGATAACAAGATGTTCAGGTTATTTTTGTCAAATCAAACATTCAGATCTGCAACAGTCTGCTTTAATGACAGCTGGAATAACTAGATAACGACAAAATCAATGCCAATTTGATTTATATTTCATATTTAAGTTGGCTTTTAACATTTCTTTCAAACTTACTCTCAGGAAGAATGTAAAACTGAACGGACAAGGGCGTTCCTGACCAGGCTGAACAAATGCATAAGCTTATCAGGATTTCATTAGTCGCAAATTCATGAAGATGATATTACCATATATATATAATTATATAGCATAACTCTACTTTAATGTCTTATGTTATGTACCATATATCATTTTGTTTGGATGCAGAACAGATAACAACTGCCAGGCCGATCTTTCATTATGTCGGCATCATGCAAATAGTATACACCACCGCTGCATGGCGGCATTACATTGTATTGAAAAGAAAACAAAACTACCCAATATATTTACAGACAGTCAGTTGCCTAAGATGAATAATGGTTTTAATACTGCTAGGAATATTTCATAGTAATTATCTACATAGTATCACCGTATAAACAGAAGAATTACAGCATACAGCTGTATAAACCTAATTTACATAAACCTAATAACTGATCAAGATCCCTCATCAAACTGCGTTTTC
The DNA here is from genome assembly GCA_031761405.1 of Serripes groenlandicus. Lineage (NCBI taxonomy): Eukaryota > Metazoa > Mollusca > Bivalvia > Cardiida > Cardiidae > Serripes > Serripes groenlandicus. The sequence goes on from JASEVX010000003.1 coordinate 49,445,035, forward strand.
CCCATGGTTTAAAAAATATCTAGAATCATTGTTGCTTCTGGAGATCAGTAGACAACAACATGAAAAGCGATTCCAAAATCCTTCTTGTTATCTTATACAAACCATTTTGATATAAGATCCATGATCTCAATCCATGTCAAAATCTAGATAGTCACTAAATTAGCATTATTGTATATTTAGGTATCACATGACATTTGTTTTCGAAAGATGACTATCGTCACTGGTTAAACTATCACTTCATATTCAAACGTAAACTTCTCGAAAGCGTTGGTGACTTATTAATTAAGATCAGACTGAGATACGCGGATTGGTCTAGATCTACACTGGTTAGATATGCCACTAACGTTGTTTTTCTATCTGGTCACATAATTGAAAATCGAAACTGAAAATGTGTTAAATTTGCTTTTAATGCATTGCACCGTATGTATTTTACCTTTATACATAATCCATGTACATGAATGTAAGTCTACGAAAATTGAAACCAAATTGTTTACGGCTTTCAAGAATGAAACACGCATCAGAAACTGATTATATACACGATGTATCTTTTTTAAAAAATGCAGATTGATATAGTACATGCAGAATGAAACAAACATATTTCCAGGTCAGCCTCCTGCAAGTGCAACACCCGTTGGGGAAATATTTCATAGTCAATCTCTCTTACAAATCACGTAAGCAATAACGTAATATAGTTAAACTGAAGTTGGGTAGCTGTGTACCTAATAGATTGAGCTCGTTTCTACTGTCTAGGGTGTTTCGACAAGTGTATATTCCGATCTATACCCGCACATACATCACACATGAGCCAGGTGTATACTGTTGGTCCGAAGTATAACCACGGGTTATATAACCTATACACCTAGATGCGGAATAAATTGTATGCAGATAAACTTTTTTCATAAAGTCTTGTATAACACCATTACAGCGTTAAACTATATTAAGTATTTATTTAAATTGAAAGGTGATGGCAATAAACAGGAATTTCACATAATCAGAAACAGAAGAAAAGAAGAATGAACGTAAATGCGTATACATGTTTAAATTTCAAATCTATCTCAGAAACATATTTAACTCTAAAGCATAAATGGATCATTTAAAGAGGGAATTCATAGATCACGAAAAACTAAATAGTTAAAATAAATATTGATATACATAATTATATATTATCTGTTTACTAATCTTACACGCTCGTGTTTATTGGACGTTTTGAATAATTAATACATTCTTCCAATAAATTGTGCAGATTAACCAGCTTGTAACAATATGTCGCTCTACATTTCATCTGCCGATGAACATGATGTTAATAAACCAAATAAAACTCTGGGTATACATGTGAGTTTACTTGCGCGTAAACACACAAATGACGTCAATCTTTAAATGATGATTACGTCATTTCTTATGCGATGTCACTATCACCGGTTTTCTCATGGAGCGGCCCATATATATATATAATATAGCATAACTCTACATTAATGCCATATGGCATGTACATATACCATGTAGCATCTTGATTTGGATGCAGAATAAATAACAACCACCAGGCCGATCTTTCATTATGTTGGCTCATGTAAATAGTGTACACCACCGCTGCATGGCGGCATTACATTGAACAAAAAAAATGAACTTTACATTTACAGACTGTCAGTTGCCTAGAATGAATAATGGGTTGAATATTGCTAGAAAGAACTCATAGTAAAAACTACATGTTATCACTGTATTAACAGAAGTATCGTTGAAAGTACAACTATCCAACATGAATCACAGGATACAGCATAAACCTAACAACTGGTCAATATCCTTCTATCAAACTGCGTTTTCCCCATGGTTTAAACAATATCTAGAATCATTGTTGCTTCAGGAGATCAGAAGATTACAACATAAACAGTGATTCCATGATCCTTCTTGACATTTTATACAAACCATTTTGATATATGATCCATTTCCCCATGATCTCAATCCATGTCAAAATCTAGATAGCCACTGAATAAGCAGTATCGTACGGAATAATGTTTTGTGCATATCCTACCATCCTACCATCGCATGTTAACGAGAACGCGATGGTAGGATAGTAGGATGATAGGATGGTAGGATGGTAGGATAGTAGGATGCTAGGATGGTAGGACAGTAGGATGGCGATGGTAGGACAGTAGGACAGTAGGATGGCTTTATGTCCATCCTACTATCCTACCATCGCCATCCTACTGTCCTACTATCGCCATCCTACTGTCCTACCATCCTACTATCCTACCATCGCACTTGTGATATAAAGGTGTGCTCTACGTCATACGTCATACGTAGTCAATTGGTAACATCTACTGATTTGGTTTATGTTCGCCTTTTTTTTATAAATGTCATACGTTATCACGTTAATACGGAATACTGTTTTGTTCATATCCTACCATCCTACCATCGCATATTAACGAGAACGCGATGGTAGGATAGTAGGATGATAGGATGGTAGGATGGTAGGATAGTAGGATGCTAGGATGGTAGGACAGTAGGGTGGCGATGGTAGGACAGTAGGACAGTAGGATGGCGATAGTAGGACAGTAGGATGGTGATAGTAGGACAGTAGGATGGCAATATGTCCATCCTACTATCCTACCATCGCACTTGTGATTTAAAGGTGTGCTCTACGTCATACGTAGTCAATAAGTAACATCTACTGATTTGGTTTATGTTCGCCTTGTTTTTTTTATTAATGTCATACGTTATCACGTTAATGACGTAAAAATGCTTTTAATATAAAAAAAACATCGTGCATTATTTGATGTTCAGTTAGAAATTCGATACCAAAAATGAGCTAAACGTATTTGCACTTCAAAATTATGTACGGTATTTCGGAAACTCTTTAAATATTTACTTTAACGTGACGACGAACCATCCCGTTACATAACATAAAAAGTAAAATTGATTGCTACATCAGATACGACAAATTCACAACCACACTGTAAGACGTAGAGCACACGTTTATACCGCGGGAATCAAATCACAAGTGCGATGGTAGGATAGTAGGATGGTAGGACAGTAGGATGATAGGATAGTAGGATGGTAGGATGGTAGGACAGTAGGATGACGATAGTAGGATAGTAGGATGGCGATTATAGGATAGTAGGATGGCGATTATAGGATAGTAGGATGGCGATGGTAGGATAGTAGGATGGACATATTGCCATCCTACTGTCCTACTATCACCATCCTACTGTCCTACTATCGCCATCCTACTGTCCTACTGTCCTACCATCGCCATCCTACTGTCCTACCATCCTAGCATCCTACTATCCTACCATCCTACCATCCTATCATCCTACTATCCTACCATCGCGTTCTCGTTAATATGCGATGGTAGGATATGCACAAAACAGTATTCCGTACGTTAATGACGTAAAAATGCTTTTAATATAAAAAAAACATCGTGCATTATTTGATGTTCAGATAGAAATTCGATACCAAAAATGAGCTAAACGTATTTGCACTTCAAAATTATGTACGGTATTTCGGAAACTCGTTAAATATGTACTTTAACGTGAAGACGAACCATCCCGTTATATAACATAAAAAGTAAAATTGATTGCTGCATCAGATGCGACAAATCCACAACCACACTGTATGACGTAGAGCACACGTTTATACCGCGGGAATCAAATCACAAGTGCGATGGTAGGATAGTAGGATGGTAGGACAGTAGGATGATAGGATAGTAGGATGGTAGGATGGCGATGGTAGGACAGTAGGACAGTAGGATGACGATAGTAGGATAGTAGGATGGCGATTATAGGATAGTAGGATGGCGATGCTAGGATAATAGGATGGACATATTGCCATCCTACTGTCCTACTATCACCATCCTACTGTCCTACTATCGCCATCCTACTGTCCTACCATTGCCATCCTACTGTCCTACCTTCCTAGCATCCTACTATCCTACCATCCCATCATCCTACTATCCTACCATCGCGTGCTCGTTAACATGCGATGGTAGGATGGTAAGATGTGCACATAACAGTATTCCGTAGTATCGTGTATATAGTATAGGTATCAAATGACATGTTTTCATACGATAACCCCTCCCCTACGAAAATTGAAACCAGATTGTTTACGGCTTTCACGAATGAAACTCGCATCTTAAATCTTAAACAGATTATATATCTTCTATTATAAATGCAGATTTGTGTAGTACATGCAGAATTAAACAAACATATTTCCAGGTCAGCCTCCTGCAAGTACATCACCCGTTAATTAAGAAATATTTTCATGATCAATCTCTCCATAACGCAATATAGTGCTTATATCACTGTTTAACTGGAGTCGGTATATTGTGAACATAATAGATTGAGCTGTTTTCTACTGTCTAGGATGTTTTCGACAAGTGTTGATTAACATCTACCCGCACATACATCACACATGAGCCAGGTATATACTGTTTGTCCGAAATATACCGAAGGATTCTATACCTATACACCTAGATGCGGATTAAATTGTATGGAGTTGCAAGCTGGTCTGTTTCTTTAATGTTTCATGAAGGTTTGTTTTCGTTAAGCAACGCTCAGTTATACATCTATTATTGAATAATAATGACACAAAACAATGTGTTTTGTATCCGCAATTTCAATCGATTCACACGGTTTTATTTCATAGACTTTTGTTTTTCTTTGACTATAAGTTCAAAACCTTATTGAGGGCTTTATATCATTCAATTTACTTTTCGCAGATGCAGATAAAAAAAAAATCATACAGTCTTGTATAACATCATAGCAGCGTTAAAATAAATTCAGTAGGTATTTTAATTGAAAGTTGATGGCAATGAATAGGTATACACACAAATTTCACATATTCAAAACCAAAAATAAAAAAATGGAAATGAGTATGTGTCAATGGTAAATATTATAAGTCAACCTCAAAAACATATTTTCAACTCATAAGCATAACTGGATCATTGAAAGGGGGAATATTCACAAATCACGAACAATTAAGGTTAAAATAAATATTGATATATACATATATCTGTTTAATAATCTTACACGCTCATGTTTGTTGGATGTTTGAATTAATAATAAATTCTTCCAATAAATGTGGCAGATTAACCGGCTTGTAACTTCGTTTCATCCAATTCAAACTCTGTGTAAACATGTAATTTTACTTCAGCGTCACTCACACACAAATGACGTCAAACTTTGAGTGATGATTACGTCATTTCTTATGCTATGTCACTATCACCGGTTTTCTCATGGAGCGGCCCATATATATATACGTGACGTCATTGAGAATGTGTACATTGATTGAAATAAACTTGTGTCATGTCGATTCAAGCTCTTATTTGCGGATTTAAAAGTGCAATTATTAAACGGTTCATCATGGAAATAAATTGTTAAGTAGTAAAAACGGAGCTTAAAAGTGTTTAAAAGAGATTTGAAAAAAAAGTAGTTCCGAAAATCCGGCTAGTGAGCTATATCGCACACTAGGCGATATTGCTCAGTAGACAAAAAGCATGTTATAGGTTTTCTCAAGTTGGGAAATCTCTATATGTTATCATTCAGTATATAATATAAATAGATAATAAAAAAAAATCCTCAATGCATGTACTTGTATCTACTTAAGAAGAGTAACACTTCAATTATATCACAGGACCTTCCTGGTATAAATATAGGATCTAACACGAGTTGTCATTTCATATATAGTTTTATCAAATGAGTTCAAGAATTGTGTTGTTAAGCGAGCCTTTGGCTTTATAATGAAATGACAACGAATGTCAGATTCGTTTAATCTCATGACGAAACATAAACAGAAAATTGTGTTTTCGAGGTCAGAAAATAGTCCCAACATGTAATACTTAATAAACTTATAACAATATTTTTATGACCGATAATGGTCCCTTTACCTCGTCCCTCTATCGTGACGTTCTCAGCCATGTTGTAAACATTCGCGAATGAATATTAAAATAGTGATTCTGACATGTTATATACATGTATAAAGAAATACGTAATGGGTATCTTATATCGGATACAAGCATTGTCATGTGATAAATAGGAGTATACTAAATAAGTGTATTTTACAGTAGCATCTGAATTAGTCAAAACCAAATGATTGATTAAATTTTAGCTCTTCTGTTTTTCGAAGAAAACATGTCGGGGTATTGTCATATCCTTGTCGTCTGCGTCTGCTGCATCATCACAAACATTTAACCTTACCTCATAACTCAAAAAATGTTCAATATGTTTAAATGAAACTTTGTACGCATGTTCATAGGAACAATACACATGTATCCACAACGTAACATAAATATGGTTGTAATAATTATTCAGAAATGCCCTATTTGTTGACGATGGTTGGCGTTCGCGCCGCGGCGCTCTTGTTTACAATATACAGCAGACGACGACTTTGAAAAGCATCTCAGTAAAATATTGATTTTCGTTGTAATAAATGCATAATTAAGTCACCATCAGCAATTTCTCTTTTGCAGCAATGTTTTAAGGTGTCGTCTGCTGCACATGCATACAATTTCGTTTACTTGTGGAAATGGGTTTAAAACACGTTATAGTTATAGTACAGTCGATCAAAATTGAACCCCAAACCACGAACCCAAACATCCTGACATTTATAAATACATTGAAGTTATGATAACATTACTTAATTGTAGGGTGCTCGTTATCGACAAAAAACCTAATACAAAAGAATTTGCCACCTTGACGCCCAGGATTGTGCGGTTAACAATACGACTGTCTCACTATTGTCGGGGTAAATGGATATGTTACTTACACAGAAAACGTCGTGATATAGCTGACAAATCTTTGAAGAATGCGTAAGACACAACACAAACAAACGAAAAGGAAACTAATTGGCGAACAGGGAAGATTATGATTGACGAGTACGACTTATCTGCATCTTACCTGATAACCAAGACCCTAAGATCGGTATAAGTGAAACATTAGCGTACATGTTCATCTACATGTATATACAGATGATATGATATGTTCTCTATGTCCTTAAATGTAAAGCGAATTGCACTTAAATTGCGAATTTATTTCAAGTGGGAAAGCGGTAAGTTGCATTCGCCAGAATAAACCAATGTCCAGTAAATATTGATTTGTCTAAAAGGGAATATTTGCAGCAGAGCGATCCATAGCCTCGTGGCCCTCTTGTTTTGATGAAATATAACTTTCAAGTGATGGAACTATTTATTCTTAATATGATCGTCAGTACAGGAGAATTACACACAGCTCTCGACAAAGGACGCATTTCATGTTGTTTAACTCTTTAAACCTTCATTTTTTTTTAATGAAAAGGCAAATTCTTAACGACATTGTTTTTATATAGATAGGTAACCATTTATTGTCTTATTTTGCATCGTATGTTATAAAGATCAAAGTTGTATATCCTCTGAAATAATAATATTTAGCTTTAGAGATGTCGAGACATTTAAATGACATCTTCGTATAGAAATCCAAAAAAAGAACTGTAATTTCCCATGGGAATTTAATAAAAATGAACTCTCTCGTGTTTATTACAATTCTTAGTGTGATATTGGGTGTGTTTATGAGCCCGTTACAACCATTACATCAATCAATAATTTTTAAATTGATTCGCTGTATATTTTTATTTCGCAAAATTCATATTTATTATCCCTTTAAATATGTCAGTATCAATACTTAATCAGCTGAGAGAGACACACACGACGTTTCTGTTCAGTTTCTTTGGAGTAATGGTCTTGAATGGAGAAAATGTCCATCGGAAGAGATACAGGTCATAATACACAAAATAAATTCCTTCTTTGTTTCCATGTAAATCAACCAGTTTCAACGCTCAATTGGCACACTTTCAAAGCGTTTCTCATGTAGAATACCCTACATCATTGAAAAAATTTAAAAAAGGGGGGGGGGGGGGGTAGATTACCGTCATTTTGGACGAAATCGGGCTTGGGCGAAACTTTCACTTTCAAACAAGGTCAAAACACTAAATTTTAATCCTTTCCAATGCATCCTATACACATTTACAATGAAATTAAACTCAATGACATAATATATTCAATGCATTCTTGTGATGTTATACACTAATTTCTACACAAACAAAGCTTTATTAGGGACTAGTTGGCTATAGATCAGCATTGCCGCGAATGTATTTGGCGTTATTTGACCTACAGGACTAAGCAGATGCAAAGGCTCATCAGAATTTACACTGTTCAGAATTGCCAACCTGTACCTTTTCCCACAGAGGTGATCATACAAAAATCCATGAAACAAGTCATTTCAACAATGATACAAGTAATTCGAAAACCAACATGCGGGACTTTGCTGCCAGTGCGGGTTTAGATTAAGTCTCACGAGTACCTTGGAAACCTCTAACCAAAGTTCGGTTAAACAGTTATTCACTGATACTACAGTGCAATCTCCGCTGAGCAGCCCTGCTCGCTGGTACGATTATTCAGAATATTTCAAAAATGGAGGTAATGCCTGGCCTCCTTGGCGCTCAGGGTTGCGGGGTTAGCATTAAGACTAGGTGGATTGTGTCAGGATACATGGTCCAGTACTGATAACTTACCCAGGAAATGCCATTATATAACTGAACAACTGTTGAAAGCGGCGTAAAACACCAAACAATATATCAATCAATCAAACCACTAAGCAACATCTGGCGGAGTCAACGAAATGTAGCTATTCTAGAGAGCCGAAGCTCTTGAGGTTGAATCAGTTGAATCAGATAGAACATTTTGCCAATAATATGATATTGGAAAACATTGTAGTAAAATGATATTTTTTTCGTTGCTGGCAATTTCTCCATTTTCTGTCCAACCCATCATAATGTACCCTAATTTTCCATTCATGTTTCGTCAGATGCGGGGAAAGGTCAAACTATTGTTGGACACGAAGTTTCGCTCATTAAAGGTAACACCGTCCCTCTCAGCAATTTCAAAATGTCGTTAAGTTGTTATTCGGATGTGTGGTGTGGTTAGAGCGTACGCCTCGAGAGTACAGAGTTCGATCCCTTGTCTGGTCATACCAAATTCTTTAACCCTTTCCATATAGACGCTTTCTGACGCCTCTGCAGCAGACGGCTTTTTGAAAACATAGTGACAAAAGAAGAAATTGCACAAAACGTGCAATTTCTCCTTTTGCCACAATGTTTTCCACTTTAAGTCATAGGTTATCCATTCAATTATAGAGATTTTCTATTTTTTGACAAAATGTATTCAAAGTCGTCTGCTGCAGAATTGTTGTTTGAGGGAAAGGGTTATAGATGGTAGTAGTGGCTTTTCTCCTTGGCGCTCGTAGTTGCGGGGATAGTCAAAACGACTGGTTACCTTGTGTCAGGTCAAGTAGGTAATTTACTCAAGAGAGGTCATGGCATGAGTGAAGTATTGTTGAAAGCGGCGAAAAATGTGTTTAACCCTTTCCCTCATATAGACGCTTTCTGACGCCTCTGCAGCAGACGACTTTTTGAAAACATAGTGACAAAAGAAGAAATTGCACAAAACGTTCAATTTCTCCTTTTGCCACAATGTTTTCCACTTTTTGTCATAGGTTATCCATTCAATTATGATTTTCTATTTTTTGACAAAATACGTTCTAAGTCGTCTGCTGCAGAAATGTTGTATGAGGGAAAGGGTTAAGGAAAAATGGAGTATTGGCTAGATATTATCAAAGACGTCTTCTACAGACGTGTTAAATGTTTGAAATTATTTAACCTTTTCCCACATACAACAAATATGTATGATGACTTTGAAAACATCAACATTGCACTATAGAACATCTCTATAAATGAAATTGTGTTAAACTCTTTCAGCGCCGAATTGTTTAAAGTAGACTCTTCCATGTTCAAAATCGGGCGTCTCCATTTCTCATGTAATAAATGTTTGGACTATTATTGATAACTAAAAGGCAAACAATGCTGATTTCAGGTGAGACAGCTCGTTACGAGCTGACTCACCTGAATCAGTATTGTTTGCAAAAACCTCAATATTGCCTTTGGCGCTGAAAGAGTTAATGAATACAGTTGAAGACATTGTGTCAAAAGGAAAAATTGCTCCGTATGAGGAATTTCTTCTTTAGTCACATTGTTGTCATATGCTGCACAAATGCGTTTGTAATACAGAGAGACTTTAACAGCAGACGAAGTGTATAGATTAATATACAGTACATCTCTATATACCATATTATAATATATGATTAAAGTTAAAACAATAGTTTTAAAAAAATGTGTCTATAACTGGGAAAGGGTTAACATCATATATTAAACAGAAGCGTAAAGAAACCTACATTACTCTCCAGTACAGAGGGAAGAAAGACAGACAAGGTATCTTTATCAGGCATGCATGGTCAATTAGACCTCAAACTGCCTGAAATAATTTCTGGATATTGTTATGGGGAACGTCGTGTTTCTAATTATCTACTCCAGTGCTATCCACAGAATAACGCTCATTTAACCGTAATGATGATATGAATGATGGCAGCGCTGTATAAGATATAATATGAGCCGTTCCATGAGAAAACCAACATGATGGACTCTGCGTAGTGTATCGACACAAATCAGTCCGCGCAGGCTAATCCGTGCCGACACATACCGTATCAGGGGATAGAGGTATGGAGTAATGCTTCCTGAAACAGAAAATCCACAGGAGGCGAAAAGTGTCTGTTCGGGTTGTGCTTAGGCTGATCCGGGTCGATACTTTACGTAAAGTCCACAGTGTAGGTTTTCTCGTATGACGGCTCAATTATGATATTATAAGAGTCGCGTCTGGCAATATCGGTTCTCATTGCCCCTAAAGTTTGGCATTATTTAAGGTTATATGGTGTACATCTAATTGGGTTATATTTCTATGCACTGAGGCACGATTATCGATTACTAAGTGTATAACCTCGCCTGAATCTTGACTGTACCTAGATTTAATAAGCCACCAAATCGTCAGATATGGATCATAGTATATATTTGTGTTTAATTATTGTATTAGGTAGGCACCAAGAAAAAACCCGATAATTACTCTCAAGAGAACGTTATTTTTTTCTTTCGTTTCTGTCCTATATATAGCATCGTATTATAGTATTTCTCTATATAAATTGTGTAAGATTTACTTTACATCGTGTTTTAAAAACGTTATCTTAATTATCTAAATACCTGTACATGTTCCGGCACAAATACATGCAGATTGTCAAACGCAAATTCAAACCGACGGATTTTATTATTTCGTTTGTGACAAAGTCAAATATTGTAATGAGACGTCATTGAAATACGACGTGATGTCAACGAAATATTTTCATCGGCCACGCGAGGTATATATTTTCCCACACTCTTCGTAGTACAATACAGTTCGACGTATCAGTACTGTCAGATAATATGCCCTATGTACATTGCATTGAACAACATATTCGGGAAGCGGAGACCAGCGAAGATACAGACTAGCTTTGCTTTAGAGCTTAATGCTCAGTTAGCTCTCTGCCTTTTAGGAAAGCTTTGCCGTTTCTTTCGTAAGATATTGGTAAGAAGGGACTAAGGACGATTAAAAAGGGAAATTATCTTTTCTAGTTAAAGTTACCTTTTGGAAGTCTATCTCACGTTCTCCAGTGATAATTCGTTTGATTCCAGAGATCAAAAGCTAAAGCAATAGTGCGCGCGTCTATAGCATATTGCATCATCATTATGTTTACACGACCATATACAAAAGCCTTCGCACGAGTTGGTCGAATGGTATGAGCTGTTAAGGGTAATGTTTCCATTATAGCGGTGAACATAACATAATGAGTGAATGTTAAGCTAAGCACATAACATCACTGATAACATATCGAACTGAGGTGTGTAAAATCAAGGAGGAAATAAGATGAGCATGTAACTATTTGAGTTTTGAATATTTATCGCTTCATAGTTATTTCTATATTTGATTTTTCTTCACTGTGATGTCATTCGTATTATGTATAATATTATGCTATTGAAATGTACATTTTGAATCTTTGAATCGTTAAACAATGTTTTATTAGTGTATATGTCTATAAAACTTTCTGCATATATATTTCTACTATGCGTAGGTAAATGCAAATTTCTATTCTTTTCTAGATCTATTCATAGATGAATATTTCATTGTCATATATAATATATTCGACGTACAATTACGTTTGCTTTGATCGCTGTGGTTTGTTTATGTGAATACTATGCTTATCCGCGAGGGTTTTCATGGTAAGTAACCAGTTATACAGGTCAATTAATCCTGCCTCTAGCATGTCAGCCGAAAATCAAACAACCCTAAGTGCAATGGAGGAAAACCTTTACTACCATCATTTGAAAGTCTTTGGTTTGACCCTACCGGAAATCGAACCACTCATCTCTGGCGCCCAAGACTTACGCACTACCACTACTCTACCGAGACGGAATAAATTGGTGAGAGTCATTTGACGGAAAGATCCATCGTTTTGAGAATGGGGTTCGTCAGAGCCAATTATTATAGTCAATGAAATCCGTAGGCATCCATCCAAAGCCTAATAATCTAAACCGCCAAACAACCGAAAGAAATTGTTTATGTATTATGGTGTTTGAATATGCAATTACAGATTATAAAAAAAGTTATCTGATTGTCCGTAGAAGGAACGTTTCATCTGCATCGTCTGTAGCTGGTTTTTCTGCAGGCGCATTGTCTGCACTATATCATCTACCGATGGAAATGTAAAGGGGAAGCCGATCTCGATCTTCGTTTTTCATTGTATACAATAGTATGTTTGTAATTCGTGTTCAATTTACGGCGTAATAGGTTATTTGTCAAACATATAAATGCTTACGGTGGTTTTCGTTTTGATAGAGAAGAATTTCGTAAGGTTTGTGTGTGCACTTTTGTCATATTACTGAGTAAATACTTATGGTTAATATCATTACTGTGTATATTCATAACAATTGTATAAAGAGCGGGATGATGCACCGTGCATTATGTTAATCCTCACTTACCTTGCCCTTGTCCAACATTCGACCAGTATGCCTTTTACGCTGTTTTATATCCGATTTATGCAACTATTCTAAAATGTTGAGAGAATGTTATGTCTCGTGTGCGAATTTTCCAACCCGTAAGACACTGCCTTTAATGGCGTCTAGATATATTCTAGTTACGTGTACCATTATGTTTAGCATACCGTAGCATGGACTACTAAATGCCTTATATCATGTCTTGACTTCTAATCAAGTGTCTGTTCATTGTTTTGTGTATTCAAAAGAGGTTGATTTTTTGCCAAAAAGGTTTCATGAAACTTTGGCAGAATAAGTGCGTTGATAAAAACTTGAACCGATTAAAATATTAATAAAATCATTGAAAACATAGTGATTATGTTCTGATGATGGTCACCATGCATACCCTTACACATATCATTACACTTACAACTCAGGGCATTTAATAAGCAATGCGTCACAGCTGATGGTATGCTTAATCTACAACAGAAGCAAAGGTTATATGAGACTTTTCCTGTTGGTATCTCAACTATATCCCCGCTTTTTGTACTGAGTTTTGGTAGCTTACTACATTTTTGGTTTTCAAGGCATTGCAATGAAATTCGTTATACAAAAAAACAATGATACATGAAGTGAATACGTACTAGACATACGTTTGGGGCGTAACTATCAAACTGTTTAAGAGCTCTAGCCCTTTGAAGTTAAGTATCATTGTTGCACTAAATACTTAATAGTATGCCTCAACTGTGTAGTTTATGTTTCAAACTTGTTTTGCGTACAATGGATAACATTGAAACTGGACATAAACACAAAACAGCCAACCTATGCCACTTCTGTGTACACAATCTCCTTTGTTCAGTCCCTATATTAATTATACTTATAATCAGTATGTGCTCGATAGGCTACTGTAATCTCTTTGGAAGATGGAGACCAGGATCAGTTCCCCGGTTGGGTTCTACCAAAAACTTTAAAATGTTTTTTCTGTTCCCCCATTGGCGCTCAAGGATGTGGCGATAGCCGTGCGATTGATGTATCCGTATCATGATGAGTTATTCCGACAGTAATTGAACATTACCCAGAACACGCCGTGATATGACTGAAATACTGGTGATAATTGTGCAAGAAATACAATTCAAATATATAAATAAAAGTGACACAGTTTGGTATGTGAAACGCACTGCAAATTCCATTTAAAATGCATCTGTAGATTTTCTATTTACATGTATGATTTGATTTGATTCGTTCTTGTAATTTGTGTCATTTGTGTTATTTTGATCACGAACTGTACTTTATGGTGTGAAACTGGTATCATTTCGTGATACGGTTAATATCAAAGATTCCGATTCTTAACGATTGCCTGGCACATAAACTATCGTTGTTTACTATGTCCCCGGATAGTTCATGATCATCATTTACAATGCTAACTGTCTATACAAGTGAAATGCGCCATTCTTGAAAAAAGGCTTCCGGTCGTTCTTGCCAAACTTTCGTTGCTTAACGGAAGTCAAGCCAACGTGAATGATTGAAGCGAGGTTATGGTATTATTGAGAAAACAATTTTTCCTGCAATACAACGATTTTGTATTTCATTGAACCTGACGTTTAATCTATATTCCTGACATTCTCCTTTTTTATTTCCCCACATTTTCAAATATTAGTGTGTAATGGCCGTCTTTTTTTGTATAAATATTCATCTAAAATCTGAAAGAAATAGACGTTTAATTACACTTGATTCACTTAAAAGTTAACCCCTTCCCACATACACCACATCTGAAGTAGACGATTCTGAAGTTGTTTGCCACTATGCTTTCAAAGATCGTCTGTTTTAGATGCATCAGAAAGCGTCTTCTTTTGGGAAATGGTTAATGTTCCTTGACGGAATGCGTCTGCGCGAATCTGATTTATATTACTTCACCAATATTATTGTTTATTCTGAAGCATTTCTTTTTGTGTGATTGGTAGATTATGCAGTGTTTTCAGAACAGATAATTTATGTCTAACGAACCAATTTTCTTCTGAAATCAAAAGATTTCTAAGATAAAAAGATATCCCTTCAAAATCGTTTGACATGTCCAAAATGTAAAAAATTTACGTTCCGTTTTCTGAAACAACATTTTGATGATAATACGATAATCTATTGGATTCTTTTACCTGCTATTGCTGATACAACTTATCTGGTGGTTATAAAATAATTCGTCACTGGAGCATTCCTGTATCGTTTTGTAGATGAAAGCAACTCTCGGTATCATTTCATCAGCACTTTCTGAGATTACAACCGTTGTTCGTGTGATCAAACTTAATTGTGTTTTATTATATTTGATAATTACCTACCCTTTGCTATAACTTGGTAAATATTCAAAAAACTATCTAAACATACGGTTTGATGAAACATGTATTTGATTTATTTTCATCTAACGCCCTTACTAATAATATTAAGGTAATTTCACGTCGACAGTGTATATTTTTATTATTTTATGAACAATATTGATGAATAACAAATACTAGAATAGGAATTCAGTAGAATAAAAACACCAACTATATTGTTTGAACTACACGAAAGATACGGATTGGCTACTATACGTTATCGGCTACATATATGTATACATGTATGTATGCGACTACAGCAACATTCGTTGTGTCATCTACTAAATGACTGATTCATGCACTTCGATGAAAGGATGATGGATTGTCTGTTCCTACCGATATCACTAAAGTAAGATAAAGTTAATCAAAGTACTGAAGTACTGAAGGTAGAATTGCGATCGTTTAAGAAGAGATACAGAAGTGCATATATGAATATTTATTTTACAAAATGTTGACAAACAGACAGACGGAGAGACAGACATCGCCAATCTATAGACCGGAATTGCTAGAGCAATCCGGCCAAAAATAAAAAAAAATCATCAATTTTAGCAGTAAAATCCTGCCAAGAAGTAATGAATTGAGAAAAAAATGTGCTGAGAGGTCCATAATTTCAAACTTGCTAAGATTTGGTCTGTGCAATGAATGTACAAATTGAAAAATGTATTGTTGACATGTATTTTCTACACCATCATTGTAATGTTGTTTATCATAAATAAAAATTATTCCTTTTTTTAAATAAACTTTTAATCAAAATGTGTGTCTCAGTGTTGTCTTCTTCAGCAGTTTGACAGAAACAAAGCCTAAATCTGAAATTGTGTCAATGTGTTATTTGTCAACTCTGTCCCATAAGTTTTGCTTGTGATTTGAACTCTCATAAAAAAAGCACGGAAAGGGACAACTTTCCCAACTTTGATTAAATATGTTTTCAATTAAATTGTAAAAAATATTTTTCTTGTTTTTTGAAAGTTTTGTCATTATTATTTAAGACGGACATTATATACTAGAATAGCCAACTGACTATCATTTGAAAAAGTGTTTCTTATTTAAACCTTTCCCACTTGCATACGTAATTGCAGCCGACGACTTTTGAAAACATTGATGCAGAAGAAGAAATTGCTCATAACAAGCTTTCTCCTTTTGCAACAATGTTTTCAACTATATTCAATGATTACACTTCCAATAAATGAGATTTTCTGTATCTTTGCTCAGATTTTTTTTAATTCGTCTTCTGCAGAGTTTTTATATTGTGGGGTGGGTTGTGATTTGTTAAAGGGCAAGCAGGATTGGGCATTGAGTGTTGCACTTATCCTAATGAAACACTCGCCTGCCTGTGCATGTTTTAGCTTAACTTAACTTGTTAATATTCTTTCCATCATAAACTTAGTCATCTGTTAGTAATCAACTCTATGAACGAAATAATCGCGTCAAAATCATAACGAACAAACTGTCAAAATCTAATTTTGAACTGTGTAATACAAATTTAGAATAAAAGGATGAATCAGTTATGTTGTAACAACCAATATCCGCGGGTCATTTACCTGATTTTGGCCGAAAGAAATGATCGATTTCTTGCAAGATTTATTCGTTATTCGTTATGCCTATTATAATCAAAGTATTCTTAACGCTTTATAAACAAGTGATTTAAAGCGCTCAAATCATTTGATGAAATTTGTTTCTTTAGACGCGGACCTTGTCGAAAGCACCTATCCAAAATGCAAAGTTGTCGAAGGAATAGATGGACTGAGAGAAAGAGAAAGAAAAGGCTAAGCAATGCATACTATCTTTATGAATAAGGACATGAACGAATATGTATGGACTAGCGCCTAGCATTTCGTACTAGCCGATCCTTCATTGCACTCGCTTATATGGGCGAGTGGATGTTTACATCTCTGCCGAGAGGGAAAAAAGGGTTACAATTTACAAAGGGTAATTGCGCTGTGCAGTGCTATATTGGCGTAGTGATATCTAAATAATTGTGTACACTTTAAATATGATATTTACACTTACAAGACTTGTTATTTTCTATTATAAGCTTGAGTAATCGGATTTTTTTTCGTTACTCTATGTTTGCTTTTGTGAGCATTCGTAAATTAGTCAAACCGAAAATTGCACTTAATTGTTGGTGGTGAAGGGCATATACATCACGTGACTTCAAACTCACTATGACTATGGCAGCCTCTGCGCATGCGCAAGTCTACCAAAAAAGAGAGCGGGAAGTCAAAAGATCGAATAAATAATGCATTCGGAATTCTATTGATGGTTGTTAATACTTCACAATAACATTTTATTTCTCTAATATATTGATCTGATAATTATGCTATTTCGTATCTTGTTCTTTGGTATGGAAATCTATTTCCCGACTCAACTGGCCATATATATCGATAAGTTGATAGATGTCGACATATTAAGACATATTTATTGTCTCAGACTGATCGGCCTGTTCGATTGCGATAGCAATATAGCACATATGAAGTTAAACGGTAAAGGCAATATACATGATATATATGTTTATATGACTTCAGTGTCTTCGTTGAGTTCCTAACTAAGTGATTGATTCATGTAACGCGATGGAGCGATGATCTGTTGTCTGCAATCAGGAAATAATCAACGAATGTCATTTGTTCGATACCAATAAAGAACACAAAACGAAAAAGAAAGCCAGAAGTCAAACGATTGAGTAAACAACGCACTCGTATAAAGAATCATGCCATTCGGCTGTATATTCTATTTCGAGCCAGTGACCCTAATTGATCACATTTCACTCGAGTTCTATAGATATCTACTGACCCAATAAAAGGGTACAAGTAGCAATAACTTAGACTGGTTCGAGTATAAATTTCCATTATATGTCTTTTTTCCACTGAAATGCTTTCCTTGGGCGATTGACCTACCAGTTGTAGTCGTTTGATTAATACTCTGTAGGAATTCCAATTGTAATTTTGTCCTGTTTACATTTTCTAACTCAATAAAATCCTTAAGTAGCAATAATGTGGACCTATTAGATTACAGAATCAGATTACATGTCTGTTACACATAAAAGGGTTTCCTTTATTACTTTCGACCAGTGAGTAATCAGTTGTAGGAAGACATTTCTTCCTCTTGATATTTACGTTCCATTATGTTAACCGTTGAACTTGAGAGTGTGATTTTAGTTCGTGGGCGCAATAAACCACTGCTTTATTGTAAGCACACGTGGAGTTTCACAAAGTCTCGACAAAATACGTTTATCGTTAAAGAATGAAGCAACCACAGAGGCTTGCTCTCTTACAACTAAGTGTCTTGCAAGTCTATAAGTCAATGCTGGCCTGTCTGAACAGTCAACCGATCCTTCGGTTGACCATATCAGTGCGCGTTGTGCACCCATCCGCGTTGCTGATACCAATAAGTGTGCAGTGTGGCTCCTGCTTTAATCCATATACAAATCATTCTATCTGTATTTTGGAAACCAACTCCTATCATTTCAAAATATTATACTCATCACAACAATACTCAAAAACAAAATAGGTTGGAACATCAGGGTTTTCTATGGTACATTTAAAGTATAAAGTAGTCCTTGAAGTTATTACAAAAGCACTGCATTCTGCAAAACCAACCGAAAGCCTTTTCCGACCAGTGTAGATACAGATCAGACCTGCAACAGCGAAGTCAGATCTGGCGCTGTACTGTTCAACACAATTTCAAAGAAGGTTTCAACAAAACTCTATAAAGCAGTTTCTTATTGGATTCAAAGCATGGATGAACATGCCAATCGTTTCCCACACGTGGGCTTCACACCTCTAGCTTTTTTTCGAAGAGCACCACACAAGTAACCTGACAAGCATGCACTTTGACATTATTTTTTTGAAAACGATACCAAATTAACGACTGTACTGCCCAAATATCGTGTTAGATGTCGACATGCGCATTTAAACGCTTCAAATTAATCTCTCTCTATAAGACCGCGTGATTGATAGTACAGCTTATAAGGTTTAATGGTCAAGGCAATTAACACATTAACGTATCTGAAATGGTGCATACATATATAAGAACTTGAGTGTCACATACAGGATTATTTTTGTTATCCAATAAACTGTAACAATATATGGAAACCAGAATTCCATTTAAATACGAGCGTTTTAAAATGTTTTTACTTATTTACGTATTCAAACAAATATTCAAACGATACACTATAATTGCGACCATGTGTTTTTGCTCACAAAATTACATGCTGTGCTATTATTTATAGGACTTTTTATAAAGTTTAAGCGTATCAAATAAATATATATTTGAATATTACTGGAGGTTTTCAGAGGCGTAAGTGTATCTCTTATATGATAAGTTTCTGTAACCTTTTAGCTCATCTGAGCACGAAGTGCTGGGTGATCTATTGTGATCTCTCACCGTTCGGCGTCGTTCGTCTTCTGTTCGTCACAGTTTCATACAAAAACACTTAACCAAATGAACATGTTTCAAATTAATTTCACAGAAATGGTCCTTATGTAGTCCTTTTTTAAAAAAAATCAAAGAAGTTAATTCAATGTAATTTGGTTTCTGTAGCATCAGAAACATGAAAAATGCCAAAGCTTCATTAATCGTCTTGTCAAAAAGTACTGGCAAGAGTTCCCTTCGTTCTTGTTTAAAAGCACTAGCCTGATTTAAAAATAAATTGGCACAAGGGTTCCTTGGATTACCCTCTACTAAGCATGTTGAAATTATTGATATCCGATAACAAAATAACATGGCCATATGGTTGGGGATTTTTTCCTTATATGTGTTCAATATTCTTCATGTACAAAAGTACTGGACCGATTTGAAAAGGATTTCTCTCAAATTATCCTAATATTTTTCAAACTATCAGATCCGTTGAAAAACATGACCCAAAGGACTGGGTTTGTTTTCCATATATGCCTGTATAGTGAGAACTTTAAAACCCTTCTTGACCAAACTTAAAGGCCTGATTTGAAAGGGAGGTGGAGGTTAAAAAACTAAATTCCTTCTCGTAAATGTTTGAAACAAAGAAAATCTGCAAGCAGGGATGGTGGCAGAAGATTGGTGAGCTGAGTCACCTGATACAGTATCTATCAATATCAAAATCACGTGACAGAGATAGAGCCAGTGATTGGCTGATACCAGTCACATTACTTACGCTCTGCAGGCCCTGTCACGTGGCCGAGGCACGCCCTAGAGCATAACCCAATCACGTGACCGGGAAGGAGTTAGTGATTGGCTACAACCAGTCACATTACACAGACACCCAGCAGGCTCTATCGCGTGACAAATACATGTCCCAGAGCAACTGAATCAACCCCGTCTAGTGTTAACCACGGCAGATTAAGTCGTGTCACTAATTATATAAATACTTTTTTGTGGGCATAAAATCCATATATGTATAAGGTAAATACTTTAAAAAATATTCAAGTTCTATTAAATCGCGTGAATGATATTAGACCATCATGATTCTGTTTTGTTTAATCAATCAAATAATGATTATGTACTTTTGTAAAAGAAATAGAAATTGAATTGAGAAACATATTTTAAAATTTCGTGTGAAATGGATTTTAACTCATTTGTCAGCAGACGAATTGAGACATTTTGGAAAAGGCAAATCTTTCTACTCACTTTTCCACGCTATTTTAATGACTCTGTAAATACATTCGTATATATGTTGTCTTATAATGTATAACCCTAACCCCATAAGTCTACGCCAATGAGGGAAAACCAACACAACCAGTCGGTATGAACGGCCGGGAATCAAACTTGTTACCTCCCGCACTGAGGCTGACTCTCTTTAGATACATCACCGAGGCGGTCGATGTATATATGCACAATGCCGATATTAAGACATGGCGAAATCGATGAGCTACCCTATGGTAATAAATTGGGATTTAAAATTGCCGTACGGTTTTTGAAGTATTTTTAGTTAGTGAAAATCCAGATAAATTCAGACACACCTAACAACCGGGAGTTTTAGATTAAAGGCATGACAACACACACCGACAGACGCTGGACACATGGTTGATCAAAAGATATACTCATGAGAGCTTTAAGCTTGAATGTGAAGGTCTTAGTAATTTGTTATGACTGCACTAATTGCCATTCACCACCTCGGTGGTGTAGTAGTAGAGCGCCTGCCTTGGGTGTGGGAGGTCACACATTTTATTCCAGGCCAGTTCATTCCAAATACATAAACAAAAATTATAGCAATGGCTTCCAATCCTTGGCATTCAGAATATATTGGTAAAAATTAAGACTGACTCGCTGATGTCAGGATAAATGGACTTTTTATTTATTCAGTTATCAACGTCATATAATTGAAATATTGTCGAAAGCGGTGTTAAACATCATACAACTAATAAATTCATTCCCGAAGGTCGGTTTAAGTCATGGCGTATATGATACTATTAAACACAGCAAACATTTAGACAGTTTTGACAGCCTTGAAACTATAAAACTCTTTTGTTTTGTAAATGGCCATGGGCAGAAATATTGCTGATTTCCAATAAATTTGAAACTTGAAACTTGTTATTCCTTGTACACGTGGTCAGCGGTATACACATGGACACACTGTATCATTATCTTGTTATACTAAAGTTCCCATTAGAAGCTATCTTATGATAACATGCTTTCCAATTTAAGAAGGCATTTTCGAGGTTGATTGAGTTATGGGTTGACACAACTCGTTTAGCTTTAGCATGGCGACCTATTGGATGGTCATGCATGTTCAGGGTTTCTTGCACAAGTTTACTGACTACTATTGGTGGAAGACTTACATGGTGACATTTCAGTATCTTTCAATATTCAACATACGATATGCATCATGTATACAAACTAAGTATTAGCATTTAGACCTAAGGAAGGAATAAGCAATTACTCCTTTTGCAATAATGCTTTCATTTTGTATTCAATATTATTTCAAACATAATTGATACATACATCAACACATTTCAAAGTTCGTCAATACGATGTGTACACACACTGCTTAATTCAAGTCATGAGAAATTAGATATCATACTTTGACTTTTAAAGATTGATTAAAGTTCAGTACTGTTTTTGGCCTGCGGCTTTAACCCCTGGTCATAGTAGTAATACCATGTTTTCAGAGTTGACAGCATGCCAATTGCTGTTAGCACCAAACAACGCGAGAAAAAATGCGCGAGAAAAATAGTTCATCATGGATTCAACAAAACTGCATTTAAAAGGTTAGGATCTCCCCCATAAATATCATTTTAATGTTGTTGGAACATCATCGAAAATACTCCAATATAAGTTTAAGAAATGTTCTAGAAGTTAATGCGCCGATAGGTCAAATATGGACGCTTGTTAACATTATTAACATTCGCGAAGAGGAACGGAAAAAAAAAAAAAAAAGTCACGTGAAATATACAGTGACGGATTAACCGGCGTCGAAATATTAATGGTAAACAATGAAAAAGCGTGGCAAATGTAGTGGAGGATTTAGCGAGGGCCCATATGGCCCGTGCCCGACTCCCCCAACCCCACGACACCCCGACCCGGTCGAGCATCATACATATCTGGCGAGCGCACACAGTTTATCACAAAAGTGTCAGAGTACTGTACTACAAGATGCCCTATAAAAGAAGGGAGGACTGAAGGAGAATGAGAGGGCAGTTCCCACAAGAGAGGGAGAGTGTCAGTAAAGGGAATGAGACCTCTCCTCTTCAGCCACCAATGCACCAATAACTAAGTTATAGAGGTAGCGTATAAACGGAAAACCCCTCCCTCAATCGTGCTGTTCAGATGCCCGCAAGTGCTGTGCAGGTATCAACGGCATTTTCGTTAGAATGCTTGTCTTAATGATATCTAAGTCAAGTTCGAATATGGGTCATATTGGGTCAGAAACTAGGTCACTAGGCCAAATTGAAGGGAAATCTTGTTAACATAATGGAGGCTGCATTTTTAACTTGAGCCTGTTGAAACTGTATCATAATGTTTGTCTTGACGATATGTAGGCCGAGTTTGAATATTGGTCATGTCTGTTAAAAAACTAGTTCACTAGGCCAAATTGAAGGAAAATCTTGTCAACACTGTAGAGGTCACGTTTTTTAAAATTTGGTCAGAATGTTTATCTTAATCAAATCTAGTCCATGTTCGAATAAGGGTCATATCGGGTAAACAAAAATAGGTCACTAGGCCAAATGAAGGAAAATCTTGATAACACACTAGATGTTGCATTTTGATTTTGAATCTTTGTCAGAATAATTGTCTTGGTAAGTTTTGCATATTTCAAACACTTTCTCTCAGTCTAGTACATGGTTTAGAGAACTATTTCAACTTGATGGAATGTGATTCAACATTGACATATTTCTCAGTATAATGATGCAGAAACTTCAAAATAGTCTGCCTAAACCTGCTGTCAAAGTTCCCTTTGATTCTACATGTCTTAAATGTGTATTCGTGTGAGCTCTTGCACTCAGGTGAGCGATATAGTGCCAACAAGGTCCTTCTGTTTTTAAATTGGCAGTTTAATAGAATTTACTATTTTTGACTTGATCTTTAAACTTCTTGACAATAAATACATAAACATAAGCTGAAATT
The DNA here is from genome assembly GCA_031761405.1 of Serripes groenlandicus. Classification (NCBI taxonomy): domain Eukaryota; kingdom Metazoa; phylum Mollusca; class Bivalvia; order Cardiida; family Cardiidae; genus Serripes; species Serripes groenlandicus. The sequence continues at coordinate 49,468,845 of JASEVX010000003.1, forward strand.
GTTATTTCCTTTCACATTTTCCCTACTTCTCCAACCTTCAAGCAGCCCCCAGGCCGTCAGCACTGCAGTGCTTTGATTAATATGTTTTCACACAGTTACTGTTATTGCACCATCTGTTTTGATAAAATCTAAATCAATACCGTCGGAAAACATTCCTGCATAATTAGTGAACAACAAAAGATTTATACAAACTAAGCATTAGCATTTAGAAATAAGCAAGGAATAAGCAATTACTCCTTTTGCAATAATGCTTTCATTTAATCACAATTGATATACAATTCCACACTTTACATAGTTCATCAGTGCGAGTTGTAGACACGTTGCTAAATTCAAGTCATGAGAAATGAAACATCATGGTTTTATATTTGGAGACTTTAAAGATTGATTAAAGCTTTTTTCAGATTCTCATTTAAAACACTGGTATGACGTCATCCATTGTTGTTTCAGTACTGTATTATTAATACTGGACTGTTTGTAATAGGCCACTGTCCAATATTAATCACATGCAGTCCAATATTATATCTAATATTGGACTACACTATTAATATTGGACATGACACGTGACATGTGAATTTTGGGAAACACGTGGTGAATGAATCATTTACACAAACTAGAATGGAGTGCTCCCCGGAGCACGTGTGTCACCTGCCGGGGCCTTGTCAGAAAATTTTAATTGTTGACAGAAAAGGGGCAATAACTCTGATATAAATAATATTTTGAGTATCTCCTTTTTGTGAACCCATCACACGCATTGATATAAACATTTGTCAGAAGTTTCAATGTAATCCTTTGAGTAGAAAAAAAGTTATTTGAAAACGTGAAGAAAAAGTGTGACGAAAAAGTGGTGACGAGGGACAGACGGACGGACAAACAGACAGACGCCGGACAAAAAAAAAAGTAATCCCTAAGTGCCTACCATACTACGCAGGTGACACAAAAAGGGATGCTTTATAACATTGCATGAAAAGAGGTGAAATACCGCATAGCTATAAAAGAAAAGGTCATTGTTCGTCACCAGTAATGTCTTCATTTTTCGCAGTGTTTATGAAAACACGATAAATGTGTACCTATGTATCACAAATAATGAAGATATGGTTTCGTTTTATCTTTTCAAAACAACGAAATATTGCCAAATATTTGTTACAACATTTTGCGGACGATGATCAACGAATGGAAATTGAAACGCTTTTGAAGAAAATAGCAATTACTGTGAAAAGTAACTTTTCAAGCCTTATATGAACATCGTCCGTAGACTACCTACTGTAAATGGGAGAACATTGAATTTGTCATATAAGCAGAATAAAAATGAAAAAAGTGAACATATTTATTACTTTAATGAAACAACATGTTATAAATCCTCTGTGATAATACTTTTTAACACCATTATTTCTCGAACGAGCCTTAACCTCACTATATCATTTAACTGTGGGCTAATTTAGGGGCCTTTGTTAAATAGTTCAGCAGCATCTTCTAGGCCATTTTCTAATTTTCTATAAAGAATATCTGATGATTTTGCTGATTTTGCTGTATTCATTTGACTAATGGACCCACTAGTTTTCACATCATAATTCTATCTGATATCGGTAAGATATTCCAGCATGTTCTTGAATTTGTGAGAGGACCTTAACTTGTATCAATGCCGTGCGGGTAAAGATCCGCCTGTGAAACAAAACAACCTAATCTAAAAGTACAATGTTTTTCAAAAGTCAGATAAGACTAACTGCAAAATGGTACAGTGTCAGATCAATCTGAGCGGATGCAAATGTTTATCCGAGTCTACACTTGTTCGAGTCTACTCTTGATCGAGTCTACACTTGTTCGAGTCTACACTTGTTCAAGTCTACACTTGTTCGAGTCTACACTTGTTCGAGACTATACTTTTTCGAGTCTACACTTGTTCGTAATTGTACTAAGGTTTGTAGAGCAGAACTCGTATGAATTGTCCACGTACAAAGGTAAAACTTGTCATTTCTGAACATATATTATGATGAGACTGCACATCCACGTCAGGTCAGCATTTACACGGTTCGTAAGTCACCTGCAAAATTTATGGTTTATTAAAGCTTTTGCAAACATGTGTAGAGCTAGATTAGACGACGCAGATGTACAGGCTGATCCTGACATAAACTTTTTCTCAAGATCAAAGTTGTAACTTTTCCAATGGATAAACTCATATTAAGATGTATTTTATTAAAACTTCAAATGTATCTCCATTCCGTTGCCCTCGAATTTAAATTCATGACTTGATTCCTTAATGTTTGTGTCTCCGTCTTTCTTTGATAACTTTGATTGGATTATGTCACTAACTTCCTCTTGTTGTTTATCCGAAGTTCTCTTGTAAGTACGAATGGCACTCGACCTGTGACCCGTTTTCTCTGCAATAAGCTGCTCATCAACACCGGCTGCATACAGCCTCGTAGCAGCTGTAGCTCTCAGTGAATGGTTTGTAAAATGACCTTTGAACCCGGCTTCTTTACATAGCCTGGTTACAGTCTGCTGAAGTGTGTGGACCCCGACAGGCGCATCGTCATACCAAACTTCTTCTGTAAATATTTTCTTCGGCCTTAGGTACAACGCCATGCATTTACCAGTCAATGGACTGCAATATAAAAATAGATAATTGAACATACGCTTTGTCTGGATTAATATTAATGAACGTGTTGGAAGACCTGGTGAAATAGGTCATGGTAGATGAAAGCTTAAAGTGAGAAAATAACTTAACAAACTGTTGAAAACGGCGTAAAACACTAATAAATTTCATTCATAAAACTATAACACTAGACATGCATACAACGAATACCAAATTCTGTCGACAACCGGTCTAATGGTAACATTCTGACCCTGGCATGTCAAATGGTCAGATTTCATTATTTAGCTCAATGTAAAATTAACCTTGTACATGCCAGGGTAATAAATTTACTTTTTCTAGTGTTGATCTTTTGCTTCTATACAGGAATTATGAGTACTATTAAAGCCTATATCATATTTTCAAGTCGCATATTATCGACGAACTGTAGCCTCATGATAAGACACAGTTAATGGTAATATTGTGCTTGAAATAGATACTCCGACAAAAACGGGCTGAAGACCACTACGTTTGGGTACAACTGAAACTGCGTGACGGCTACCTCCGTCACGACCGGTCGCTTCTTTTAATATACATTGTATAGAAATAGAACGACTGTTACAATGTTTTCAAAATGTATGTTTTTCATTAGTATTTCAGTGTAATAGTCTGATATTTACTCACCGCTTACTCATGTACTTCTCATACAACCGAACGATGCATCTGTCTGGACAGTCATAGTTTTCATACGCCCTGGTCACTTTTGGCTCAACCTTTCTGTGTAATAACCCACCGGCGTTGGATTTGGATTCTTCAGTATAATGTAAACAGCGGCGCTTATCAGTCGTTATTAATTTCAGCTGCGAATTAGATCCTACTCGTAAATGTCTGTGCTCTTGTCCAGCTCGTAAAGCAAAATTTAAACCAATGCTATACAGTAGTGTATCTAACAGTTTAGGGGGTGAGTCTGAGTCCAGTATTCTGTTTTTCCAGGTCTTTTTCTTGGTCGGATGATATCACACTGGCCTGTTTTTTGTTAATACCTAATACTTTCTGGGAAAGATCTTTCATTCTGGCGTCTAGAACCCTCTTCATTGTGCTAAATGCCGGATCTTCTAAAAAGTTGATAATTCGATCGTTTAATCTAAGGTAGTGCTGTAACGACATAACGATTTCATAAAACGTTTGGGCTGATATTCATTTCCAGACTGGTTTCGAACTTCACCGACGAAGTATGTCAAAATGTTGTCAAGTTCTGCGTCAGACATTTGCAAGAGGGACTTGTTGAATTTGACTTCTGCTAGATTGTTTATGTTGGTTTGCCAGGATACGAACACATTGACAGCCCATTTATCTTTACTTTTGGTGTTTTTCGGAACAGCACTTTGCAGAAGACACTGTACGTCTCTGTCAGTCATTATTGAACCGAATCTCTGTTTTTGCGCCTGTTCTTCTGCTTCATGAGTCGCTGTAATCAGTGCGTCATCGTCTTCTTCTTCAAAGTCCGAAATGTCCGAAAATAAGTCCGATTTTATAGTGAAGGTTGGTGTCACATTTAACTCGGGGTAATTCTCTTCCATACTAAGTATGCACTCAACTATATTTCCCTCAGTAATCCTGTGGTCAATATAAGTGGACTGAGTAATGAAGATTTCAGCTCCGCTTTCGGACGACATGACTCCCTCAAAAGCGATAACAAAAACGACTAAACTGGACAGCCACGCCTCTGTCCAATACTACAGCATGAAACTGCACGTGTTTTTACAGTGTTTTAAAGTGTAGCTTTTACTAGTACACTACTTACAATAGCGGGGCTGACGCTGGGGTTTGGGCTAGGGGTTGGGGCTTTCATTTAACAAGATATATATCAAATATTTAAGTTACATATTAGAAAGCTTAAATGGCAAATTATTGCATTTAATTGTCTTATTATGCAAATTGGTGTTTTAAGTAAGATATAAGCCTCAAACGATCCAATATGTGAAATACTGGATTACCCACGGCGCTTCGCGCCTCGGACAGTCCAGTATTTCACATATTGGATCGTTTTCGACTTATATCCATTACATATACACATGTGGCATAATAACAAAACAAACACAGTCAAGACGAACTGCCTGACTGAATGAAAAACCCGAGTATATATACAAATTGGACTGCCTGTAACATCACTACAGATTTGTAAGCAAGACGGTTTATCCTGTTGTATGTAACCCTGTAATAAATTAATGTTCATTATTTGACACATGTAAGCTGTTTCAAACGCTGAGAAGTATGAGATATCTTAACTTTGCAATGAAGTTTTATGTTGTAGATACAATACTTATATTATGATATTGCTTGTATTTCGATCACCATTTTGTACATAATTCCATACTGTTCATAGTTCATCAAAAACATGTGGTCACATATTGCTATATGCACGTGAACAATGAGAGATAGTACGGTTTTGTTCGGAATTTGATTGAAGTCAAATGCTGCTTTCAAATATTTTCAGTTACGCAAGAATGTCAAATGCTCCTCACATTGCGAAAATATAACAGATATTAAATTGCAGTTAAGTAAGTATCGAATGAAATAATCAAATTAGTATAAATCTTTCATTATAAGGATTTTGCATGTATTTCAATTGTAGCACTCTGGCCAGCTACATCAAATTGTCCACGAGGAAAACACAGGTAAATAACCGAGATCGTATAGTGATACATTTAATTATTTAAATAGGTAAACTAGAGTCAAGACTCTCTCTCTCTCTCATGCCGACATATCATTCTCTGACTCTCCCCAGAGAGCCCATACGTTTTCTCTCTATCTATGCAAATCTCCCCCCGCTCCCTCAAAAACATACATTTATATACTACAGGGCTGGCGCCGTGTACACGTGATATCCCGTATATAGTTATACCCTCATGGATCTAATAGCTCACATGTATACCTCTATACCTTTACCCTCATTGTGTTACATTCGTCCCCCTCTTAACAAATTTTCACCCAGAAAATTGTTCAAATATAAGTAACACAATGGGTTGACGCAGCCCTACACATTTGAAAATAACTACAATAAACAGTGCATGCATAAACTAAACACTACATGTTATATGCACAATTACAAATATCAAAACAAAATCTTAAAAACCAAAGTCTGCAGTTATAATCAAGTAGCCAAAGAATAAATTGTTCATTTGTCCCAACCAGATGGTTGAAGCACGACGTTGATATCGGTTGTGGGTAAGGATCATAAATGTCATAGTAACTTCTCCAGGAATTTCATTCAAGAATCTTAACAGGTGGTCATTATAAACGTGATAATGATTCATTGATAATCTGTCTGTAAAGAGAAAGTCCAGTCTCCTACGTTTAATCAACAGCTGGCGTTATCTTCTAGAAAAACAATATACCCACAGGTATGTATCTAAATTTGTTGATTCCCCGGTTTGTTAGTATTTTTCCCGCTCTTTATCATTTTAATGGACACTTAAACATGTGTCCATCACCAGGCAGATCACCGCACAGCTCATTATAGTTGTGCCGTGTTAGCACAAACACACCCCTGACTTTACGATCATATTTTATGATCTCGACGAGATTATACTGTCCCACATTAACGTAGTATAGGGTTACAATAGATATACAATTCTATATACTGCAGCTTAACTGCTACTAACACATTAAAAATAGTTAGTTCTTTTCCGGAACATTATGAGCCCCTTTGCTCAAAACAAACTCGGATACATCATACAGGTATTCTCTAGGCGTCCCCACGGACCCTGTTAACCCTTCTCCGGACGGCACTGAAACGGTTGGCGGTTGGTTCCCGCCATTATCCATCGTTTGGAGTTCACATCATTGTGAACCGTTTTGTTCCGCCCTTTTGTCATCCATTTACGTAAACAATTTGGCAGACAGTTCATTAAAACACTACATTTTCTTTTAACAACATTTCATAATATGACTGACCACTATGGCACTACCCAGGCTAACGTAATACAAAGCGCTACGCGACAAACTTTCTTCATTTTTAATGTCACATCGTATTTTATCTAAATACATTATTTCGGACAACAAACCCTGCAGAGCCTTCCGGAAAGGCTCATACATGGTTTTATTTAAATAAGTCGCAATTGCTTCTTTCAAATTCTAACTCTTTAAATAACTTACTTTAACCCATCGCACGTTTTGGGAAAAGTTCACCGACCTAAGATCAAATGTAGATCCACCCTAGAAATAATAACCCAATTGTATAAATGGTAATCTATAGGTAAGGTTTTCCATGGTTACCAAAGTAAGCAATGTTTATTGGACATGATAAAGTGGCTTCGAAGATATAATTGGTACAGATAGATATACCTCGAATTTTTCGTCAAGCCTTATCATTGGTATTGACAGCTCACTCATTATTTTCCCCTCTATAAACACCATTTTGCTTGTTAAATGTCTATAACTTTACGGTTGTTCAACTGGTGCGATATGGTCTGAGTTTAATGGGAGGTTAGATACCTGTATACATTTTCATTCTAACATCTGTGTCTGCACAGATTTCTCTATTTTTACGCCTAATTTTAATGACCTGTTGTTTGTATATCGGCGGCGCGTCGCATGTAACCAACTCAGTTTTCTCGGAGAAACGACCCCAGGAAAGTTTAACAACAGCATTAGTGATAAGCACTCTGGGCTTGTTTCTAACCCTTTTCAAATGAGGATTTTCCGAATGTTTAAATACCTGACAATAACAAACATGGACTGTTTGCGGAAGGGTCTTTATTTTTCGATTGAGTGCGAGCATACCTCGGCACAAGAATTTAGCAATATGTTCTCTATTTTGTTTTGTTTCCAAAATTTGAGAAGAAGTGAATCTAAGCCTACACCTGAAGACTTTATAAAAATAGTATTTGTGTTCTGTTTGTACAGCCAACTTTCCGATTTCTACATATGGAAAGTATTTGCGTTAAAATGTTGCCCCGACTTATGGATTCCAGAAGACACATTGCTTCTTTTTCCACATTCCCAAGCATAGTGGCCTGGCTCTACGCATTGATAACAGATAACGCTTTTTCTGTATCGTTCCTTATCTTGCCTGACTTGAGCAAGACTTACTTGCCCGTAACTGTTCCGCGCTCTACAATCTGCAATGAGGTGCTCTATCTTGTGACAGTAATTACACTTAATTTTCTGTCGATAGTAATCGACCTCTACATGTATCGGGACGGCCTCATCAACTTGATGATTTTCTCTTGGCGCGTGACCCGTTCGCAATTGAAATCGGCTACGGAGAATCTCTCCTCGCGAACCTATCGTAACCGCATTCTGAAAGAGTTGTGGGCTTTCCCTCATTATTTTCATTTTAAGAGAATCTTCCCTGAGCCCATCAATGAAATACCCCACAAGTTTCCCTTGTATAGCATTTTGATTCTGCCCATCAAAATCATCTTCCCACATATTTAACATGCGCTCGGCATAAACCTGTACCGTTTCCCCCATTTTTTGCCCAATTTTCCTTAAAATCAGCAAAGCGTGCTGAGAATCTACTACTTCGCCAAACCGCGTTTTCAACTCCCCCTTAATTTGATCAGCATACTGTTCAATATATCGTTTTATGAAATCACTGACAGGGCCTATGCTTGACTGATATGCTATATATTTAACCCTTTCATTAGATATTCCAGTTAACTTGCCAAAATGTGTAATACTTTTAATCCATTCTTTAAATTCTTTTAGATTACTACCGTCGAAACTCTGAACAACTTTTGCCACGCCTTGAGCCCCCATAGTGGTTTTTAAACTAGTCATGTGTCCATCTACGGACTGAAACAATTCTAAAAACATTTGTTCTGTCATTTTGCCTTGCCAATTACGTAAAAGGAATAACAAAAGATTGTAACTTACGATTCACTGGCAAACGTCTCTGGATGGCTCAATACGGCAACACAATTGTCAAAGTGTCCAACACTACATTTTACATCAGGTCAAATTGTCAAAGTGTCCAACACTACCTTTCACATTACTACGCACATCATGTCCGACACAACACAAGTTCGATTATCCATTGTCACGGCATCAAATAACTTATGTAGCACTCTGGCCAGCTACATCAAATTGTCCACGAGGAAAACACAGGTAAATAACCGAGATCGTATAGTGATACATTTAATTATTTAAATAGGTAAACTAGAGTCAAGACTCTCTCTCTCTCTCTCATGCCGACATATCATTCTCTGACTCTCCCCAGAGAGCCCATACGTCTTCTCTCTATCTATGCAAATCTCCCCCCGCTCCCTCAAAAACATACATTTATATACTACAGGGCTGGCGCCGTGTACACGTGATATCCCGTATATAGTTATACCCTCATGGATCTAATATATCACATGTATACCTCTATACCTTTACCCTCATTGTGTTACACAATCACTATTTTATAATCAATTCTATGCATTTCACAGTTCATCAAATACATTTGATCACAAATTGCCCTAATGAGAAAATGTGAGTTCACACTTTTCTTTACAGAAACTTAATTATCCCTCTCCCATTTCCCGACGCCTTTGGATGCGTCTGTTACAGACCACTTATGAAACATTGTCGGAATAGAAGTAATTTCTCAAAGGGAACAAAAATGTTTTCAAGATGATTACGAAATCGTTTGCGACGGATTTATTATAAACGGTAAAGGGTTAAATTGTATATGCTTTTATTGATTCAGTATTGGTTTAAAGGCAATTTAACCGCACCAGAGTCTAACCCTTAACTATCAGTGGGCTTAATAGTCTATTTTGGGAAGGCAGGCTGGAGAAAATGTTGTGAGCAGTATTGGTGCGAGAAGGCCAGGAAGGTGAAATGGCCACCACAATATACTATAATGTGTCTATTCGCATTGAGTTTTTACTCACCAGCAACAATATTCAGTTAAATTACGGCGTTGCCTGAGTATATTACCAGTACTACTGGTCCATTTTCCCGGACACAAGCGAGCAATTATTAATGCTAACCTATCAATCTTGAGCGCTAAGAAGGAATAGCCATTACTACTATTTTTAAGTTCTTTATAATGACTCGGCCAGGGATCGAATTGCGACCTCCCGCAACCGAGCCCCGGAGATTCTATGAATAGTAAATGAGGAAGATGAGAAATGCGTTAGAACTTAAATCGTTCTGATAAATTAATCCTTAATGCTTTTCCAACATAACACATTTTCACGTATACGCAGCAGCCGACTTTGAAAGACATTATGTCAAAAAGGAGAAATTGCTCATAGTGTATATTGAAACATTGAAATAAAACACATACTCTAATGTACAACATTATTGTTAATGCAACATCTGTTTTGATAAAATCTGAATCAATAACATCGTTAAACACTCCCGCATAATCAGTGAACGTCAAAAGATTTATTGAATGAGGAAAAGAGTTAAATAAATATGCAAATAAGTACAAATATATATATTTATTAAATAGAATATTACGTCCCTGACTTCCGACATCAACTTTATCTGACTCGGCTGGGAGAATTGATAATTGTCTCGCCAAGGCTCGACAATTATCAATTCTCCCAACCTCGTCAGATAAAGTTGATATCTTACGTCAGGGACATAATATTCTCTATATATATATCCCGATAGCATAGCCACTGGTACTAGAACAGCAAACTGACCTGCTGCTCGTTGTGTTATTTCGTTGTAATATACCTAGAAGATAAAAGTATCAAAGAATACAAAAGCAATCTGATCTTGCGCTTTTCACTCTTTCAATACTATAATTATTAATTCATTGCGATAAACTCAATTCAATTTCGTACCATTTTAGCAGCTGTAGCTTTACAAGCTTTGTTTGTTTGTTATATTTGGGTTAACGCCGTGTTCAATATTATTTCAATAATTACACAGCGACAGTTCAAGTATTCATGATACCTGGATATACAAATCAGTTTAAGGCTAGGAAATGTGCCTTTTCCAAGGAAACTCTACCATGACTGCGACTGAAGATTGGACCAGGGACGCCAAGTTCCAAATACCAGACGCAAATCACTAGACCAATGTTATTTTCAAAACGCCGATTAAAGCACGAATACTATTTCGTTTCTGCTTTACAAGTCAGAATCTATTCAGATACCCACTGTATTCGTGCATTTGTCGGTAAAGTTAACCCCTTCCAACATACAACAAATCTGCAGCAGATTTCCTAAAGAATTGGGAACAGTTCTTTAGCTGATCTTATGGTTTGATCATTAAATAAAGTTTAAAACATTGTGGCAAAAGGAGAATAGCTAATATTGAACAAGTTTTTCCTTTCAAACGTTTTTTGATGCATGGGCGTTAGAAAACGTCTGTATTTGGGAAAGGGTTGAGTGTTTTTTATACTCTCTACAGTTCTTTATAAAATGGACCGTTGACATGTCATGGTGGCGCTGTGGTCATATTGGAGTGCCGTAAACCTAGGCACATATCCTAGCCAAGTACTGGTTTGTTGACCCTGGGATCATTCATAAGTGAACTGTCGCCATGATATAACTGAAATAATGTTGAAAACGGCGTAAAACCCCAACAAAACAAACATGTCATGGTATAAACAATACCCAAACTTGTAACTTTTCCGATGGTTTTGTATGATTGTATCTGTCCAGATGTTGTATGTGCACATTATGATCGCATGTGAACCGGTATATTGTTTTCGCAACCACAATGCATTGCATGAGACAGATAGCAATGGTGAACACTGGAGCAGTACGTATTGGCTTCGCTGTAAGTTTGATAAATTGATTGATATTGCATAGAGTTATTTGAAAAACATGTGTTTTTTTACAGGATTAAAGTTTATGTAATTGCCAAAATTCATAGTAAATTATTACAAATTATTTGTGGTACGTAGTAAAGCAGAGAATGCTTGTCTTAACACGGTAAACACACACAGGATTGTTGTGTATTGTAGTTGCACGGGATGTGCTGCACGTGATGTACGCTCGGGTATGAGTATTTATTGTATACTTTGATATTGTTCCCTCTTGTTTCCATATGAACAAAGGATGCAATATCATTTGATATTGCACGGGTTGATATTGCGCTGGAATCTTTTTCACGTGACGCTAAGGACGGAACTATTTCCATACACTAACGTTACAAAGCGCTCTCATCCAACCTTTCGTGATTTAGAGATCCAGCTAACTTCTACTTCTACTTTGTTACTGTCAGGGCTTAGTGCATCGCAGGCAAGTGAAGCCATTAAAATGGTTAAAACAACTAATTAGGCATATTAATAAATATATATGAAATAAAAAAAACAGCTGTGTTGTTTAGGCTGTGTATCAATGTAGACGGGACTTGAATAAGTTTACAGATGTGATCTGCTCAAGGTTCGATTCTCTGATAGTCCTAGGGAAAAGCTGTGCTTATACGGTTCGTAGTACATTGTTTGGTACATCTTTTATAGATGACACGTAGTGAAAAATCGATACACATACACACAACCCAATCTGGTCTATTTATAGCGTTAGCTATGCTAGTAAATACATACGTGGTTTCTGACGTAATAATGTGACGTGTACATCAATAATATGGCTCGAGCACAGGGGAGAGGCTCATATTTTTTTTTCACTTTTACTATTATACTATATATAAAATATGAGCCTCTCCCCTGTGGGCTCGAGTGTTGTTTTGATTATCGTTGACGATCTATTATAAGTGTATCAACAAATAAAGAGGGATTCATAACTGCTAGGATGAATAAGCAAATGATTGTTTTAAAGGTAGGTCTTCAGATTTGTTTTGTTATCCTCCGATGTGAAGTTTATCAACGCAGTAGCCTTTATATGTATATCAAAGATGTGTGTTCGCTTTTGAACATACTGCGAGGTCAAAAGGCCCTATTAAAGGGGCATCTAAATCGTAATAAAAAAACAAATGTCCAGGCGTAAATACAAGAATAAGATAATACACGAGTTCATAATGAAAAACACTGTTAGAAAAGGCGTTACACATCATTTTGTCGACGATTCCAATTTCGAGTCGACAACAATGGCGGTTCGTAAATTATATTTTCCGCGACCTTAGCAACCAGCGTAAAGGAGAGTATAAATGCGCGATATATCGTTAATGTTTATTTATCTGAGCAATCCAAAACGACTGTTAATTTTCTAATAAGTGTGACGTGTTTAAAACAAACAAAACGACACATTTTAAATAGCCAATATCAAATTATACAATAACAAGTAACTGGAGGATTGCAAGCAATACCATAGTCCCCTACCGGTTTGCACTTTTGAGTCTGTTTCTGTTGTCATAGCAACCCAATGTTTAGGTATATCAAGACAATAAAGTATGAAAATAAAGAAAGGGAAATAACTCAAAAATTAGGGAAGCAAGAGTTATGGTTCATGTGCACTGCACTCCCCCTTGATACGATGTATTCCACATATGGAATTTCATAGCCATAGCTAGTACAGTTTTGGAGATATGCTCCGGACAAAAATTTGCCGGACTGACTGACTGACTGACAGATGGACTGACGGACGGAGTGCAAACCTAATAGTCCCCTTCGGCACGCCGGTAGGGGACTAAAAAAGGTTATTGCATGATTATGGGAATCTATTGTGTTGGGACTCGTTCCTTCGGCGGAGTGCCCTCGCAAGCTCGGGCAACTCAGCCGAAGGAACTCGTCCAACACAATATTTTCCCATATTGATGCAATGACCTATAATATAAGGTATAGTTATAGGGCGTGTTTGTCAGTTCCACGCTAGACTTCGCTCGTTAGACGGCTTACACTGAATGCTGTTCGATTATTATACCCCCAAAAAACAAAGTTTTGGGGGGGGGGGGGGTATATAGGAGTCACTGTGTCGGTCGGTCGGTCGGTCGGTCGGTCCGTCGGTCGGTTGGTCGGTCGGTCGGAAGCCATATTTTGTCCGGCCCATATCTTAACCATGCATCATAGGATTTGAACGAAACTTCATAGGATGATACAAGACATTGAGAGTTATTGCCCTTTGTTACTTTTTCTTGTCCGGAGAATTACTTAATAACTAACAGATGGAATCTAATAAAACTACATACAATGGTAGAGCATAATGAGAGGAAGTGCAGTATACAAGAACCATAACTCTAATTTACATAATTACAGAGTTATTGCCCTTTGTTACTTTTTCTTATTCATAGAGTCTTGTCCAGAGCATAACTTTAAAACAAATTGTTGGAATTTAATAAAACTTCATAGGATGATACAACACATTGAGAGGAAGTGCGGTGTACAGGAACCATAACTCTATTTTATCTAAATACAGAGTTATTGCCCTTTGTTACTTTTTCTTGTCCGGAGAATTACTTAATAACTAACAGATGGAATCTAATAAAACTGCATACAATGGTAGAGCATACTCAGAGGAAGTGCAGTGTACAAGAACCATAACTCTAATTTACATAATTACAGAGTTATTGCCCTTTGTTACTTTTTCTTGTTCGTAGAGTCTTGTCCAGAGCATAACTTTAAAACAAATTGTTGGAATTTAATAAAACATCATAGGATGATACAACACAATGAGAGAAAGTGCGGTGTACAGGAACCATAACTCTATTTTACCTAAATACAGAGTTATTGCCCTTTGTTACTTTTTTCTTGTCCGTAGAATTACCTAATAACTAATAGATAGAATCTAATAAAACTACATATAATGGTAGAGCATAATCAGAGAAAGTGCAGTGTACAAGAACCATAACTCTACTTTACATAATTACAGAGTTATTGCCCTTTGTTACTTTTTCTTATTTGTAGAGTCTTGTCCGGAGCATAACTTTAAAACAAATTGTTGGAATTTAATAAAACTTCATAGGATGATACAACACATTGAGAGAAAGTGCGGTGTACAGGAACCATAACTCTATTTTATCTTAATACAGAGTTATTGCCCTTTGTTACTTTTTCTTGTCCGGAGAATTACTTAATAACTAACAGATGGAATCTAATAAAACTGCATACAATGGTAGAGCATAATCAGAGGAAGTGCAGTATACAAGAACCATAACTTTAATTTACATAATTACAGAGTTATTGCCCTTTGTTACTTTTTCTTATTCGTAAATTTCATAACCATAGCTAGTACAGTTTTGGATATGCTCCGGACAAAAATCAAGTATGAAAATAAAGAAAGGGAAATAACTCAAAAATTAGGCAAGCAAGAGTTATGGTTCATGTCCACTGCACTCCCCCTTGATGAGATGCATCCATGTGTGAAATTTCATTACCATAGCTAGTACAGTTTTGGAGATATGCTCCGGACAAAAATCAAGTATGAAAATAAAGAAAGGGAAATAACTCAAAAATTAGGGAAGCAAGAGTTATGGTTCATATGCACTGCACTCCGCATTGATGAGATGTATCCACATATGGAATTTCATAGCCATAGCTAGTACAGTTTTGGAGATATGCACCGGACAAAAATCAAGTATGAAAATAAAGAAAGGGAAATAACTCAAAAATTAGGCAAGCAAGAGTTATGGTTTATGTCCACTGCACTCCCCCTTGATGAGATGCATCCATGTGTGAAATTTCATAACCATAGCTAGTACAGTTTTGGAGATATGCTCCGGACAAAAATCAAGTATGAAAATAAAGAAAGGGAAATAACTCAAAAATTAGGGAAGCAAGAGTTATGGTTCATATGCACTGCACTCCGCATTGATGAGATGTATCCACATATGGAATTCCATAGCCATAGCTAGTACAGTTTTGGAGATATGCTCCGGACAAAAATCAAGTATGAAAATAAAGAAAGGGAAATAACTCAAAAATTAGGCAAGCAAGAGTTATGGTTTATGTCCACTGCACTCCCCCTTGATGAGATGCATCCATGTGTGAAATTTCATAACCATAGCTAGTACAGTTTTGGAGATATGCTCCGGACAAAAATCAAGTATGAAAATAAAGAAAGGGAAATAACTCAAAAATTAGGGAAGCAAGAGTTATGGTTCATATGCACTGCACTCCGCAATGATGAGATGCATCCATGTGTGAAATTTCATAACCATAGCTAGTACAGTTTTGGAGATATGCTCCGGACAAAAATCAAGTATGAAAATAAAGAAAGGGAAATAACTCAAAAATTAGGCAAGCAAGAGTTATGGTTCATGTCCACTGCACTCCCCCTTGATACGATGTATTCATGTGTGAAATTTCATAGCCATAGCTAGTATAGTTATGGAGATATTCTCCGGACAAAAATCAAGTATGAAAATAAAGAAAGGGAAATAACTCAAAAATTAGGCAAGCAAGAGTTATGGTTCATGTCCACTGCACTAACCCTTGATGAGATGCATCCATGTGTGAAATTTCATAACCATAGCTAGTACAGTTTTGGAGATATGCTCCGGACAAAAATCAAGTATGAAAATAAAGAAAGGGAAATAACTCAAAAATTAGGCAAGCAAGAGTTATGGTTCATGTCCACTGCACTCCCCCTTGATGAGATGCATCCATGTGTGAAATTTCATAACCATAGCTAGTAGTTTTGGAGATATGCTCCGGACAAAAATCAAGTATGAAAATAAAGAAAGGGAAATAACTCAAAAATTAGGCAAGCAAGAGTTATGGTTCATATGCACTGCACTCCGCAATGATGAGATGCATCCATGTGTGAAATTTCATAACCATAGCTAGTACAGTTTTGGAGATATGCTCCGGACAAAAATCAAGTATGAAAATAAAGAAAGGGAAATAACTCAAAAATTAGGCAAGCAAGAGTTATGGTTCATGTCCACTGCACTCCCCCTTGATGAGATGCATCCATGTGTGAAATTTCATAACCATAGCTAGTACAGTTTTGGAGATATGCTCCGGACAAAAATCAAGTATGAAAATAAAGAAAGGGAAATAACTCAAAAATTAGGCAAGCAAGAGTTATGGTTCATGTCCACTGCACTCCCCCTTGATACGATGTATTCATGTGTGAAATTTCATAGCCATAGCTAGTATAGTTATGGAGATATGCTCCGGACAAAAATCAAGTATGAAAATAAAGAAAGGGAAATAACTCAAAAATTAGGCAAGCAAGAGTTATGGTTCATGTCCACTGCACTCCCCCTTGATGAGATGCATCCATGTGTGAAATTTCATTACCATAGCTAGTACAGTTTTGGAGATATGCTCCGGACAAAAATCAAGTATGAAAATAAAGAAAGGGAAATAACTCAAAAATTAGGGAAGCAAGAGTTATGGTTCATATGCACTGCACTCCGCATTGATGAGATGTATCCACATATGGAATTTCATAGCCATAGCTAGTACAGTTTTGGAGATATGCTCCGGACAAAAATTTGCCGGACTGACTGACTGACTGACAGATGGACTGACGGACGGAGTGCAAACCTAATAGTCCCCTTCGGCACGCCGGTAGGGGACTAAAAAAGGTTATTGCATGATTATGGGAATCTATTGTGTTGGGACTCGTTCCTTCGGCGGAGTGCCCTCGCAAGCTCGGGCAACTCAGCCGAAGGAACTCGTCCAACACAATATTTTCCCATATTGATGCAATGACCTATAATATAAGGTATAGTTATAGGGCGTGTTTGTCAGTTCCACGCTAGACTTCGCTCGTTAGACGGCTTACACTGAATGCTGTTCGATTATTATACCCCCAAAAAACAAAGTTTTGGGGGGGGGGGGGTATATAGGAGTCACTGTGTCGGTCGGTCGGTCGGTCGGTCGGTCCGTCGGTCGGTTGGTCGGTCGGTCGGAAGCCATATTTTGTCCGGCCCATATCTTAACCATGCATCATAGGATTTGAACGAAACTTCATAGGATGATACAAGACATTGAGAGTTATTGCCCTTTGTTACTTTTTCTTGTCCGGAGAATTACTTAATAACTAACAGATGGAATCTAATAAAACTACATACAATGGTAGAGCATAATGAGAGGAAGTGCAGTATACAAGAACCATAACTCTAATTTACATAATTACAGAGTTATTGCCCTTTGTTACTTTTTCTTATTCATAGAGTCTTGTCCAGAGCATAACTTTAAAACAAATTGTTGGAATTTAATAAAACTTCATAGGATGATACAACACATTGAGAGGAAGTGCGGTGTACAGGAACCATAACTCTATTTTATCTAAATACAGAGTTATTGCCCTTTGTTACTTTTTCTTGTCCGGAGAATTACTTAATAACTAACAGATGGAATCTAATAAAACTGCATACAATGGTAGAGCATACTCAGAGGAAGTGCAGTGTACAAGAACCATAACTCTAATTTACATAATTACAGAGTTATTGCCCTTTGTTACTTTTTCTTGTTCGTAGAGTCTTGTCCAGAGCATAACTTTAAAACAAATTGTTGGAATTTAATAAAACATCATAGGATGATACAACACAATGAGAGAAAGTGCGGTGTACAGGAACCATAACTCTATTTTACCTAAATACAGAGTTATTGCCCTTTGTTACTTTTTTCTTGTCCGTAGAATTACCTAATAACTAATAGATAGAATCTAATAAAACTACATATAATGGTAGAGCATAATCAGAGAAAGTGCAGTGTACAAGAACCATAACTCTACTTTACATAATTACAGAGTTATTGCCCTTTGTTACTTTTTCTTATTTGTAGAGTCTTGTCCGGAGCATAACTTTAAAACAAATTGTTGGAATTTAATAAAACTTCATAGGATGATACAACACATTGAGAGAAAGTGCGGTGTACAGGAACCATAACTCTATTTTATCTTAATACAGAGTTATTGCCCTTTGTTACTTTTTCTTGTCCGGAGAATTACTTAATAACTAACAGATGGAATCTAATAAAACTGCATACAATGGTAGAGCATAATCAGAGGAAGTGCAGTATACAAGAACCATAACTTTAATTTACATAATTACAGAGTTATTGCCCTTTGTTACTTTTTCTTATTCGTAGAGTCTTGTCCGGAGCATAACTTTAAAACTGATTTTTGGAATTTAATAAAACATCATAGGATGATACAACACATTGAAAGAAAGTGCGGTGTACAGGAACCATAACTCTATTTTATCTAAATACAGAGTCATTGCCCTTTGTTACTTTTTCTTGTCCGGAGAATTACTTAATAACTAACAGATGGAATCTAATAAAACTACATACAACGGTAGAGCAAAATCAGAGGAAGTGCAGTGTACAAGAACCATAACTTTAATTTACATAATTACAGAGTTATTGCCCTTTGTTATCCAAAAATGAACAAAACAAGAATAACCCGATCCATAACATTGTCCTTTTAAGGTGGGGTTTCTAAATATTTCACAACCTTTCCTATCAGGGCGGCGTTTGGGGGTATTAATCACATTCAGTGATAGTTCTATTTTTTCAAAGTTATATTGCTTCACACATTAAACTAGGTTGAGTTCCGACAGCCTGATTTCCCTATAGGTATTCTGAGAAACACTGGTTGTTTCGTGCATGCCACGGATGTATGGTTCCTCTTTAAAAGTGCTGTGGAACGGTACCCATTGTATGAGGGGGAAAAAGATGGTGAACAGTTCCATTTTTTGGGAAGTTACAACACAAGTCACACAAGAGAAAGTTGATGCAAGGCATCAATGTCGCCGGAAAAGACTGCATTGATTTATTTATGTATTCTTGACTTTCCTTAGTCTATTCAAACATTAGGAACGTTGAAATGAAAACATTTGCTTATAAATGTTATATGCATACCTATACATTAGGGTATCTATAAAAAATTAACGAAATGTGTACACATTTATCTTGGCTTAAATTTAATTTTGCTGTTGTTACTTATTTAAATAATAGTATTCATTCATATCATTTCAATGTTTGTCAATCTTATTCGAATCACAAGGTAAATATCCTGGTATTGCTTTAAAGGGAGGTAATTTGAAGAAAACAAAAGTCTTCAAAAGGAGAAATATATCAGCATTACCGTCTACAGTTTAAATTGTTCTATTGTTTGTGGATTTAAAAATGTTCTTTTTTTCTTATTTCTACATGTACAACGAAATATTGCGGCTTCTCTTTGACGCTTTGCGTCAAACATTCGTCTTGTACTTGTCTAAAATAAAATAATATCACTGGCTTTTTCATATCGAAATGCGCATGCGCGAAAATCGATGTTAAAGGTCACGAACCTACACAACAGAATAGGGTCTATATTTAGCTTAGAAACAGTTCCTACTTTAGATATTCATGGATTAACATTATTAAATGAATTCTACACAAATCAAGACATCTCTTTGAACATGAAAACAACATTTAGTAAGTTAAAATTGCTATTAAAAGGAGAATCCGAAATTGACCTCAATGATGACACATAAGAGTCTGCATTAGGGGGTGTTGGTTCACGTCTTGAAGGGACCACTTTTGTCTTCGTAAATAAGACAACAAACTTAAATGCGAGTGAAATAAAAAAAACTGCAAACATTAAAAAATCGGAATATTTATTTCATTTTTGATGTGTCATTTATTAGTGTTCGTAAACAGCCACAATTGTAATATGTTCAAATCATCTAGATTTGTTTCTTTCTAATAATAAGCCGCCCTCCCATGTGATTTCCGAAAAATAAAAAAAATAGAAGTCGCGGGCTTCTGCCCGGCGATTAATAAAATGTAAACAAAAAAGCAAAAATGCATACAGTTCAAACATTTTTTTTAAGACAGTGTTAACCTTATTTCCAGAGATCTATAATTAAACTCTTGAACTGTAGACGGTAGATACAGTTAGATGAACAAACACATTTGTGATAGGTTATTTATCACATGGATAAACTCTACAGCAGATGATTTGAAAATGTTTAACTAAATATATTGATTAATCTGTATTGATGAATCTAAAAGTATTGACGTGTGAGGAAAACATTGAGAAAACTGTCGAAATTTCTAATACCATCCATCTGTTGAAGATTAGACAACATGTGTCTGTGGTGTAGAAAGGGTAAAATAGTACCTGTAGCAAAGCTATTTATTATCTATAGTATCTAAAGAATCAACTTAATTTTAACACTCTTAGTAAAGAGTCACGCAAGGAACATTTTAGAGACATGTGGTGACTAGAGTGTTTACAAATATTTCTCAATATTGGCCTTGTGACCTAGTTTTTAACCAGACCATATTCGAACTTAGCCTAGATATAATCAAGATAAACATTTTGGTAAAGTTTCATCATGCTATAGTTAAAAACATGGCTTTAACAAGATTTTTCTTAAATTTGATCAAGGGACCTAATTTTTGACTCAACATGACCAATGTCTAAATTGGCCTGTATATCATCAAGAAAAATTGTCTGACAAAGGTTCAAGCCGCTAAAGTCAAAATTGTGGTCTCTTAAATGTTAAATCAAGATTGTCCTACAACTTGGCATAGTGACCTACTTTTCTGACAAACATTATCTATATTAAAAATAAATATAACAAGAGCTGTCGGAGGACAGCGCGCTCGACTTTACAATGCTTATTCACTTGAGCACTATTTCCGTATATTGCCTTTAAGTACTATTAAATCATATATACTCTATATGTAAAAGCAACTGAATAGATACATACATTTAAATATATGTTATTTAAAAATTCAAATTTCCTAAGTCAATCAAGGGCCATAACTCCATATTTAGGATACAATGGAGTTATGTAACCTAATTGTGTGATGGTCCTTAACAAATGTGTAAAGTATGAAGACTGATTTAAATGAAGGGTATTAGAGTTATAAATGAAAATGCCAGCTTGCCCTAAAACATTAACCGTACACTGACACCGGGGCGAGTAGTAAAGTTCCATTTTTCTTCGAATAGTCGAGCTAAAATCAAAACTTTAACGTTGAGCTAAACACAAATGTTAAAACAGACTGAGTCCAAAAATAGCAAAACCTTAAAAAAAGGTTTTCCAAAGGTTTGACGCCAAAACCCGTTTGAAATGGTGAAGAACTATATTTAATAAATGAATGATCATAATTCAAAATTTATCTCAAATTCTCAAAATCAACCAAAATCATGTTATTTACCCCAAAACGAAGGTCACACTCCATATCTTCAACATACAATGTGAAAAACGGAATTATATGTAATTATATTCCAAATATGAAAGCCTTAACACAAGTACTTATTGAGAAAAATAAAAAAAAAAAATGAAAATCCCAACTTGCCCTAAAACTTTAACCAGCCAAAATCATGTGTTTTACCTCAAAAAGAAAGTCAAATCAGCATATTCAGCTAACAATATGAGGAAAGGTATTATATGTAATTAAATTCCAAATATGAAAGCCCTAACACAAGTGCTTATTGAGAAATCTGATAGTGGGTCACCAAAGGAACATTTCTACAAAATTATTTGAAAATCGGCCGGACACTTTTGGAGGAGAAGATTTTTTAAGTTTTCACTATAGCCATATACGGCAAATTAGCCCCAAGATTTAGCCCCATTCAAGATATGTATACATGTCTGCACAAAACCATTTGTTATCAATATATACTGAGAGGATAAAGAAACGCAGGGTAGCAATATATGCAACAATTTCTTGAATGCTTGGCGTAAAATTATGCAAACCGGTCAGACGACTATCTTGGTCAATGTGAACTCAATCCCGTACCAAAAGTTACTCAACCGTGTATTTCTTCGTGCCACTTGGAGAAAGTGATGAAAAGCAAAAAACACGGGCAGAATAATGATGACAAAATCGTCAAACCATCTTGTCATACCAATTGATACTCTTTATGTATACACATCACTTTCCGCTTTTTAGCTCGACTTTTCGAAGAATAAGGGAGGCTGTTGTAGTCACCCCGGCGTCGGCGTCGGCGTCGGCGACGCCGTTGATTAAAGTTGTTGTGCAAGCTAGCATTTACCCTTATAACTTACATACGCCTAGGCCAATGATCTTCAAACTTGGTATGGATATACATCATAGCAAGTTGGTAATGCCTAGAGAGTTTGAAGTCAATAGGTCAAAGGTCAAGTTCACTCTGACTTGCTATATAGAAACAGTTCATGGTTAAATTGTTTGTGCAAGCTAGCATTTACCCTTATAACTAACATACGCCTAGGCCTATGGTCTTTAAACTTTGTATGGATATTCTTCATAGCAAGTTTGTGATGCCTATGCGTTGTGAAACAATTTAAGACATTTATTAATTCGTGTGTTTGATGTTTTACTTCGCTTTTAACAATATTTCAATTATATCACGCTAAAGAAAATGTATACAACACAGGATTTTATTTCTGCTTTGATAGTAGAATTTGACTCTCAATGTATTTATCATTGTTAGGTCATTGTGATTTTGATATGACATGTATATGTGTAAATTGCATACAAATAAACCGGCTAAAATCCATTGTAAAGGAGGTGTGCATAGCAGAAATTATCCAGATGGCAGATGCGCATATGTATGTCAAAATGTTAGTATATCGATAGACCACCACACTGTGTGTACAGTCTTTTGCGTTCAACTCCGTTATCATTCAAAATAATGTACGAGAACTATCAGTGCTTTGATTTTATGTTTCACCATCGGACTGCCTTGTCACCTAGGTTTGACTTGCACCGCCTTATGGCGTTTCTATATACCAGCGCTTGAAAGCGGGCCACTTTTTTTGAAATTGATTTAATTTTAATGCGCATGTGCAAACGGTTATATGACGATTATTGAATATCGTGATGATTTAGATAAAGATATAACAGATATTAATGAACTTATCCAGCCAGCCCAATAGTAAAGTTTGCTATTGACAAAAGCGAAAACAGCAATATCTTGGTGTCTGTAGGGTTATGTAATCTGTCAGTGATGATAATTTAGCCGTCCCACGAGAAAACCAACATTGTGGACTCTGCGTAAAGTATCGACCCGGATCAGCTAAAGCATGCCACACAGGCTAACCCGGTCAGACGCTTTTCGGCCCCTTTGGATTTTCTGTTTCAGGAATCATTACTCTATACCTCTATCTACCTGAGACGGAATGTGTCGGCCCGGATTAGCCTTCACGGAATGCGCAGGCTGATCTTGGTCGATACATTACGTAGAGTCCATAATGTCGATTTTCTTGCGGGACGGCTCATATTTCAATGTCCTACATACTAATGATAATACAATAACACTGATTATCTTGAAAGAAGACATTTTCTTTATTATGACAATGGCCATTTGGTTTTCAGTTGCTTTAAAGAAGTTGAAACGATATTCTTTTTAAAATTGTTTGTACTTCGATGTTTCTTTGACAGATCTTCATTTTGAGTGGATGCATTGTCTACTTCGTGTTACGTAAATACATCGAAACGGGTATAAAAGCACATCATCCTACAGAAATAGATAGAAAGGAAGCTACACAAAGGAATAGTAATGCCATGGTGGCGATGAATGTGACTTTGCTCCATAGAGACGACAAACAGGAGTCAAGAGCTGCAGCAATGTTAAAAACGACGGCTACACAAAGTAAGGGTTTCGATATTAATTACTACATGTACACAACAGGAGAACCATGATAGTCCTATATCGCTCGACTGATTTAATAAAACTGTTTAATGTTCTTACTTTATGCATACAAGGAAAAGAAAAAGCCACCTGTCAGTCATGTTATTACAACATCGGAATCATTTGAACAATCTCGGTATAGGTTCACACATGGAACATTTGTGAAAAATAATTTTCAAATCTGGATTGGAATACTTTGAACAATTTCGACGATGTTCAATCAAGTAACGTTTGTTCAAACAAAATCAAATCAGGCCAGTCATTTTGGACAAGATGATTTTTAAAGCTTTTAGTATATATAAATATAAGAAACATAAGCCATGTTTCTCCACGGATCGGAATAATTTGAACAATCGTGGAAGAAGTTTATCAAGTAACATTTTAGCAAAAGTGTTTTCAAATCTGGCCAGTACTTTTTTTAACGTTTTCACTATATATACTTATAAAGAAAACAAGCTCCGCCCCCTGTAACCATGATTTCCACCGATCGTAATAAGTTGAACAATTTTGGAAGAGGTTCACCAAGGAACATTTGAGCAAAATTATGTTCAAATCTGGCCAGTACCTTTTGACAAGAACATTTTTAAAGTTTTCACTATATATACATATAAGGCAATAAGCTCATTCTCAAATTAGGACTTGAGCTTTACCTTTACGAATTGGAACAGGACGCTTCAGTTTAAAAGTGGAGGAAAAACTCTGTGAGATATGTTATACTCGTATACCACAAGTTGTTGAAACTGAGCATCATTTCCTGTTTGAATGTAGCAAATATTGTCACTTAAGACTTTTAATTCATAATAACGGTAGTAAAATTGTGCCTGACATTTGAGATGTTACATTTTGCCAACGACTTAAATACATGCTTACTGATAAAATAAATATAAGGAAATATAAAGAAATATAAAGTAATATGCTATATATATACAAGATTGTTATCTAAAAAGATCTGAAATAGTTTATACCGTTTAATCAAATTTAATGTATATTTATATTTATATCTATTACATTATCAATTATTAACCCTTCATTTTACTACTTATTTTGATTAATTTCTAGAGATTCATACGCTATTTGTATGGCTAGGTAGTATCCAAAATATGTACAACATACTCGCAGTCACGAATTGTGAACTGTTATGTTGATCAAGTGTTTATATTTATTATTTGTATTACGTGTCACTTAAATAGAATATAAAACTACGAAATAAACAACTTCTACATATAAGGAACACAAGCTCCGCCCTCTGAGGGCCATGTTTTTCAATGGATCGGAAAAAAATGAACAATCTTTGTAAAGGGCCCTCAAAGGAACATTAGTGCTAAATTATTTTTAAAAATCAGGTCAAAATTTTACTATATACATTATACAGAAAAAAGGCTCCGCTCCCTGGCAGCTATGGTTTTCAACGGATCGAAATAATTTGAACAATCTTGGTAGAAGTTCCTCCATGAAACATCTCTGCTAAATAGGTTACAATTCAGGCCGGTACATGAGCAAAAAAAATAAATTAATTTCCCCTTTTCTGATGCTAATAATTTGTTTGAACAACGTTGAAAGATGACGACCTAAGGAATAATCCTGTGTAATTATTTCGAAATTGGTACATTGGTTTATGAGACGTCGTTTGTATGAAAATGGTAACGGTAAGACGGATAGACGACGATAGACGTCGGACAATTGGGTGACGTTAGTTTAAGCAATGTCGACTGTTTATCTTGACATCTTGCTACCATGGGAAGATTAATATTTACACTATTTCATAGTCGTTTCTTCTTTTCTTTGTTAGAAGTGGTGTTGATGTTCACATAGCCGCATTCATGGAAAACATTCAAAAACTAGCAAAAAATGTTTGTTTTTCCCCCTAAATAAACCCCCATTGTAAGGAAGGGTTTAAAAGCGAATTGTATGAGTTCGGTCGAAAATGTATTTTGTTTAATTTACTTTTGTGATAGAAAATATGAATTCTGCACATAATTTTGCATTTATGCCAAAAACTGATTGGAAAATGTAGTGAATGTCCTAATTTAAATCATAAAATTTCAGTCCAATGGTAGTGTGAGCCGGTTTCTATGGCAATAAAATCCATTGCAATGGTGTTTTTTTGCAAATTTTGAGAAAATGTGTGAATCCATGACCATGCGTGCCACACTCCCTATATGGAAGTTAAAACGCTTACAGAGAATGGCTATTAAAATGTTGTAATCTACATGGCATATATTTACATCAACAGTTTAGACGATGGTCAAGATCATACCCTATATGCCAATCAGGCATAGTACTGGTAAACTAATCAAGATGTCCGACAAGGGAGATAATTATTGTAGTTGTTGGAACTATGTATGTTTTTCAGGAAATGAAGATACTTTTGAGGGTTACACATTCCCCGTTCCGGATTGCAACAGACGCCTCTTGATGTACGAATGCTCTGATAAAAATGGTTGTAGTGGATTAGCGGATAGACAGAGAGGAATGATAAGCACATTCCTGCTGGCCCTTTTAACCAAACGAACATTCGGTATCATTTACACAAAACCATGTCCACTTTCAAATGTGTTCGTACCAAATGCATACGACTGGTCCAAATGTCAGTCTAGTTACAATCTGACCGCTGATATGCATAGCGTGCGTTACTGTACTTCTAAAGAAAAAATAAATAACATGCCAATGCTGTCCAGTTTACCAAAGGGAGATATTTGGAAACAAAAAACAGTTGTGATACGAACAAACAAATTCATGAGAGATATTATCTCACAACACGCTAGTGTGAACGATACGATACCATGGCTTCTTCGATACAGTAAAACTAGGGTGTGGCATAAATTGCACCATGTTTTATTTAAACTGAAAACATCTTTCAGATATGACATAGATAAGTTTATAGACAGGACAACCCGGAATGGGTCACTAATCCTTGTTGGTGTACACATCAGATATCAATTCATCACGAAGAGCGACCTGGTGGGAATCTTTAACTTCATCGATCAGTTTACAGATACATCGAAATATGTTATTTACATCTCATCGGATAGCACTGAAGTTCGTCAACAAACACTCAAGCGATTTACAGGATGTGTATCAGTCAATGTTACTGGGGTAACGTTACATGTTGATAGTAGACATGCAACATGTCAAAGTTTATATCTGGCAGCTTTTGAACAACAAGTGCTGTCTAGGTCAGACGTAATTTTCAAAACGTACAGTGGGTTTTCGTGGATGTCCTATGTTATTAGAGGAAATCATGGACAAGCATATCAATATGGGTTACGACCGCGTGATATAAATTATCAATGTCAGTTGGAGGTCAAACCAATGAAATGGACGTAAACGATTTGGTGAGGAAGTACGAGTCATAAATGATATTTTATGCAAACATAAAAGCTTTTTACACGTAACTTCAGTTTCCCGCTCCCCAAAATAACATTAACCAATCAGAATACCCCTGACAAGTAGTGTCCAATATAGAGACAACCGTAATCGTATATAAATTTCTTTAAGATTCTCCAATTATTGTATTGAGATTATTATAAGCGTTTTAAGCTATCTATCGACTTACTTAAGGTTCGATTTTAATGCATTTTTTAGGAAATAACACGCAAGAAACAAATCAATAGTCTATGAAACTTTCTAAATTGAACCCGCTAAATTGAAAATTATCGTCATTGGTATTATGTAGTTTTTTTTAGAAATACTTCCTTGATAGCAATGAAGGTGTTAAAATATGTATTTTTTTACGGGAGCTGCCATTTTTCAAATAGCGGTCTTTAAAAAAAAAAACACGGATTGAAAATTAACGTTATAGGTATTCATGTGGGTGTTTTTTAGAAATACTTCCTTGATAGCAATGTAGGAGTTAAAATATGTATTTGTGATGATGTTAATGCATATCAGCTCACGACGCATAATTTTTCAGACAACTTTTCTTTGTTGTACTTTTAACAATAAGGGGAATGTATTAAGAAAAGTACCTGCTCTGTCTGTAAACTGATTAATAATAAACTTACACTCTGCACATAATAATGAATTGTATTTGTATTTGAGTCTGTGTACACATATTGAAAATAAATACAATAACAGGTTAGATTTATTTTAGATTAATATTATTCGTAAGTCGATTGATAGTACACCCCAAAAATGGCTACCCGACCCTCTCACATCATAACGGGGAGAATAAAAGAGCAACAAGCCGTAGCCAAAAATTAAAAAATTAATCTTTGTGGTCTAGCTTTCCCATTATAAACATATCTTTCTTTTCTTTACGCAGCTCTTTTATTTTGTAAAATATGACTTTAAATGTTTTATTCCTTTATTTTCTAGTGGCAGTCGTTCAACCAACCACAACGAGGTTGACGTTTTGGTGTTCTTATCTTTAGATACATGTACATTTTTGTGGAACCGCACCTTATTAACTACAATATCAAGTGAAATGAAAAATACATATTTTCATGCCATCTAATGGGCTCATTGATGAACGTTTGGAATACCTGCATAAACAGTCGCAATATCGAGTTTGGTATTGTTCTACGAGGGGCGTTGGAAATTGATATCTCGCGAGACCGAATTATGAAAAACTTTACAAATTGCTATATTTCAAATAACGAAATAACGCCATTTACACAAAATATAATTCATGATTGACGTTTGAACCACGCCCCACTACCTCGGTATCTGCTATCTGGATAGTTTCTCTGCTAAGCACACTTCCTGGTTTACAGTGGATTTATATCAAAGCAGAAATAACATCCTGTGTTATCCTCATTTTCTGTAGCATGATATAACTGAAATATTGTTAAAAGCGACGCCATACATCATACAAACGAATTAATCAATTCCTAATGGGTTTTCACAACGCATAGGTGAACCATTTAAAATGCATTGCTTTTGAATTCATTTTAAATCCCAACATTTTGAAGAAGTTTCTTACAGCGGTGTCAAATGACAATTGTGCCACAGGTATAAGCAATTTATAAGACAAAAATGAAAATCAATTGTACGGTCGATATCCTTCCAAGTTACTGCATTTTGATTTTAGACAGGAACCTTTTGGCGGTTCGAAAGGACCGACATGGGTTTTAAATGGCAACAGTCCATTCAAGTTTAGAAAATATTCCACAGATCATCCACTTTCATTGACATTCTATACGATCTGCAACTACCAAGACATCTCTCTGAACCCGATATTATCTTCAGAAATGGAGAGCTGATATAGAAAGACAGATGTGAAGTAATTCAATGCCGATATTGTAAAACACTAGTCTAGATTCCAGTCTCAAAATGATGAGTGTCTTCGGATTTCGCCTAATATAGGAATTGGCTCTAACGAGCCCATTGCTAAAAACGAATAAAATACTCGACTAAATAACAAAGGCAATCTATTGATAAATATAGAATCAAAACATTGATCGAAACGAGGGCTAATTATAATTAGATTACAGAGAAATGTATTGATCGCTGTCTTCTCTAGATGACCTTAATTGAAGAGACCGTTATTTTACACGAATGTTAACACCTCACGATTATCTTAATCCTTTTATATAAAAAAGTTAAACTGACTATTGATTAACAGCATCAAACATTCAATATATTTATATACAAACTCTTAGAAGTAATAGTAGAGATATATGTTATTCAAAGGGGAGGAACTCGTGTAAGTGGGCCGGTTTTATCCATCTCATCTCATACGGAATCGTAAATTGATTGGACTTTCGATTTGTGTGTCAAGTTTGAAATAAAAATACGAAAATAAGCCTAAATTCGATTTTCGCATTTGATTTGAAAAACGAAAATGGGTTCGTTTTTCGCTCTTCTTGTGTTAGATTGAAAAGATAGTTAAAGAACGGACCATTAGTCCTTTATAGAGTGTACGAAAGACAATTGTATACCAATAAATTTACAATGTATGCGATAGCGACGTTTAAGGGGTTGACAATTCCAGATGCCATTGTTCAAGCCAACCATACTAATTTACTATATATAGTACGCAAGGTACAAAACTTACGAAACCCGACATTGTCATACGTTACAAACAGCGAAGATATGTTTAGTCTGATAAGAATCTTCACTCGTTTCGCCCTGTAGGTCAAATTACGCCAAACACATCCGCTGTCATGCTGATCCCAAATAGTCCCTAAAAAACTTTGTTTGCGTAGAAATGAGTGTATGCCATCACCAGAATGCATTGAATATATGATATTGAGTTTAAATTCATCGTAAATGTGTATAGGATTCACTAGAAAGTATTGATTTAATCACTTTTAATATTTTGACCTTGTTTGAAAGTGAAAGTAAAGAATGCTAAATATCGGTTTTGGCCGGGTCCGATTTGGTCCAAAATGACGGTTTAGGACCCATGCAAAATTCTTTTGTTTTTGTCAACCGAATTAACAAACGAAAAGTTCTTCTTCTCCTAAGCTGGTTTGTCGATTTTCAAATTACTTTGTAGAATGTTTCCTTGTATGACTCTGTATCAGATTCCTTCAAGCCATGTGTAATGGTTTAAAACCTGGCCGCCAGGGCGTAGGACTGGGTGCCCCTCTCTCAGATTCTTTCAATAAATATTAATTGACCGAAAAACAAAGCACACACGGATGGGGCGGTTTTGCCTTATGTCGATATTTTGAAAGTTGTGGGTACTATGACCCGAACTTTGAAAGTTGTGTCCGTCAATAACAATAAAACCATATGACCAGTCATAGCCATACAACTTTATATGAGTATAAGCTTATAACACAGATGATTCTTATTGTTTTTTGCGTCAGTAAACCAAAGGTAAAGGTCACAACAAGTTTGTTTTCTTAAGTGAGAGAGACAAACGGATTTTTTTGTTAAATAGTTAGAATGATGTTTTAAAAAGCTTAATATCAATGTACAGGTCACACCATCTACTATATCTTCACAACACTTGCTCAGAAGGCTGCCTGCAACCTGTATATGTATTGAAATTGACTCATGCTGTTGGAAAACTACTTGTGCTATTAGCAATAATTATAAAACCCAGATAACCGGTTACATTTCCCAAAAAGAATTCACAGAACAGTCGAGTCAGTTCAGTAGAGTGATACTGAGCCTTACCGGCCTCTTATTTTCAGTTTCCGGTATTAAAAACCCGTTATTCCATTAGACAAACAATCAGTTGTCCAGTTAACTAACAGTATCACTAGATAACTCAAAGTTATAAAGCTAACTGTCAACAAGTGTAGCAGAATAGTTTGCTAGTTTTTATTTTACGAAAAGTATATAATCTAAATTATGTTAATAACAAGTAAACAAAATGCTGCTTCGGCAAAAGTACACAGCATAACAATAACGTCGTATTAAGACCTGCAAGGTCACACTATATAACGCCTTCTCTGTGAAATGGCTCGAATTCAATCACGTGATCACAATAAACACTGCTTTCTTTTTCAAGCAGCTAATATTCAGCTCATAATTAATTAAAATCATGGCAATCATTCTTTATCATGAAAAATAAAAATACATAGTTAGCATTTTGGTATTGGCACATATATTTCGGTTTGATTTCATCCAGGGTACACTACCCTGTCTCTATTTCAGTATCGGTTTTGTAATAGAGACAATTGCTCTGATTGAACATAAGGTTTTTGGCCCATTTGATAGTGTACACTGTAACATGTACACCTATCTGACAGGTGCAGATAAGTTCAAGAGTTAACAACAAGGGAGTCCGGGTGAGATACCCTAGAAAAATCCATAGCCCGGACCGGGATTTAAACCCCATACCTTTGGATTGATTGCTGAGGCTCCGTGTAATCATGTTGGCCGTGAAATTTGATTCGCTAAACAGTTTGCAATTGAGTCTGCAACATTGCATATTTGTTTCCATGTCTGCTTTAAGTAGCTGACGGCTTGCCAAACCCTCTTTGACTTGAGACACACACGACTGTGTCAGCGTTTTGATTTATATAAGTAACACTGTAATTCTTTGACAGTTCTGAAATAGATGATTTGCTTTCAGACAAATTATTTAACCACATTTCTGTTTTGGCATAACGGAAATGGATATTAACCCTTTCCTACTTATAGACGCATTTTGATGCATCTGCAGAAGACGACTTTTGAAAACATTCTTGCAAAATACGAAATTGCTAATCATGAGCAATTTCTCATTTTGCCACAATGTTTTCTACTTTATTGTTTAGATAATTTTTAAGTCGTCTGCTGCAGATTTGTTGTATGCGGGACATGGTTAAAGTGAATCAAATGGAATTAGACCTCTAGCTTTGTTCAGATGTTAAATAAACATTTCTCACAAAGTAAGGTGTCCATTTTGAGCTCTGACGAAACTGTACGCATGCGCCGACTTGTCTGTGTCATCACGGCTCGCTAAACACTAAACAACATGGCCGATCTGTGCCTTAAATGGCTCCTATCTTTCTGGTTATAAAAAGACTCGTTGATGTAAGACGTGCCACTGATTTAACCATTTTGAATATTAAAACGAATCTGCATCAGATGACTTTGAAAATTCAGCAGGCAGACAAGTATGAGCCGTCCAGCGAGAAAACCAACATTGTGATCTCTGCGTAAAGTATCTATCCGGATCAGACTATGCATGTAGCGCAGGGTTACCCGGATCGACACTGTTCGCCTCCTGTGGATTATCTGTTTCAGGAATCATTACTCTATATCTCTATCCCCAAGAAAGAAAGTGTCGGCCCGGATCAGTCTGCGCGAACTACTAAGGCTGATCTGGCTCGAAATATTATGCAGATCTTTTGAATTTATATATAAAATACATTGAATCATTTAAAAACAATAGTTTATTAAGAAAATGTGTGTCTTACTGCACGCTTTTGTTTAATTTATCTTTTACAATTACATACAGAGGGCTTGGCGTGAAACAGTTGTAACTAAAATGCTATTTTGAAAACCCTGGTTTAGGGGCAATTTTGACCCCTTTGTAAACAATGCAAATTTAGGTGCCATTGCTCAGAACGAGCAATGGCACCTAAATTTCAATTGTTTATCAAGTAAAATGATTTAACGCGTATAAAGACTTTATGGCAAGGTGATTAACCTTGGTAAAAATATACCAATTTTAGTTACAACCGTTTCACGCCAAGCCCTCGATACAATATATAAAAGTGTACGGGTGTAATATCGATGATTAAAAATGTTAACGCTTTCCCACATACAACAAATCTGGAGCAGACGGCTTTGAACACATCTCATCAAAAACATGAAAATATATAAAAAAAATGATTGTATAATCACTGAAAAAAAGTTGAAACATTTTGGCTAAAGGTGAACTTGCTCGCTTAGAGCCATTTCTCATTTTGTCAAAATGTTTTCAGAAATCGTCTGCTGCAGATGAGTCAAAATACGTCTATATTAAGTCGAACCATTAAAAGGTGATATACTCTCTGATTCAACAGGAAGAAATTAACTGTTTAGTATCGGTGTAGCTATAACATTAGTTAAGTGCATAACACAGGTTGATCTAAACATTTCGATGAATTAAACTATGTAAAACAATTTGCAACTGTGAGGAAGGGATTCAACCTAGCTAAAATATAATTATTCTGAATGGCTTATATTACCATATAAACAACACTGTAAATAAGCAAAGGGTTTTATATTTTACTTTCTTGTTTACTTTAATTGCAAAAATTAAAAATTAAAATATATAATTGTACGGATTAAAAATGTAAAGACGAAACCTTTAAAATATAATATATACGAGAAAACCAATATTATGGACTCGGCGTAAAGTATCGACCCGGATGAGCATAAGCATGCAGGCTAATCCGGTCAGACACACTTCGCCTCCTGTGAATTCTCTGTTTCAGGAATCATAACAGTTTACCTCTATCCCCCTAAGACGGAATGTATCGGCCCTTAATAACCTGCGAGGACAGCGCAGGCTGATCAGAGTCGATACATAACGCAGAGTCCATAATGTTGGTTTTCTCGTAGAACAGCTCATATAAATCACTGATTCAACTGAAAATGTTTAGATCGATGAAGACAAACAATTGATTGAGTGTAGTAAGAGTGGATGATGGTTACATTTCAATAATAAAACAGTCTGTTAATAAGGAAAGGGTAAATAAATCGTACAGTACGGTATCCAAATTGTATTACATTATTCTAGAAATGTTCAGAAATGTATAATGATAGGGGCAATTTAGAATGTAAATGTAAAATACCAATTTAAATGGTATGTAAAACTTCCAGCATACTCAATAAAATATACTGATATATAACACGTCTAATCCTCGCAGGGGATTCCAACACAATTTTCTACGACATTTTTGGGGTTAATCAAGACAAACGGGCTATAATCATGTCCATTAAGGAGTTAAAAAACACTTCAGGTTTAGCCAGTTGGGAATAGAAACGGTAAGAAAACAATGTTTTATTATAACATTAGAACTGTGCGAGACGTGTCGTTATATGTGAGAAAACACGTTATGTTTGTTTTAGTCGCATTAAGCGAAAATTGACTCTCGGGACATTCATGGTCACCAACGACGGTAAAGATGAGCTTGCACTTTCGCAGAATCTGGTCCGGGTTTACACTGTTCGCCATGTACAATACAATATAATACAATGTATTACACTCAGGCACAAATGCCTATAGTATATAACATACAAGTATGTATAATAAACAAAACGTTAGCAGAAATAAAATAAATAATGAATATTTAATCTCAGTTCAACATGGGGGATTGATTGTTGGGTATTTTACGCTGCGTTTCCTGTGCAAGTTACTAGTACTGCTGGACACCAGTCAGTCAATTGTTATGCTAACCCTGCAGCGCTGTGCGCCAAGAGGGGCAGCCATTACTACCATTTTTTAAAGTATTTTGTATGACCCGTCCTATGGATATGATCGAACCCACGACCTCTCGCACCCGAAACGAACGCTCTACCCCTACACCACCGAGATGGTTTCAATACAACATGAAAGAAGCAGAACAATGGATATGATCGACAAGTTACTGTACAAATAAGTGGCGCTCTGCAAAAACCTACCTAAGGGCCATTTCCGATTAATTGGGATTCAAATAAGCAAGTCGAGCCCCGGTAGCTCAGTCGGTAGCGACGCGGGCTGTCAATCCAGGGGTTGTGAGTTCGAATCCCGGCTCGGCCAACTTTCTTTCCGACGATTGACAAAAGTCAATGCGACATGCGTCATTCGTCTTCCACCAATGGGCTAAGTCTATGTGGAAAAGCAGCCAGTTGCTTGGGAAGATTGTTGTGTGGAGTACTGGTGTGAGAAAACCAGGAAATGCATGAGTAGGTGAACTGGCCGCCGTGATATAACTGAGAAATTGTTGAAAACGGCGTTAAACCCCAATCAATCAATCAATCAATCAATCAAATAAGCAAGTGCATCAGTACATTACGATCTGACACGGCCTTGTTAGTAAATTATCCATTCAGTGCAGAGAAAGCTTAAAGAAACTACTCTGAAGTAGTATCTACATTGTATTTGGATCGTTTTGCGTGGATACGCATGCAGCTCTTTGTCCCGTCGGAGATTTGGAATCGGAAGTCCCGGGTTCGATCCTAAGTCTTGGCGCAACGGTTATGGTGGAGTTATCTAGAGTAAGATTCATTTTCTGGCCTAGTAGACTATCGGTTTGTTAACCCAGGGATAATGATTAAGTGAGCTTTCGCCGTGATATAACAGAAACAATGTTGAAAACGGCGTAAAACCACAATAAATCAAACAAAGTAGCTCTCTCTCTCTTCCAAACGTGTAATACTTACGTTAAGGATGGTTTCGCAGGAGCGCCGATGAAACATACAATGTCACTTAAATTGACATTATTCGTAAAACATCGGTTTTCGTATGTTATAACTCGTTTCGTATACGAACATTTAATGCACAGTAAATGTTAGTTTTCTGGAAACGTTAACGATAATGCTGCAATTGCGTGTAACACGCAGTGGTTGATCATTGTTCGTGTCATTTTTTCGTGAACAATGTAAGAAATATAAGAACATACATGTATAAGCCTGAACAAAGACATTAATGTAACGTTTTTTAGACATATGTAAATGAAACAATCCGAAACTTGACAGTGTATTTCTTATACATAACCTTGCACGATAGATGTATAGTATTCTTTTTCTGGTTGAATGTTTTTAAGTTGACATAACTAGTAATAAAGTATTATTTAGCGCTTAGTTATGAGGCGCCGTTTTATTATTTATTCCTTATTTTTTGATATCAGGAATTCGATTTTTTGATATCAGAAAATAGATTTCTTGATATCAAGAAATAAAGAGTATTTTCTGATATCAAAAAATAGATTTTCTGATATCAAAAAATAGATTTTCTGATGTCAGAAAATCTATTTTTTGATATCAGTAATTCGATTTTTTGATATCATAAAATATTCATATTTTCCTTATCAGATGATTTTCTGATATCAAGAATTCGAATTCGAATATCAGAAAATGAATATTTGATATCAGAAAATGTATTTCTTGATATCAGAAAATGGTCAGTATTTTTTGATATCAGAAAAAAGATTATTTGATATCAGAAAATGGATTTCTTGACATCAAAAAATGATTTTCTGATATCAATAAATGAAATTTCTGATATTAAGAAATATAAATGGTTTTCTGATATCAAGAAATGGTATTTTTGATATCAAAAAATACTGACGATTTTCCGAATTCTTGAATCTGCATTGTTTGCAAATGCCTTTTATTGCCTTTGGTATCGAACAGGTTGAATATTTACATAAAATGCCGTTTTGTTTAAAACCATTTTAATAATAAGTTGCACTGATAGGATTAGACTAAAGCGAAGCTTTACTGTTTCGGACGAAAACGACATTCACCGATGCATTGGCGTATTTCTCAAATGTTTTGTTTAGTTCAAACATATTGTATTGCCGAAATAACATGTGAAATTTAAAAAGCATGCATATTTATACACTGTTAAACAATTATATATAGGCAAAAGGGTCTGGCCACAACTCTTTCAACTTAGGAAAGGCCATTCCCTTAAATTAGTTTTGTTTAACAACTGCACGAGAAGGCTCAAAATATATTGTAAGAGTCATAAACGAAAAAAAAAAGAAAAAACATATTTCCTTTTCACTTTTGACAGTTGACTTATTTATGATCCCTGAGTAAACAAACCAGTACTTAGATAGGAAATGTGCCTTACCCAAGAGTACTCCACCGTGACCACAGTGCCGCGACTGGGGATCGAACCCTTGAAGGTAGACGGATCTCTTTGTCAGAAGACTTTTGTCTTCTACAACAATCATTGTACATGTTTATTACGTATGTTTCACTGTTGTATTATGTAATTGGCATATATGAAATATGGCACCATGTGGACAATTGAATAAAGCGTGTTACTGGATATTCTTTGACAAGAAGACTTAGTTATAAGGACCCATTCAACTCAAATGATAAAAATCGCGCAATTCTGATCAAATGTGTTTTCTCTTGAGGTCTTCTAATGGATTCTACAAAGAAATCTTATATCCTGCAAGCAGAACATAAATTTGGGACGGAAATGTCTAGAAGACTTTATAATCTCAGGATCACATTAGGGAGGCGCAAATGCCGACGTATATTAAGCGAAATATTATATCCATGTAGTGTCCGTTGTGAAGGGCATTTAAGTGTGAAAGGAACTGATATTCTGAGATAACGCACACAACATTAAACCGTATCAAAGAATAAAGAAAATCTGCATAATAGCTTAGCCACATTGTAGGATTGTAAACATAATGAAAACGTGATAATGCTTTTTTACAGAAATATATCATCAAAGGGGAAATAATCCAGTAATCAAAATTAAGCTGGTCTTTAAACTCATCAAAGGTTGGATGGAAACGCTTTGGCACGTGAAAAGGATATGATTATACAATCAAACTATATAATGATTCAAGTATACAATATCGACAAATATTTAATCCTTTTTTTTTCAAATAGAAAATAGAAGGAAGAATATCAAAGTTAGCCGTCCCACGAGAAAACCAACATTGTGGACTCTGCGTAAATGATCGACCCGGATCAACCTATTAGTCTATACCTCTATCACCCTGAGACTGAACAAGTCGGTCCGGATAAGCCTGCGCGGAATGCGTTGGCTGATCTTGGTCGATACATAACGGAGAGTCCATAATGTTGTTTTTATCGTGAAACGGCTCACATTTATAATTAGATAATTTGTAAAGATATGCCTCTAGAAAAAACAAACAATTGCGCACCATCACACAGTATTGGATGTTTTCTGTCGCATCTTTAGCACATCATTAGCAATCGTTGGATGTCCGTTGCACTCGCACGTCAACAACTTCTTTAAATGACATCTCCTTAACCACTGCGCCTTGCACATTCTCTACCCTAGTACTGGTTTGTTTACCCAGGGATCATGAATAAGTGAACTGCCGACGTGATAGCATTAAAATAATGTTGAAAAACACGTTAACCCCCAATAGAAAATCTGGATAGCTAAATATAGAAAGAAATTGCTTGAAATAATCGAAAACAAATATTGAAAACATATTAACTCTCTCACAGCTAATTTAATTTTTACTGTTAATAGACTTTTTGGATATTGTACTGAGTTAAGGTGTTATTTATTCTTTCCCTCACGGACACATTGTGATGCCTCTGCAGCAGACAACTTATGAAAACATTGTGACAAAAGGTGAAATTGCTCAAAAAAAGATGTCCGTGACGTTGGCAGCCTGGCAGCCTGGCAGCGTAAATTAGCAGCATGACAGACTGGCAGACTGGCAGCGTGAACTTTGCAGCATTACAGCCTGACAAGCCATATCTCCTTTAGCAACAATGTTTTCATCTTTATTAAATTATCATACGTACATCTACAGTATTCATGTATCTCGAAACTATACACTGTCCCTTCTTGTGATCCGGTAAAGGTTTTAACAAGACCCCAAATCTCGGGATGGGGCTCATCTATCTTTTGGCAGAGTCTCATACTGTTACTACAATCAATTTCTTTAATCCTATATGAGGATTTAACAAGATCCCAAATCCCTGGATAGGGCTCATATATATATATTCGCAGATTACTGGAAGTGTAGGCTCATACGTGTTACTCTCATTCTATATACAATCAATCCTTTGTTTGAGCCTGAACGAGTTTAAGCCCTTTCCCACATATATGTATGTGTATATAATATATATATGTATCTTGTAATAAACATTATGACTTCTGACAATTTGATACATTTACGTTTTTTCGCTGCCTTATGATACTATTCAACAATAATTCAACCCTGGAGCTCAGGATTGTGGGATTAGCATAACGGCATGATAGCTGGTGTCAGGATAAATGGACCAGCTGTACCGATAATTTACCCAGGAAACGCCGTGATATAACTGAAGCATTTTTTAAACCGGCGTGAAACAACAACAAAACAAATTCATCAATTCTAAAGATCGACACACGAACCAAGACTTTGTCGAATTCCTAGATGTTTATTCTAGTAGTCAAAATTTAAAAGTGCAGTCACCTTCCATTGTTCGGTTTGACAATAGGCTTTGATTTTAATAGATCTTTTTAAACATTACGATTTTCTTAAAAAATAAAATCAAGTAGAGCTACCCCGTAATGCATATAATTGGTTTGGATTTCTTTGCTAATATTTAATCATCGTAGTATTGATGTCTCTAAGTATTTGACCATAATTCTTTTTTATTTTCCTATGACCTGTAAATAGCTTGACACAATAGGAAAACAAAAACAATATATAACATTTAAAAACTATAAAAGTTTAAATTAAAAATAACGTTTAAAAACTATAAAAGTTTAAATTAAAAGTCATTGACATTTATTTTATTTAGCAAGGATATATGTTAACCACATTATTGGACAATCACCGACGAAAGATATAATAACAAATAAAAATAACAAAATAACCCTCGAGTTTGAACAATGAAATAAAAAATATACAACATAAACAGTAAAGGACCCAAACAAACGGGCGCCTTTGTGTTGACCTAGTTACTGTTTATAGTATATCATTCACATATAATGATTGACACAAGAGCGGGCTCTATTTATTGACCTAGTTGTGGTAACTTATTTGCATATAAACGGTAAATGACCATGACGCATGCGTGGCGGCCATTTTTTAATCATATGTGTTGCGCAATGTCCGGAGTATTTTTAAAATCATTTATCAAGCTATTTTTATAAAGCTTTATCGATGGAGCAAGCGGTCAGCAGCGCCCTTCAGTCGAGATCACCTACGATTTGTCTCCAACCTTCTACCAATATATTCTAGCGGGTTTTACGTTGTTGGAACCCTCAAATCTTATGGCGAAGAAATTCGCCCAAACCTTTGCTACTTTGTTTCGGGAAACCGTACATGTGACATGCATACGACACAATATATTCCTTTTGTATGTCATATAGTGGAGCCGAAGCACGCAGTCAAACATGTATGGCAAAGCAATAAAGTTAAGTTTCAGATGCATGTCCAATACCTAAATTATGATAAGGATATTGCTTGTATTTCAATCACTATTTTATACATAATTTCATACTTTTCATAGTTCATCAATTACATTTCGTCCCATATTGCTATATTCACGTGAAAAATGAGAGATAGTACTGTTCTGTTCGGAATTTGGTTGAATATAAATGCTGCTTTCAAATATTTACAGTTAAGCAATAAGGTAAACAGTTCCTCACATTGTGAAAAATAAGAGATATAAAATATGAAGTTAGATTTAAAGTTTCGGATGCAATACTCCAATATTGGTATACATCTTGCATTATAAGGATTTTGCATGTATTTCAATCACTATTTTATACTCAATTCTATACATTTCACAGTTCATTAAATATATTTGATCACAACTTGCGATAACTGAGTTACGATTTTTTTATCTAGATGCTTTCAAAATATTATTAACACTTTCCCACATAATTCAAATCCATCAATCCGTAAAATGGTCGTCTAATTTTGGTATAAATATGCATCATCTGATATCTGAAAAAACTAGACGTTTAACTACTCTTGATTCTTTTTAACCCTTTTCCATGTACACCACATCTGAAGAAGACGATTCTGAAATTGTTTGCCACAATGCTTTCAAACGTCAAACTGTTTTAGATGCATCAGAAAGCGTCTTCTTTTTGGAAAGGGTTAATGTTCCTTGAAGGAATGCGTCTGCGCGTATCAGATTCATTATACTTCACCAATATTATTGTTTATTCTGAAGCATTTCTTTTTACGTTATTGGTAGATTAATACAGTGTTTTTTAGAACAAATAAAGAATGTCAAACGAACTAATTTTCTTTTAAAATCTAAGGGTTTCAAAGATTAAAAGGTACCAATTCAAAATCGTTTGACTTGGCCAAAATGTGAAATGTTACCTTCCGTTTTGTGAAACAATATTTGATGATAATACGACAATCTATTGGTTTCTTCTACCTGCTATTTCTGATACAACGTATCTGGTGGTTATAAAATAATCCGTTACAGGAGTAATCCTGTATCGTTTTGTAGATTAAAGCAACTCTCGGTATCATTTCATCTGTTTTTTTCTGAGATTACAAACGTTGTTAGTGTGATCAAACTTAATTGATTTTCATTATATTTTATAATTACCTACCCTTTGCTATTACTTGGTAACTATTCAAATAACTAGTTAAACATACGGTTTGACAATACATGTATTTGATTTATTGTCATCTAACGCCGTTATTAATAATATTAAGGTAATTTCACGTCGACAGTGTATATTTTTATTATTTTATGAACAATTGATGAATAACAAATACTAGAATAGGAATTCAGTAGAATAAAAACACCAACTATATTGTATTAACTACACGAAAGACACGGATTTGGCTACTTTACTTTATCGGCTACATGTTTTGTATGTATTTGCGACTACAGCAACATTCGCTGTGTCATCTACTAAATGACTGATTCATGCACTTCGATGAATGGATGATGGATTGTCTGTTCCTACCGATATCACTATAAAATAAGAAAAAAAGAGCTGGAAGTCAAAAGATCGAAGAAACAATGCATTCGGAATTCTATTGATGGTTTTTAATACTTCACAATAACATTTTATTTCTCTAATATATTGATATGATAATTATGCTATTTCGTATCTTGTTCTTTGGTATGGAAATCTGTTTCTCGACTCAACTGGCCATATATATCGATAAGTTGATAGATGTCGACATATTAAGACATATTTATTGTCTCAGACTGACCGGCCTGTTTGATAGCGATAGTGTATAGCACATATGAAGTTAAACGGTGGAGGCAATATATACATACTATATCAGTGTATACGACTTCAGGGTCTTCGTTGAGTTCCTTACTGAGTGATTGAATTATGTAACGCGATGGAGCGAGGATCTGTTGTCTGCACTCAGGATATAATCAACGAATGTCATTGTGCGATACCAATAAAGAACACAAAACGAAAAAGAAAGCCAGAAGTCAAACGATGATTGAATAAACAACGCAATCGTATAAAGAATCATGCCATTCGGCTGTATATTCCATTCCGAGCCAGTGACCCTAATTGATCACATTTCACGCGAGTTCCATAGATATCTACTGACCCAATAAAAGGGTACAAGTAACAATAACTTAGACTGATAATTCTATTATATGTCTTTTTTCCATTGAAATGCTTTCCTTGGGCGATTGATCCACCCGTTGTAATCGTTTGATTGATTCTCTGTAGGAATTCAAATTGTAATTTTGTCCTGTTTACATTTTCTAACTCAATAAAATCCGTAAGTAGCAATAATGTGGACCTATTAGATTACAGAATCAGATGACATGTCTGTCACACATAAAAGGTTTTCCTTTATTGCTTTCGACCAGTGAGTAATCAGCTGTAGGAAGACATTTCTTCCTCTTGATATATACGTTTCACGATGTTAACCGTTGAACTTGAGAGTCCGATTTTAGTACGTTGGTGCAATAAACCACTGCTTTTTTTAAAGCACACGCGGAGTTTCACAAAGTCTTGACACAATAAGTTTATCGTTAACAAATATAGCAACAGCAGAGGCTTGCCCTCTTACAGCTAAATGTGTTGCAAGTCCACAAGTCAATGATAACCTGTCTGAATGTCAACTGATTCTTCAATACCCTTCGATTGGCTATATCAGTGCAAGTTGTGCCGCCATCCGCCTCGCTGATACCAATAAGTGTGCAGTGTGGCTCCTGCAATTATCCACATACAAATAATTATATCGGTGTTTTGGAAACCAACTCCTGTCATTTCAAAATATTATACTCATCACAAAAATACTCTGCCTTTGAAGGAAAGGGTGAAACGCCGGTCGGATCAGTTTTACATGTGGTATATTTAGAGTCTAAAGTCGTCGTTGAAGTTATTACAAAAGCGCTGCATTCTGCAAAGCTATCCGAAAGGCATTCCCGACCAGTGTTGATCTAGATCAGACATGAAACATCGAAGTCAGATCTGTCCCTGTACTGTTCACCAAAATGTCAAAGAAGGTTTCAAGAAAACTCCATAAAGCAGTTTCTAATTGGATTCAAAGCTTGAATGAACATGCTGATCGTTTCCCACACGTGGGCTTATTACCTCTAGCTTTTTTCGAAGAGCACCGCAAACATAATCTGAATGTTAACATGTATACAAGCATGCACTTTGACATTGTTTCCATTATCATAGTATGTCTTGTACTTTGAAAACGATACCAAATTAACGACTGTACTGTCCACATATTGTGTTAGATGTCGACATGCGCATGTAGACGCTTCAAATTAATCTCTCTCTATAAGACCGGTTGCTTGATAGTAAGTGTATAATTATACGGTTGAATGGTTAGGCAATTTACACATAAATGCATCTGAAATATGGTGTATACATATAAGAACTTTAGTGCCACCACATACAGGTGTTTTTTTATCATTCAAACAGTTACAAAATATGGAAACCAAAATACGATTGTATGCGAACGTTTTAAAAATGTTTTATTTTAATTACTTATTCAACAAAATATTTGGAAGATACACTAAAATTGCCACCATGTATGGTTTGCTTACGAAATTGCATGCTGTGCCATTATTTATAGGACTTTTCATAAAGTTTGGGCGTAGCAAATAAATGAGCCATTCCACGAGAAAAACAATATTATGGACTGTGCGTAATGTATCGACCCAGATCAGAGGCTAATCTGTGCCGACATATTTCGTCTCAGTGGGATAGAGGTATAAAG
Source organism: Serripes groenlandicus (assembly GCA_031761405.1). Classification (NCBI taxonomy): domain Eukaryota; kingdom Metazoa; phylum Mollusca; class Bivalvia; order Cardiida; family Cardiidae; genus Serripes; species Serripes groenlandicus. The sequence goes on from JASEVX010000003.1 coordinate 49,513,046, forward strand.
TAATGATTCCTGAAACAGAGAAAATCCACAGGAGGCGAAAAGTGTCTGTCCGGGTAAGACTCAGTCGCCCTTAAATGATAAGTTTCTGTCGCATTTTAGCTCATCTGAGCACGAAGTGCGAGGTGATCTGTTGTGATGTTTCAACTTCCGGCGTCCATCTGTCTGTCTTTTCACATTTTGCTACAAAAATCTTTTTCTCCTGAAACAGGGAAAATCCAGAGGAGGCGAAAAGTGTCTGTCCGGGTTAACTTGCGCGGCATGCATAGGCTGAAACCAATGGACATATTTCAAAATAATTTCACATAAATGTTTCTTAGGTGGTCCTTTTGTAAAATTGTTCAAAGCATTTAATTCAATGTAGAACTTTGGTTGATGTTGCATTAGAAACATGAAAACACTTTATAATTATTCTTGTCAAAATGGACTGGCACGATTTGACACTAATGTTCCTTGTTGGGACCCTTTTGAAGGAATTCCGCTCGGTTGAAAATCATGGCCATAAGGGGTCGAACTAGGATTCCTTAAATGCTTATAGAAACTATTCTTGTCAAAGAGAACAGGCCAGATATCAAAATAGTTTGGCACAAATGATCCTTTCGGGTCCTTCTACCAAGATTGTTCAAATTATTCCGATCGTTTGAAAGACATGGTCACCATAGGGAGGAGCTTGTTTTCCTTGTATGTGTTTAGTAAAACAATTGACCAAAGGTAAAGGCCCGATTTGAAAATATTTTTGAGCAAGAGTTCTATTCCTTCTTGTATAAAAGCACTAGCCCGATAATAAATTAACATGGTCACCAGGGTTGGGGCTTGTTTTCCTTGTATGTATTTTGAAATCCTTTCATCCAAAGGTCCCTGGGGTGACCCTGTGACAAAATTGTTCAATTATTCTGATCCGTTAAAAACATAGCCATCAGGGTGCGGAGCTCGTTTTGCTTATATGTATAGCGTAAAAACTTTGACATTTTTTGAAGTTCTATTCAATAAGGTGAGTGATATAAGACCATCGTGGTAATCTTGTGTTTAATGAATCCCATAATGATTATGTATTTGTTTTAAAGAAATGGAAATGGAAATTGAATGTTGAAACATATTGTAAAACTTCCTGTGAAAAGGATTATAACGCATTTTGAGTCGGCGGCTTGAGACATTTTGGAAAGGACAAATCCTTCTACTCATTTTCAACACTTTTGTAATAACTGTTAATACAATTATAATTCCGTAATCTAAGAATTTATATAATGGCGATATTTAGACATGGCAGAAATGATAATTAACCCTATAGTACTGAATTCCGATTTAAAATTGTCGTACGAAAAATAGTATTTGTTGAACTATTGTGAATAGATGAAAATCTCTAGGCATGAAACATTCAGACAAACGACATGATTTATATGGTGATAAATACAATGGTGGAACCAATGACCAACGTCAATGTAGCTTAACTATGTTCTACATTCAACAAATCTGCAGTGGTTTACTTTGCGCAATTTCTTCTTTCTCATAATGTTTTCAAACGTCATCTGTTGAACAAACGTCAACAAACGTATATATATGTGGATAAGGGTTAAATGATGAATGCAAATACTAGCAGTAATGCGTATGGTATGCAATTGTAAATAGTAAAATGTTGTCATTTGATAATGATTTAATTTATCTTAAAACTTCCGAATAGTGTATTTTGTGATGTGTGACCCATATACGCAATTCATTACCATAAGTAATGTAACATAAAAAACACTCCCGAGGTTTTGAAAGTAGAGTCCATAACTACCCATTTGCATACGTACATGTACAAGGGTAGTTCTCTTAGAAGGGTGACATATTGAGAATACTTCTCTGTCGTGTGTCCGTGTCGCATTTACTAACTGGCAGGCAACATTTGTGTTCCTTCAAATGCTCTTGTTCTTTGGCAATATTCTACTCGACATGTGTTTGATGGAGTCAGCGCAATATTGCTTCAAAATCCGAAACAAAATAGTTCTACCAGACGGCTACTATTTTTTATCACATCCAAATCACTAGAACAATTTCTGTAGAGAGTAACCGGAGTAAAGTTTCTGTCAACTTCTGCTGGAACCAGAAAGGCCTTTCATAGAAGACCAATTTCGAAATGTTCTTATTTAAACTCATTTTTGATGCCGCCTAATGGACATTTTTAAGCCATCCAATGTGGTTGGAACAATTGAGTAGAGGGTCACCTAATAAACATTTCTTGCACATTATTTTGAAATCAGAGCAGAATATCGTGTTTGTCGCCTGGTAGCCATGTTATTTAAACAACCAACATGACTTTATATACATTTGTAGATAATTATTAAGGGATCTGTTCATCTTAATTGTCTGAATATCAGACCAGGAGTGTCAGTGTAGAAGAATGTGTTTAGCCTTTCTGATGATGCAGCAACTAAAGTAATGAATTGGATTCATTTGGAGGCTGTTTAAAGGCGTATCGTCGGGGTGTTACTGCGCATCTTTTTTGAGCATGTCCTTTCTGATTCATTTTAGTGCTTTGCTCTTTGATGCTCATTGCGCTCAATTAAATTGTGAAACTGTCAATATCCGGAACACGATATCAACATAGTATAAATTCGGTGAAAAATCATTATGTCCGCGAAAGCTAGGCTAAAGAGTGGCAGATTTGTACCTTCTAAACGTGCAGAAAGCGAAAGCAATCGCACTCTTTTCGAAAGATTGACGGAAAATTGCATCAATACTGGATAATCGGTATCGGATTCGCCGACAAACTAAGCGGAGAATTCGGGCACTTGTTGCCGATTGACAACATGCCGGGAATGAGAATTGTAGACTAGAACTCGTTCAATTGGAAGATCAGCTTGTTTGTGAAGACTGTGTGAAATAACACTATCTTAAATAAATATTTCTCCTGAAACCAGACATGGCTACGGCTCGTTAAAGTATGTGGAACGTTGAATACTGTCGAAACAACCAAACGACGAGCAAAAGGCGCAACTTTAGTTTAGGTAATTTACTTTTAATTATAATTTTCTATGATGTTGGCCTATTAGTTGAAGGGGGTGGAGGGTTTGTCTGACAGTTATTTAACTGATTTTTATCTTGATATATTAGCAAATTGAACACATTCAGTTAAATTTCAAGGAATTTTACCAAGGATTCATGAATAAGTAGACTGTCGCTGTGATATAACTGAAATAATGTTGAAAACAGCATAATACCCAAATAAAACAAAGCCTGTATAAATCAGTGTGTTTTTCACGCTGTTTTGTGACCAGGGCCCTTTCAATTATGAAAATAGTGACATGTAAAATGTGATGAAGGTCAGCTTTTGTGAAATGTAGGCCTACTTTTGTGGGAAAAAAGAGGTGTCTTTTGATTGTGAATGGGGCCCCAATTTGGGTTAAGAAAAAACACTTTAGAAATAAAACATACACACAAAATATTCTATCATAGTTATAAATTATTTAATTGAAATTAATTTAAAATTCTTTTCTTCTGAATAAACTTTGTAGAATCAGAGACATATAAACACATGTGTTTATATGTCTTTAGTAGATTGCAATATGATTTAGTTTGATAACATTATATCAAAGCCAGGTATTTATCAACCTCTTGTTTAATTTTCTGTACTGTAGACAAGACTTCATATATTCAATTTAAATATGACATGGGTTCGCAGAAGGGTGGATCGGGATGGAGCTATAATAGCCACTCTAGTGGGGAACAAGTCAGGAAAATGTGTTGCATTTGGACTTAGATCTAAAGACTGTAGACAATGTAGCTTTCATGAAAATAGTGTTCATCGTTGATTACCCAGACAGCAAATTAAAATGGCATATTTCAAAACTAGTCAATAAATGTCATTAAGGAAGGAAACATTGATGTTAACGGATTCGTCTGTGTTACAAACCCCTCTTACAACCACGTTTTCAACGTTGCAACTGGTTTTAAATCGATTATCTTTAACCCTTTCCAAAAGAAGCCAAATATGTAGGAGACGACTTTCAAAATATGTAGACAAGAAAGACAATGAAAACACTTTATAAATGAAAGTATAAATATTGAAAAGAATTCAAACAATTGTGAAAAAAGGGTGAAATTGCCTATCATGATCAAAATACGTTTCGAAAAGGGTTAAGCTGTTATATTTTAAAACCTATCAGATGTGAATATTCGCTTCTCTGAGTGACGAATTTTTTTTTTTTTTTATATCCTAGTTAGTCTATAGGAGTTCAACACCATTTCTAAGAGTAGTCCAGATACAATATTATCACGGCGGTTAGTTCACATACCAATGTGTTAAACTACCACTCACGATATGAAAACACAGACATTCTATGCAATTTTTAAAGAACAAAAGACGCTAGTCATAATGAATGTTGTCATTCAAAGGAAATCAAAGCGCTGAAAGCAATAATGGTATAGGGGCATATGGTAGTTGATAATATATGGCATAGATAATATGGACAAACATTGTTGAAATAATAAACAATGACCTTTAAAACAAACGAAACCAAAAATGTGTGAAGCAATACATACTGCCTGCCAATAACATATACCTTATTTATCAAAGTTTTACCCTTTTCTTGTATAAAGAAAATAAATCAGAAAGGACAAAAGATTGACAAAAAACCGAGCAGCGACCCTTAATTAAAATATTTCCAGTTCAGAAATCACTAAAGATCCACAATATATATTGTAATCATGCTGATAAATGAAAGACAATCGAAAGCATGCTAGAGTTATGTTTCTTTTTGCACTGCACATCTGTAGCTCTGAGTTCCCTATACACTAAGTCTTAAATTGATACATTGGACATCTATTGAGACAATAACCAAAGAAATGAAAGAATGAGGTTACACCTAAAAAAAAAGGATCAGATTTGTGTTTAAAATATTGTATCGATCTCCTAATCCCAATGTATACGTGTAACGACTTTGAAATGTATAAGTGAAACAGAAACAAAGTGACCCATTAATGCAAACCGTAACGGACAGACGGACGGATGGATTAACACAAAGACGGACAGACAGTCTGTCGCTTCGGACAAAGTACACAGCTTGGGGAAGCACTCATTAACGAACAAGGGCATTTCACGGAACGCATGTGTTGCATGCGAAAGTCATATAATAAGTGAGAACATGGAAAGACAAAAATATACACACTCCAAACGCAGCATGCTAAAGTTATGGTAATGGTGCACTGCAAATCTGTAGGTCATAAGTTACCTACAAACCAAGTTTGAAATGGATACAATGGAAATTATTTGAGACAATCGCTGAACTAAATAAGGCAAAATGGAGATAACTAAAATAAAAAGGACCAGAGTTATGTACCTAGTACTTTGCCGTTCTCCTGATCACACGGTATAAGTGTGACCACTTTGAAATAAATCTGCCATACAGTAACAACGTGTTGACCAATACATGCAGTCCATGACGGACGGACGAATGCACATTCAGGCAGACAGCCGGCCGAACGCCGGATTATACCTCCAAGCTTTACATACAGAGACAACTCATAAAGTATTGATTACAGAAGTCGTACAAGGTTAATTTACAAAAACCTATTTAGACTACATTTCTAGTTTATTTGTCAACAGATACTCAAGGACTAGATTACACGTTGAAGGACGTTGAGTCTTCAATTAACGCATTAAACATTATAAATGTTGTCCCAAAGTCGCTAGAAGCGCCTCAATTATAAAATAAATAATGACCTTGCGGTTATAACTCGTGTGTATGTTGACATTTTCTGCCAAATTTCTTTCCGACGTTTGACAAAAGTCAATGCGACAAGCTTCATTCGTCTTTCACCAATGAGCTAAGTCTATGTGGAAAAGCAGCCAGTTGCTTGGGAAGATTGTTGTGTGGAGTACTTGCGTGAGAAAACCAGGAAATACATTTGTAGGTGAACTGGCCGCCGAGGTATTACTGAAGAAATGTTAAAAAAAAAGACGTTAACCCTAATCAATCAATGTTGAAATTAACTTATCTCTAATTTCTATTTCCTATTTTGAATAGTGATGAAAACATTGTGGAAAAAGACAAACTTGCTGATTATCATTCATCTGTTAAGGTGAGTCAAATGTGTCTAAAAGGGGCAACGGTTAAAATAATAACTGTAGACAAATGTTTTCGTTATTTAGGTTATAGAAAAAAAAGATTGATTCATGTTTCAAAGCCTTGTTTGGAAAAGAGGAATTCCTCATTGTCAGCAATTGCTCCGTTTGCAAATACACTTTCAACATTCGTATGTAACTAAGTAGCTATAACGGAAACGGTTCAACCCTTTCCCGCTTATAGTCGCTTGTTGGCGCATGTGCAGCAGATGGCTGCAAAATTGTTTATCGTGACTCATTTCCTCTTTTTCCACGAAGGTTTCAACTATACATTTTCCCCTTGATGTAAGGCAACATTCCTCGTTATCATTCATCGCTAGCATGTCAAAATGTGTCGAGTAAAAGAATGCCCATAGTAAAACGTTCAAATATGAAAGAATTAATTTGAAACGTGTTTGAAAGCATTGTGTGAAAAAGAGGAATTGCTCATTGTCAGCAATAGCTCCATTTCAACAATATTTTCAATATTCGAACTGATATAGTATCACGCTTACAGATGTGCAGCAGAAGACAATCGAAAACATTGTGACAAAAGGAGAAATGTCTTATCGTAGGCAATTTCTACTTTTGCCACAATGGTTTCAACTCCTTTCAATAATGTTATTTACAGTGATTTGCACATTTCTCTATATAAGTCGACTGTTGTAAAACTAATGGGGTCACAGCACGATCGACGTTTCCTAACACCACTGACATTGAGGTCAATCATAGTTCAGAGTGTGTTTCACGCGTTGGAACTATTTTGTCTTATTAATTAATGCAAGCGGAGGGTTTTTCGTGATTCGGTCGAACCAATTAAATCGTTGAAAAGGCAGTTTATAACCAATCAAAATTCGATTTTGGTGTAGGTATACAAATGTGGACTGTGGTTGCAGCTTTAATCCGACTTTTCGAAAGCAGGTTGACAATGGAATAGTGGCTACACGCCCCTATCCCAAAAATGAATGACAGAATAGGCATTCAAACGTACTACAACATAACCGTCTTAGCTATTTAGGCTCGACTATTATTAACATAATACTAAATACTAAATACAACCTGTATCGTATATACTGGTGAATGGCCCGGTGGTCTAGTTGTTAACACGTTGGACTGTCAATCAAGAGGTCTTGGGTTCAAATATTGGTCTGGGTTCTGGGGTTTTCTGAGGTGCTTGTAAGTGTCTCCCACTCACTTGAGGTCAAGTACTTGTCCTTTTCAGGACAAAATGCCTCGGGTGTATCGGTGCTATACACTGAGCACGTTAACGAACCAAACAGTCTTTTTTAAAAATAGCTATATCGTACCCGGACTCCCTAGTATCTAACTCTGTCTCTCAAATATATCTGCACCTGTTAGATGCGTGTAAGATAATGTCCCAGAGTAGGCCCTATACAATATTGGAAAAAGAGAGAAGAAATGTTCGGTGCTTTTTCCTATCGTATTTATAATAAATCCCCTTTATTTGTTTTAAAGATATTCTACTCCTTTCCATTGTATTACACCAAACATTATTGACATATAATGAAACAATTATGCAACGCATGTAATTACCAGTATAACTTTTAATTAAGTAGAAATCCAGTTGAGTAAGTGAATTTGCTAAACATAAGCACATGCACAATGTCGCCAGACATTTTATTTACTTATAACAATAACAACAACGATATATCATTATCGTCTTTATTATTGCCTATATAATCACAGGAAGGGGAAGATGTATTTGTCCATAGAGTGTCGCATTTCAGCAGATGGAAAAGTACGGGAATTGTATGACGCCGCTACTGAACTGACGTCATATTGTCCTGACGACGTCTCCTCATCACAACTTGATCTCTTCGAAACAAAGATGGACTGCAAATAAGTTTCTGTTGTATTTATTTAATCTTGATGAAGACCAAGTGGTCGACAATTCGATTATTAAAGCGTTTTACTGACTTTCTTCCCTTTGGAAGACATAATATACAAAGTGTAAACTGCTATATAAAATGTTTTCATATTTTTCTTCAGACTATTTTCAATTTACTATTTTGCAGATTTGTTGCATGAAGTAAAAGGTTTATAGATAATTTCAATTCGGATACTTTGGTTCCAGGTTCGAGCCTTGGTCAAGTAAACTGTGTGCAATCAAAATTTACAGTAATTCCAGATGACAAAAAAATTAACAAAATACAGACGACAGAAATCAAGGTACTCATAATGTTAGCTATTCTGGCATTCAGTTGGTAGAGATAAAAATCCCCTTAACTTTTGTGCTCGTCTGTTTTTAGATGAAGAACAAAACTCGGGGTATTGTGATACCATTGGCATCGGCGTCGTCGTCGTCATCTGCTGCGTCTTCATACCACCAATTCACATACCTCTGGCTTTAATAATTATTCAGTAAAGCCCCTTTTCGACTTAAAAAATAAACAGACGAGCGTTGGCGTTCGCTTGTTGCATACTTGTTTTAGATTAAACTACCACTATTATTATTTAGGTTAGTTTCAATTATTGACGCCGCGTGGAAGCGCGGCGTCAGTATGGAATAGGTTTTAATTTTGTACCTTGGGGTGACGTAAGCGAAAAGGGAGAAACCAATGTTATTATTGTTAAAAAACACCTTTATGAATCAATAAATTGTATAAAATGATTTAAGACACAAAAAGATACAAAATAGGCATGTCTTCTACCGTTATTACAAAACTTTAGACACATTTAATAGGTATTTAATAACTTTCCCCTAACTTCCTAGGCTACGCTTTTTTATAGTTAGGTTTACGACCCGATTCATCAAAGCTCAGAAAAAAGTTTCTGGCGATGGTTTTGCCTATTTACAATATTGAGATTTTTAAATAAATGGGTAATCTTTAACAAATCAATGATGATTCATTTTAATTACTACATATAACAGTATAATTCTAGAAACTGTAAAAAAAACGTTTACCCAACTATGCAATAGGCATGGCCGTAACGTGACCCGTTCTATTTGTAAATGCAGCATGACATCGCTTGGCGATTTTGGTCATTCTTATTGAATAGACGACAATGTGTCATCGGTTCCCATAGAGTAATTAAGTTGACTCTGTTTCCTTCCGTTATGAATACTTCGCTGTTTTCACGATTTCATCCGATTTCTAAAATTCATTGGATTCGTACCCGGTTTTTCATGTTTCGTTCGAGATGAACGATTCGTACCAACTGGTTTTTGCTCTTTGCTCTTGGGGAACTGACTTGACCATTTTCTTTTGTTTATTTTTCAGTTTTCTACTGGCATGTTCAAAACGATTAAAGTGACATGCAAACAAACAAAACAGACTTAATAATTATTGCTATATGTTGACTATACATGTGAACTTTCATCTTGATCATAAATATCTTCTTTTTTTTTTTTTAATTACTTCGTATTTTTTGTTTATATACTCCCGTTTTTTGCTATCATACTTCTGCTAAACTGGAAGGAGAATACACACCCCCCCCCCCCCCCCCCCCTCTCCTTCTAAAGCTTGTGTCACACTTAACTTATAACTAGAGGCAATAAACCTTAATATATGTTAATATTTAAACGCGTATGTTTGTTTTTTATCTAATGGATCTAGTTAGAGGATTTAAAACAGTTTATTGGTAAATAAAAACACTTGAGAAACTTCAGCTTGTATGACACATTATAGTTGCAGTGAATGTTAAGCAAACCGTAAACCAAATGGTTTCAGGACTAAACTTGTCATTTCACGACTAAACTTCCCATGCTGAATATCACATAGATCGTAGCATATAAAACATTTAATCTCTACGTCAATATTGACCCTTTTTGCTCTTGGTAACCTTTTTATATAGGCTATGGTAGCCAGATGAGCCATATTGGCACATCTTGGCCTTCTTGTTTAAAATAAAGGGACATTTGGCCTTCTTGTTCGAAATATTTACATCCTGTCTGCTTGCACAGATTAATTAAATGTACTGAACTGCATCTGCTTCCTTTAAGTCATGCTTCATTCTGACTAAAGTACACGATCTGACCAAATGTAAGATCTGATGGCGATCCATTCAAATTCATCTCCTTGTTTTATCGGATTTCCAATATCGCTATTTTTAGATCCACCAAGCTATTTTTATTTGAACCAATCAGAGGACTCGTTTCAACAAACGTTTAACCTTCAAAATGGCGTCAATTGACGAAGTTGAGCAAATTTAAAATAGACCATTTAAAACCACAGCAAAGAACACTTTTCGATGCTGTATGGTCAAGGAAAGACTGAATCGGTGTTTTGCCTCATTTCCTCATTTGTAGCCATGATGCGGTCGTCATAAGAACTATACACGCGTGTAAATTACTATGCGAAAATTGGGATCCCATGCTAAATATAGATTTGTTTGGTAAATATAAATATAGACTTTTACTTTCACTTTCAAAAAACTTACATACTTTCTTATATATTCTAACTTGGAGGGCCTTCAATAACGAATTTTGATTGCATATTAAGAGAACTTCCTGCAGCTGGTACACTAAATAGTTCACTAAGATCTAAATATTTAGGAAATGTAACATGTCCATCAATGCAAACGTTCATAACAATAATGTTTTTAACAAACAAAAATAATCTGTACAATCTTGCTAAAGCTATGTCAATTAGAAAAAAATACCCGTGGCGATATTATGTTTTCTTAATATACATTAACGTTGAATTGTTTGTATTTGTATGTAATGTTATGTAATAATACCTTATGTCTATCTTTGTCATACAATTGTTTTGTAAATGGCCGAATGCAAAAATATTGCTGATTGTCAATACATTTGAAACTGGAAACGTGTTATTGATTGTAAACGTTGTCACCTGTTTAAACATGGAAACACACCACAATCTATCATTGTTTTGTTAAACTTAAGTTCCCATTAGGTTGACTGAGTAATGAGCTGACACAACTCGATTAGCTATAGCATGGTGGAAGACTTATGATGACTGTCCAGTATCTTTCAATTTTTAGCATACGACATGCATCATTTATACAAACTAAGCATTAGCATTTAAACCTAAAGAAGGAATAAGTAATTACTCCTTTTGCAATAATGTTTTCATTTTCTATTCAATATTATTTCAATCACAATTGATACATAAATCCAAATATTTCAAAGTTCATCAGTACGATTTTGTACACACAATGCTAAATTTAAGTCATAATAAATAAGAGATCATACTTTAAACTTTAAAGATTGATTAAAGTTCAGCACTGTTTTTAAAAGTTTTTTTTTTATCAGTTACTCGTAGCTGTTCTAACAGCTGATTAATATGATAGATATGTTATTTTTGCATAGAACTTTCATGTTTCAGATACATGTCTAATACTTATATTATGATAAAAATATTGCTTGTATTTCAATCACTATTTTATACATAATTTCAAACTTGTAATCGTTCATCAATTACATTTCGTCCCATATTGCTATATTCACGTGAAAAATGAGAGATCATACCGTTATGTTCGGAATTTGGTTGAAGTTAAATGCTGCTTTCAAATATTTTCAGTTACGCAAGAATGTAAAAAGTTCCTCACAATGTGAAAACTGAGAGATATAAAATTTGCAGTTTACTTCAAAGTTTCGGATGCAATAATCCAATATTGCTATACATCTGTTATTATAATAATGTTGCATGTATTTCAATCACTATGTTATACTCAATTCAATACATTTCACAGTTCATCAAATACATTTGATCACAACTAGCGATAACTAAGTCATGAGAAATGAGAGATCACACATTTCTTTCCAGAGACTTAATTCACGTTTTCTCATTTACAGACGCAAACAAACGCAATTGTAATATGTTCAAAACATTTAAATTTGTTTTGTTCTAATAATTCGTCCTCCCATTTCACTTCTGAAAAGCTTTTAAAAATAAAAGTATACTGTTCGCATTGAATTTTTACTCACCAGCAACAATATTCAGTTAAATTATGGCGTTGCCTAAGTATATTACCAGTACTACTGGTCCAGTTATCCGGACACAAGCGAGCAAGTGATAATTCTAACCTATCAATCTTAAGCGCCAAGGAGGGATAACCATTACAACAATGTTTAGGTTCTTTGGAATGACTCTGTCAGGGATCAAACCGCAACCTCCCGCATCTGAGCCCCGGACATGCTATGAATATTAAATGGAAACAAAATGAAATATGCGTTAAACTTAAATCGTTCTGATAAAATAATCCATAACCCTTTTCCAAAATATGGCATTTTCACTGCAGCAGCAACATCTGTTTTGATAAAATCTGAATCAATAACGACGGAAAACATTCCCGCATAATTAGTGAACGACAAAAGGTTTATAGAATGAGGAAAAGAGTAAAGTAAATATGCAAATAAGTAGAAAAAAAAAAACCCTTTAGCATAGACACTTACACTAGAAGAGCAAACTGACCTGTTGCTCGTTGTGTTTTTTCGTTGTAATATGCCTAAAAGATAAAAGTATCAAAGAATACAAATACAATCTGATCTTGCGCTTTTCACTCTCTCAATACTATAATTATTAATTCATTGCGGTGATCTCAATTCAATTTCGTACCATTTTAGCAACTGTAGCTTTACAAGCTTTGTTTGTTTGTTATATTTGGGTTAACGCCGTGTTCAACATTATTTCAATAATTACACAGCGACAGTTCAATTATTCATGATACCTGGATATACCGATCAGTTTAAGGCTAGGAAATGTGCCTTTTCCAAGGGAACTATACCATGACCGCTGCGACTGGCGATTGGACCAGGGACGCCAAGTTCCAAATACCAGACGCAAACCACTAGACCAATGTTATTTTCAAAACGCCGATTAAAGCACGAATATTATTTCCTTTCTGCGTAACAAGTCAGAAACTATGCAGATCCCCACTGTATTCGTGCATTTGTCAGTAAAGCTAACCCCTTCTCACATATAACAAATCTGCAGCAGATTTCCTAAAGAAAATAGGAAGATTTCTTTAGCTGATCATATAGTTTGATCATTAAATAAAGTTGAAAACATTGTGGCAAACAAAGAATAGCTAATATTGAACAAGTTAACTTGCAAACGTCCTTTGATGCATGGACGTCAGAAAACTTCCGTATTTGGAAAAGGATTGAGTGTTTTTTATACTCTCTACAGTTCTTTATTAAATGTACCGTTAACATGTCATGGTGGCGCTGTGGTCATATTGGAGTGTCGTAAACCTAGGCACATATCCTAGCTCAGTACTGGTTTGTTGACACTGGGATCATTCATAAGTGAACTGTAGCCATGATATAACTGAAATAATGTTGAAAACGGCGTAAAACCCCAAAAATAAAAAACATGTCATGGTATAAACAATACCCAAACTTGTAACTTTTTCCGATGGTATTGAATGAGATTTTATCTGTCCAGATGTTGTATGTGCCGATTGTGGTCGCATGTGCGACGTTATATTGTTTTCGCAACCACAATTCATTGTATGGGACAGATAGCGATGGCGAACACTGGAGCAGTACGTATTGGCTTCGCTGTAAGTTTAATAAACTGATTAATATTGCATAGAGTTATCTAAAAAATATGTTTTTTTGACAGGATTAAAGTTTATGTAATTGCCAAAATTCGTAGTTACTGAGTGGATTAAGCCATGATCTAACTACTCACGTACCGCGTTCTGTGATATATGTGTATGACGTGTATGGTATATAAGCCGTCCCGCTAGGAAACAAACATAATGACCTCTGCGTAATGTATCGACCCAGATCAACCTGCGCAGTTCGCGCAGACTGATCCGAGCCGACACATTCTGTCTAAGGGGGCATGCTTAGGCTGATCCGGGTCGATACTTTACTCAGAGTCCACAGTGTTGCTTTTATCGCAGGAAGGCTCATATGTATTTGTATATGTGTCTTATTGAAAGCATATATACATGTACTTTGCGCAAACATGTTTAAATGATGTTATAAGTAATTTAGATGTAAAATTATGTTTTAAGATATAAATCATAATATAGTATACATGTAATTTAAGAAAGAAAATAATCAAAATAGAACTATTGTGTTTTACAAAATGTGTGGGTGTTAAAACGTGTTTTTTTCCGTCCATGTAACACTAGCACAATGAAATCAGCTGTTATCATTATTTCCTCATCTCTTATATCTCCATTTCGGAGTGGCATTGTACTTTTCTGTTGTATTGTTTATTTATGATTTGAATGTTATATAGTATTAACAATGATCAGATATAAATAAAGATTATTATAATTATAAAATACTGAAGATAAAAAGAAATTCTACACAAGGGTTTCACGTGATTCTTTGGAATAGTAATGCGAATTTGGTACCAAAACTTAGGTTTTTTATAGGCGAACACGATTTAATGTCTTTTGTTATATTCACCGATATAATAATGTGATTTTATGAAGCTTAAATATAAATATATATGTTTAAAAATGTTGCTATAAATGTGTTTGAATGGCTGAATTTCAATCAATACCGAGTGTGTCCTCCTCTCTCTTGAATAAAGGCAACGTCTCTCGACCGCATTGACCGGATGTTGGGTCATTTGGAATGGCGTTCTATTCTTGGATACGAGCAACGGTAAGGTCCCGAATGTTATTGATATCATGATTTCTTCTTGCCATGTGTCATAGAAGGTCCCATCTGTGCCCAATTGGATTCTTATCCGGCTGACACGCCGGCCATGGACGCACATTGACATTCAGCCTGGCAAGATTACAGTGTGTCAACCGAGCCGTGTGTAGCTTTAGCAAGCACAACTATACCAGTGCGATGCAGAAACGGAAGAACAACATGACGGAGAACCTCGTCGATATACCATTGACATTGACAGGGATTACGACTAGGTCGACGTCTGTACCATCAATTATCCCGCCCCAAACCATAATGCTGCCCGAACCAATTCGATCGGGCTCCAACAAACAATAATCTGCAATCCGTTCACCTCGACGGCGAAAAACGCGTATCCTACCATCAGCAGAGGTGAGATTGAAACTGAACTCATCACTGAACAACATTCTTGTCCACTGGGCTCGAGCTCAACGTAAATGATGTCGATGCCACGTAACAATATTCCGTCGCTTTCGAGGTTAAGTGACCGATCAAATGTAGGACGAATTAGTGTAATAGGTACAGAGGTGTACACGTACTTATCGTGCACACATTTCACTACCTGTTCCAAACAGTCATAAATATATAGTAAAACTTAAACTGCACAGTTTCTGTTTTGCTTCAGTAAATTTTCCTAAATATCTAGTTTTGTTACATTACTAAATGTAGTTGTCTTTGTCAGAATTTGTGTTTTGATCTTTATAACATAAAAACGGTGTTTAAAGAATGGCGGGTAATTGCGTACATGTATCATTAGGCTCTTCTCTGTACGTAAATGCTTTTGTATGGTTTTGACGTCGCTTTCAACAATTGTTCTGTTATATCACGGCGTTACATGGGTAAGTTACCAGTACGACTGATACATTTATTCATGACACCATTGAGTGAGTCGTTATGCTTACCCTAAAATCCTGAACGCCAAGGAGGCAAAGCCCTTACTAACAGTTTAAAAGCGATTAAAGTCCAGATGACCAAAATGGTAACAAACACAACAATTTTGATTTCGCCATTAAGTGATAGTATTTATTTTTATTCAAGTCTAGCCACACGGTCGAAAACATATTGATGTTTTATGAAGGCGTGTAACTGGTGTCGTTTTTGATCTTCTCGGGGAAGGGGTTTTCTATTTAAAAATACTGAGGATTCAGTCATACGGTCACTTTACAACGATCACGTGATCAATGAAATAACCCTGAATGCAGAATGGCAAAAATCCCCAGCATTGCGACACACTTGCCTATCATTTAGCAACCAATCAGTCGTCGTCGGCTCCTAGTATGTGTTTTATGATTCTCCATCGGACTGCCTGGTCACCTAGTTTTGACTTGCATCGCCTTATAGCGTTTCTATCTTTCAACACTTACTCGCTTTCGAGCGCTTGTCCTCTTTTTGTGAGGTATTATGGCGACTGATTTAAACTTGATTTCTTTTTAATACGCATGTGCAAACGGTCATATGACGATTATTGAAGTCACGTGATGACTTAGATAAAAATATAACAGATATTTATAAAGTCATCCCGCCAGTCAAGGGTTTAAGTTTGCTATTGACAAATAGCGAAGACAGCAATATCTTTGTGTGTGTAGGATTATGTAATCCGTCAGTGATGATATTTCAATGTCCTACATACAAATAATAATATTATAACACTCCATTTCTTGAAAGTAGACATTTTCTTTATTATGACAATGGCCATTTGGTTTTCAGTTGCTTTAAAGAAGTTGAAACGATATTCTTTTAAAAATGTCTGGTTTTCTTAACAGATCTTCATTTTGATTGGATGCATTGTCAACTTCGTGTTACGTAAACACATCGAAACGAATATAAAAGCACCTCATCCTACAGAAATAGATAGAAAGGAAGCTACACAAAGGAATAATAATGCCACTGTGGCGATGAATGTGACTTTGCTCCATAGAGACGAAAAACAGCTCGATATCAAGCCAACAGAGAAGTCAAGAGCTACAGCAATGTTAAAAAATAAAGCTACACAAAGTAAGGGTTTCTATATTTATTACTACATGTACACAACAAGAGAACCATGACAGTCCTATATCGCTCACCTGATTTAATATAACTGTTTAATGTTCTTACTTTATGCATACAAGGATATGAAGCAACGCCACCTGTCAGTCATGTTATTACAACATCGGAATCATTTGAACAATCTCGGTATAGGTTCACACATGTAACATTTGTGAAAAATAATTTTCAAATCTGGCCTGTTCTTTGAACTTGAAGATTTTTAAAGTATAAACTATGTATACATATACGGAAAATAACATCTTCTCCCCTAGCGGCCATCTATTTCCAATAAATCATTAACTACGATTTGACGGCATACGTTCAACATACGAATAGATGAAATGTGTACAATAGACAGAAATGCTTCAAGCGCAACCGAAAATAAGGACATATAGAGAGACCTAAAAACTTATCTTTTGTGTGAAAACTACGTTAACACGTTCCTTCCGAAACAAGACGCGTCAGTTTAAAAGTGAAGGAAAAACGGTGAGATATGTAATATACCATAAGTGGTAGAACCTGAGTATCATTTTCTGTTTGAATGTAGCAAATATTATCACTTTAGACTTTTAATTTGTAATAACGGTAGTAGAATTGTACCTGACATTTTAGATATGACATTTTGTCGACTTTTTTAAAAATACATGCTTACTGATAAAACTTAAAGACTCATAAAAAAACTGCTACAATATTGTTATTTAGAAAGGTCTGAAAGAGTTTATTCCGTTTAATCAAGTTTAAAGTATATTTATATTTATATCTATTACATTATCATTTATTAACACTTCTGTTTAGTACTTATATTGATTAATTTCTAGTGACTCATTTGTATTCCTGGTTAGTACCTAAAATATGTACAATTGATTGCCTACTAATGTGAATTTTGGACTGTTATGTTAATCAATTGTATATATGTATTACTTGTATTACTTAAGAAACTACTTCTTCATATAAGGAACACAAGCTCCGCCCCCTGACGGCCATGTTTTTCAAAAACGGAAATATTTGAACAATCTTGGTAAAGGAACATTTGTGCTAAATTATTTTTAAATCTGGTCAGTACTTTTTGAGAAGGTTTTTAAAGTGTTTACTATATACATTATAAGGAAAGTAAGCTCCGCTCCCTGGCATCCATAGTTTTCAACGGTTGAACAATCTTGGTAGAAGTTCCTCCAAGGAACATCTCTGTCAAATAATTTTCAAATCGGGCCGGTACTTTTTGAAACAAATAATTAATATCCCCTTTTCTGATGCCACCGCAACCAAAATTCTCATTGGAAATTTGTTTGAACAACGTTGAAAGATGACGACTTAAGGAATAATCCTGTGTAATTATTTCGAAATCGGTTTATGAGAAGTCTTTTGTAGGAAAATGGTAACGGTACGACGGATAGACGACGATAGACGTCGGACAATTGAGTGACGGTAGTTCAAGAAATGTCAACTGTTTATCTTGACATCTTGCTACCTTGGAAGATTAATATTTACACTATTTCATAGTCGTTTCTTCTTTTCTTTGTTAGTAGTGGTGTTGATGTTCACATTGCCACATTCATGGAAAACATTCAAAAACTAGCAAAAAATGTTGTTTTTTTGCTTAGCTAACCCCATTGTAAAGAAGGGTTTGAAAGCGAATTGTATAAATTGAGTCGAAAATGTATTTTGTTTAACTTCCTTTCTTTGATAGAAAATATGAATTTCTGCACATATTTCTGCGTTTATGCCAAATACTGATTGGAAAATTTAGTGAATTTCCTAATTTAAATCATAATTATTCAGTCCAATGAAAAAAGTGAGCCGGTTTCTTTGGCAATCAAATCTATTGCAATGGGTGTTTTGCAATTTTTGAGAACATGTTTGAATCCATGCCACACTCCCTATATGGCAGTTAAATCGCTTACAGAGAATGGCTATTAAATTATTGTAGATCTACATGGCCTATATTTACATCAACAGTTTAGAAGATGGTCAAGGTCATACCCTATATACCAATCAGGCATAGTACGGGTAAACTAATCAAAATGTCCGACAAGGGAGATAATTATTGTAGTTGTTGGAACTATGTATTCTTTCAGGAAATGCTGATACTTTTGAGGGTTATACATTCCCCGTTCCCGACTGCAACATACGCCTCCTGATTTACGA
Source organism: Serripes groenlandicus (assembly GCA_031761405.1). NCBI lineage: Eukaryota > Metazoa > Mollusca > Bivalvia > Cardiida > Cardiidae > Serripes > Serripes groenlandicus. Next base: position 49,531,882 of record JASEVX010000003.1, read on the forward strand.
ATGCTCTGGTAAAGATGCTTGTAGGGGATTAGCGGATAGACAGAGAGGAATGATAAGCACATTCCTGTTGGCCCTTTTAACCAATAGAACATTCGGTATCATTTACACGAAACCATGTCCACTTTCAAATGTGTTCGTACCAAATGCATACGACTGGTCCAAATGTTTGTCTAGTTACAATTTGACCACTGATATTCATAGCGTGCATGACTTTTATTCTCCAAAAATAAAAAATAACATGCCAATGCTGTCCAGTTTACCGAAGGGAGATATTTGGAAACAAAAAACAGTTGTGATACGAACAAACAAATTCATGAGAGATATTATCTCACAACACGCTAGCGTGAACGATACGATACCATGGCTTCTTCGATACAGTAAAACTAGGGTGTGGCATAAATTGCACCATGTTTTATTTAAACTGAAAACATCTTTCAGATATGACATAGATAAGTTTATAGACAGGACAACCCGGAATGGGTCACTAATCCTTGTTGGTGTACACATCAGATATCAATTCATCACGAAGAGCGACCTGGTGGGAATCTTTAACTTCATCGATCAGTTTACAGATACATCGAAATATGTTATTTACATCTCAACGGATAGCACTGAAGTTCGTCAACAAACACTCAAGCGATTTACAGGATGTGTATCAGTCAATGTTACTGGGGTAACGTTAAATGTTGAGAGTAGACATGCTACATGTCAAAGTTTATATCTGGCAGCTTTTGAACAACAAGTGCTGTCTAGGTCAGACGTTATTTTCAAAACGTACAGTGGGTTTTCGTGGATGTCCTTTGTTATTAGAGGAAATCATGGACAAGCATATCAATATGGGTTACAACGGCGTGATTTAGGTTATCAAGGTCAGTTGGAGGTCAAACCAATGAAATGGACGTAAACGATTTAGTGAGGAAGAATGGGTAATAATGATATTAAATGCAAACATAAAAGCTTTTATGTATTTGTTGAGTTTACATCAGTTGGCCCATTTTACACGTAACTTCAGATTCTAGCTCCCCCGATTAATATTAACCAATCAGATTACTCCTGACGAGTAATGACCAAATATAATTCGATTTTAATGCATTTGTTAGGAACTTACACGCAGGAAATAAATCAATAACCTATGAACCTTTCTCAAATGAACCCTGTCTTGTCGAATGGTGCTGCCATTTTTATATGAATTAAAAAGCGGTCATTAAAAGAAAAATACACGGATTGAGAATTATCGTCGTCTAGTCAAAAAAAAATAAAAGTCAATAATTCTTATACATTTTTAACCGTTTTTTTTTTCAGATTTCACATGAGGGGACAACTTGTTATAAGAATAAACTGAATGTAAATGCCACGAAAATATTCTGGTTGCGATTACTTAAAAACAATTATTTATGGTACATTTGAAAACATATTAATGTTTGAAGTTTCTGTTTGATTAACGTGGTATTTCAGTTTGTTTCCTGCTACATGTAAGAGTATGAACTAGTCCCTGATAAGACATGCAGCAGACTCCCGTGTTAAAGTATCATTACAATACCAGCTTTAAATAGAGTCATTTTCTCTTTTTAGTAGTAGCTTTACATACTGAAAGTTCTTTTCAAGTTCAAAGAGTTGTCTTGATTTGAATAGATTATAACATATTCATGCACGTATCTCTTAAATATTAAAATGTATTGACTGTTTCTACTCTAGTCGTTATATCTAAATATAGAATCAAATCAACGACACTTGATAGCAGCTTGCTCTCTGATTGGCTAATTGGTTTACAAATTTTGTTTGATATACTTAACATGACTTTTAATTCACCACAACGACTACAATAATGTTAGTAAACACAAAATATATTATCTAAATGAAAGAAAATAATTTAGTTTTTTTCTTCTCCCTAATGTAACGCTATTTGGTAAATATGCATAACACTTTGATTGATTTATTATTCCAATCTACCTAGCATCAGGAACGTAGATCTACGATGACACGAGTTGAAAACTCCAACAGATTTAAGGACCTAAAATGATTAATTAAATGTGAATCGATGTGCTTATATGTTCAGAAACAAAGAACAAGATCTGATAAAGCATTTAATGGTAATATTAAAAGAAATCGGTTCTTTCATACCCAATTAATTTTGCACTTGACACTTTCTAAATATGTCAGTGGATTTAAAACGGGCATTTTTATAGCGCCATTCACATATTTGGTACATGAATGACACAAATGAGCTTATTTTGATATAATTTAAAAATAAAGGGGTTGCTTTTGTCATTTAAAAAATAAAGTGGTTGGTTTTACATTAAGTTAATCTGATTAAGCAAGAATAATAATAAATGTACCTGTTATTGTACTGTTAATGTTTGAAGTATAGTTTGAAATGTAAACATTTAAACAACAATTTCAATGTAAATTAACTGTTCGGTTGATATGATATTTCAAGGGTAGTCTACGTTTTAATCAAATGAGGATAAATTTTAACAGAAGTTAATACAAAGTTGATACAGAAGTTGATACAAAGTTAATATCATGTTTAAAGAAAGTTCATGCCTTTAACCATTTAAACATTTTTTCAATGTTTTAAAAGTAGACTCATGCAAAGTCGTCCTTTGTTGATGTAAACAGGGAAAAGGTAAAATGACATTAAATTGCATGTATATCCCAATTTTTTTTTTTTGTGTGTGTTTTAACGAAAAAATACTTCCAAAATTCTGATATAAAAAATCTCGAAATTTCAAATATTCTGGAATTAGTCCTTAATGCATCTACTATCTTTATATTTAGACTAAATTAATGCATGTAATAATGACTCAATTGCATATTTTGTTTATGATCAATAACTGATGAACAGAATTAATTGGCTGTATGTGTTGTAAAAATAAATTAATGCATTCTTTTCTGGCGACATTGATGCCTTGCATCAACTTACTCTAGTGTGTATTAATTTATCATTGTCCCTACATCACATTTCTCTTGTGTGCATGTATCATCATTTCCGTGCCTCATTATAAACGCCAACAATGCGTATTCCAAATATAAAGTGGTCATGCAGAAAACACAAATGGAACATAACCATCGTTTAGTCAATCATATTGCAAAATCAATATTTATGGCCAAAGTATGTCGTATTATTTCGTTTTCAAACATTTAACGGTTTTTCGTAAATAGGTAGCACCTAGAGATATATAATTACCATATGCTGGGAAATCAAGCTCCCTCCAGAATGTTGACGTCATTTTTCTCTTACATTTTATTTTGTTAACCCTTGCCCACATACGGAAGCTTTATGACGTCTCTGACGCAGACTACGTTCAAGAACAATGTTTAGAAAATACAAATTGCTCATAATGTGCAACTTTCCTCTTTTTCCACTAAGTTTGTTCAATAATTGTTGTCCTATTTATATCTCCATGTGTGTTGATTCGCACGAGTGCCAATATGCATTGAATATACGTCTTTCTTTATTGTGGTTGCTGGTAAAATTATTGGTAGTTCTGAGTCGTTTCTATTCATAGCTGCATGTCGAGGATATCCATGTGTCATGCCTGTAGGACATAAGAGATTTTCTATATACGCTGCTGTAATAATCGATCAATGTGATATCCATATCTCAGTAATACTTTTGGTGGTTTGAGGGGATTACCGCCCTTGAATTTCGACTTTTACTCTTTATTACGTTTTCGAGACGGCATGGTTGCCTTTTGTTGTACATCGCCAGGCGATAAACACATTTTAGAGCTTTCTCGAGTCAATGACCCCCATAGAGTAAGTTTTTTTATGATTAATCTACAATATGAGAAGCATTATTTGACATATTTCAATGTTTTAGAGATATTTTGAGCTTATATGTGTTCACACCCGATTATTTTCGCTACCGTTCAGGAGAACGATTCGTCACATCTGGTTTCGATACATACTATGTTTTTCCATGTAGCTTCGTGATATTTAATGACTTATGCTGTAGTATATTTTCTCTGAATATTTCACTCATAACTGCGTTATATGAATGACTGACTCAATAGCAACTGGTTGTCTTTGACTTTTTGGGCGTTGACTCAGAAGTGCTTATTTTTCTATTTCAGTTTTCTACTGAACTTGATTTGATGTTGTGAATTCCACATGATGTAGAACTAAAAGAATTATAGACAATTAAAGAAAAATATTCAGTGTGTTTTTATGTTCTTCAGGAACTAATACAATTAGTATAAGCGCTATTATACAATACCATGTATCATAATTCTTGAAAAATTGGAGCGCATTCTCAACAGTTTCAAAGCCATCAGCATGCTTTGGTTGGCGACCTGTATTGCCATGTCTTAGTGAAACAAGATAATTCGTATGCATGTGTTTTAATAGGTTTTTCAATGATTTTTCACCAATATCGTGTGACAAAATGAACACCGATTTCTTTTTCCGTATTTAGAATCTGCCCTGCCTCTTCTCTTTAGGTCCGTTATATCTCAAAAATGTCCTTCAGCAAAAGGTCTAACCTGGTAAAATTGTTACAGAGCTATTTTGAAAATATTTCAGTGTTAGATAAAACCCTTTAGATAAGGGTTCAATGGAAAAAAATCAGAAATTGATAGCAATGTAGGTTTTTGGCCTGGGGCTTTAGCCCCTGGTCATAGTAGTTATACCATTGTTTTCGGAGTTGACAGCCTGCCAATTGCTATTAGCACCAAACAACGCATGAGAAACAGTTCATCATGGATTCAAATAAATATCATTTTAATGTTGCTGGAACATCAGTGAAAAACTTAAGGCGTGAATACTCCAATATAAGTTTAAGAAATGCTTTAGAAATTAATGCGCCGAGTAAACAACTAAAAAGCGTGGCAAATGTAGTGGCGGATTTAGCGGGGGTCCATAGGGCCCATGCCCGACTCCCCCCACCCCACGAAAGAAGTCACGTGAAAAATGCAGTGGCGGATTAACCTGCGGCCGTAGGGCCCTTGCGTTGAAAAATCCAACCTTCCAGCAGCCCCAAGGCCATCAGCACTGAAATGCTTTTATTAAATATGTATTTGTTGATGATGTTAAAGCATATCAGCTCACTTCGCATAGTTTTTCAGACAACTTTTCTCTGTTGTACTTTTTACAGGAAGGGGAATTCAAAAGATTAAAAACGTACATGCTCGGTCTGTAAAAATGATTAACTAATAAACTTTAACTCTGAACATAAAAATAAGTTGTATCTGACTATGTGTACACATATTGGAAATAAATACAAGAATAGGTTAGATTTATTTTAAATTAAAATATTTCACCTAAGGTATACAAAACTAAAATCTTGTTTATGTCATCTGCCCCTCTCTTTGTTCTCAAAAAACACAAATAACCCGTCCTGTCGTATTTTGATTATCTCCTTTCTGTTTTGTAGACTGTGATGGGGGATGGCTACCCAACACCCTCACATCTATGACGGGGTGAATAAAAGAGCTATAAGCTGTAGCAAACAATTTAAAAAAAAAAACTTTGGTGACTAGCTTTCCCATTATAAACATATCTTTTTCTTCTTTACATAGCTCTTTTATTTGTAAAATATGACTTAGAATGTGTTATTCCTTTATTTTTAGTGACAGTCGTTCAAACAACCAACGGTGTTATTATTTTTAGATACATGTACATTTTTGTAAAATCACACCTTATTAAATACAATATTAAGTAAAAAGACGTATACATATTTTCATATGCCAGCTAGTGGGCTCATCGAAGAACGCATGGAATACCTGCATAAACACATACACTATTTGAAAGAGCCGTTTGTTCCCAACTTCTTACGCAAAGGAAAAAAATGTTGAGTATATAGGGAACATCAAGTTGCAGTAGAAATATCGAGTTTGATATTGCTTTACGAGTAGCGTGGAAAATTGATATCTCGCGAGACCAATTACTTAAACCATACAAGTTTATATATTTAAAATAACGAAATAACGTAACAATGTGATTCTTTGACCGTTCTGAAATAGATCATTTGCTTTAAAAATATATATTTAAGGTAGGTTTTCCTGTGACGCGTCTATCACATTTCTCTTGCTGTTATACCGGTGTAAAATGCACAAATGTTTACCTGTCTCGCAAGTTCTCCGTCAATTAATTGGCAAGCATCCTTGTACATGTATATAACTATGTCTCTTGAACTTATCCGCACCTGTCATAGTAGTGTACACTTACTCATATACACAAATCTGACAGGCGCAGATAAGTTCAAGAGACAGAGTTATATACATGTACAAGGGAGTCCGGGTGCGATACCTTAGCTCTTTCCGAAAAGACCCCTTGATTCTTTAAAGTTCTAGGTGTATATCACCGATATAGGCAATGCGCTTTTACTGGACCAGTACTTGACCTCTAGTTGAGCGGGAGACACTTAAAGCACCTCAGAAGAATCCAGAGCCCGGACAAAGAGTTTAACCAAATACCTCTGAATTGACAGCTGAGGCGCCGTGTAATTATGTTGGCCGTGCAATTTGATGTGCTAAACAGTTTGCAATTGAGTCTGCAACATTCCATACTTGTTTTCATGTTTTCTGCTTTAAGAAGCTGACAGCTCGCCAAACCCTCTTTGACTTGAGACACTTACAACTGCAGTGCCTTCAGTGTTTTGACTTATATAAGTAACAATCTGATGTGTTTACAGTTTTGAAATAGATCGTTTGCTTTCAGAAAAAAGTTTAACCACATTTCTGTTTTGGCATCACAGAAACGGATATTAACCCTTTCCAACTTATAGATTCTGATGCATCTGATAAGACGACTTTAATAAAAAGAATATTGCAAAATATGAAATTGCTATTCATGAGCAATTTCTCATTCTGCCACAATGTTTCCACTTTATTGAATAATTGTTCTTTCATTTAAAGAGATTTCGCATATTTTTGTTGAGATAATTCTTAAGTCGTCTGCTGCAGGTTTATTGTATGTGGAAAAGGGTTAAAGAGAATCGAGTGAAGTTAAAACTCTAGCTTTTATCAGATGTTAAATAAACATTTCTCCCAAAATAATGCCGGTCATTTTTCGCTCTGACGAAACTGTACGCATGCGTGGACTCGTCTGTGTCATCACGGTTCGCTAATCACTACACAACATGGCCGCTCTGTGCCTTAAATGGCTGCTCTACTTTCTCGTTATGAAAAGACTCGTTGATATAAGACGTTTCACTGATTTAAACGTTTCGAATATTAAACGAATCTGCAAACATCTGCAAACATTTATGATTATGGAATTTCACTTTAAATCAAGGGATAGTTGTTAAATTGTTCAATGCGTTTTTTCTTTTGCCAACATGGTCTGCATGTGAGAAAGGGTTAAACTCGTAAATATTAATATTTTGAAATGTTTAATGAAATACATGAAATCATATAAAAAACAAAACAGTTAATTAAAAAATGTGTATTTAACAGCACGTTATTGTTTCAATTTCTTTTACAATTACATACCTTATATACAATTGACGGGTGTAATAGTGTTGATTAAATATGTTACGTCAAACCATTAAAAAATTGATATATTCTCTGATTCAACAGGAAGAAATTAACTGTTTTGTATCGGTGTAGTTAAAACATTAGTTAAGTGCATAACACAGGTTGAACTAAACTACGTGAAACAATTTGCAACTTTGAGGAAGGGGTTCAACCTAGCTAAAATATAATTATTTGGAATGGCTTATATCAACATATAAACAATACTGTAAACAAGCAAAGGGTTTGTATATTTTACTTTCTTGTTTACTTTAATTGCTAAAATTACAAATACTTATAGGTTATTTAACAGTGTTCTGTACAATACGGATATATATTTGGACGAGTACACAGCTTGGAAAATCATATTGGACGAGCCGCTAGGCGAGTCCAATATGATTTTCCAAGCTGTGTACGAGTCCAAATATATTCCGTATTGTACAGAACACTGTTAAATGATCTTTTTATTCTATATCTCGACTTTTTCCCCAAAATATATTTTGTATTGTGCAGAATAATGTTAAATGACCTATTTCTTCCAGTTCCCTTGTTTCTGTCGGCACGGCCTGCGCTAACCACCTTTTGAATATTCCTACATCACTTTTAGTTTTTTTCACAGTGTTTTTTGGTTTCTGTTCAATTACAAAGTCATCTATTTCAGAATCGGATAACATTTTAGTTTCAGTGTTACTCCTTGTTTGCAACTGATCCGGTGACAACAGGAGCTTTATCGTAACGCTTTATCTAGAGCGCCTGTCGATTCAGACTTTCATTCGGAACCTTTTCACGTGTTTCGGTCTTTATCATAGGTTAAACATGGGACCTGTGAATCGTACAATACGAAAAAAATACGGGTTATTTTGTACGCGCGTGCGTCCCGATACGGAAATATATTGTACGGTCACATGATTCGAATGAGCGTCTACGATTGGACGTATAAATTAGGTATAGAATAATAATATATAATTGTACCGCTAAGGGTGTATCATCTGTGATTAAGAATGTCAAAGACAAAACCTTTAAAATATGATATATATTAGCCACGAGAAAACCAATAGTATGGACTCTGCGTAAAGTATCGACCCGGATCAGCATAAGCATGCCGCGCAGGCTAATCCAGGCAGGCCCGTTTCGCCTCCTGTGAATTTTATGTTTCGGAATCATTTATCTGTACCTCTATCCCCCTAAGACGGAATGTGTCGGTCCGGACTGCGCAGGCTGATCTTGGTCGATACATTACGCAGAGTCCATAATGTTTGTTTTCTCGTGGAACGGCTCATATATATCCCTGATTCAACTGAAAGTGTTTAGTTTGATGAAGAAACAACTATTGATTGAGTGTAGTAAGAGTAGTTGACGGTAACATTTCGCTGTTTTATACAACATAAAACCTTTTGCCATTGTTATACATACAATATAAAACAGTCTGTTAATAAGAAAAGAGTTTATAAATCGTACAGTACGGTATTCAAATTGTATTATATTGTTTTAAAAATGTTCAGAAATGTATTATGATACGGGCGTACCGTCCGCAATTTAGAATGTAAATGTAAAAAAATCAATTTAAAATTTAAATGGTATGTAAAACAACCAGCATACTCAATGAAATATACCAATTTAAATGGTATGTAAAACAACCAGCATACTCAATAAAATATACTGATATATAACACGTCTAATCCTCGCAGGGGATTCCAACACAATTTTCTACGACATTTTTGGGGTTAATCAAGACAAATGGGCTATAATCATGTCCATTAACCCTTTCCCTCATACGACAATTCTGCAGCAGACGACGTTGAACATATTTTGTCAAGACATAGAAAATCTCCATAGTTGAATGGATAACCTATGACAAAAAGTGGAAAACATTGTGGCAAAAGGAGAAATTGCACGTTTTGTGCAATTTCTTCTTTTGTCACTATGTTTTCAAAAAGCCGTCTGCTGCAGAGGCGTCAGAAAGCGTCTATATGAGGTCAAGGGTTAAGGAGTTAAAAAACACTTCAGGTAACCAGTCGGGAATAGAAACGGTAAGAAAACATTGTTTTATTATAACATTAGAACGGTCCGAGACGTGCCGTTATATGTGAGAAAACACGTAAGGTTCGTTTAATTCACATTAAGCGAAAATTGACATTCACGGTCACTAACGACGATAAAGATTAGCTCGCACTTTCACATAATCTGGTCAGGTTTTCTCTGTTAGCCATTGTATGCTCAGTCTAACATGGAAGATTGATTGTTGGGTGTTATACACCGCTTTCAAATATAAATCATATATATCACGGCGTGTCTTGTGTTAGTTACCAGTTATACTGGTCCGCTTAGCCTGACAGCAGTCAGTCAGTCGTTATGCTAACCCAGCAGCTTTGAGCGCCAAGGAGGGCAGCCATTACTACCATATTTAAAGTATTGTGTATGACCCTCCCGGGGATCGAACTCACGACCTCCCGCATCCGCGGTGGACGCTCTACCACCGAGATGGTCTCAAAACAGCATGAAAGAAGATGGACAATATATAGATATGATCGACAAGTTACTGTACAAATAAGTGGCAATCTGCAAAAACCTACCTAAGGGCAATTTGCGATTAGTTTAGATTCAAATAAGCAAGTGCATCCGTGCATTATGATCTGACACGGCATTGTTAGTAGATAAGCCATAGTATGCAGAGAAGGATTAAAGAAAATTCTCAGTATGTACATTGGTTTTGGATCATTTTACATGGATACGCATTCAGCTCTTTTTACCGTCGGGGATTTGGAACCGGAAGTCCCGGGTTCGATCCCAAGTCTTGGCGCAACGGTTATGGTGGACTTATCTAGAGCAAGATTCATTTTCTGGCCTAGTCGACTATCGGTTTGTTAACCCGGGTATAATGATTAAGTGAGCTTTCGCCGTGATATCGAGGGCTTGGCGTGAAACGGTTGTAACTTAAATTGGTATTTTTTTACCAAGGTTACTCACCTCGCCATAAAGTCTTTATAAGCGTTAACTCATTTTACTTGGTAAACAATGGAAATTTAGGTGCCATTGCTCGTTCTGAGCAATGGCACCTAAATTTGCATTGTTTACAAAGGGGTCAAAATTGCCCCTAAACCAGGGTTTTCAAAATAGGTTTTTAGTTACAACCGTTTCACGCCAAGCCCTCGATATAACAGAAACAATGTTGAAAACGGCGTAAAACCACAATAAAACAAACAAAGTAGCTCTTTCTTCCAAACGTGTAATACTTACGTTAAGGCTGGTTTCGCCGGACCGTCGATCAAACATACAATGTCACTTAAATTGACATTATTCGTAAAACATCGGTTTTCGTATGTTATTGACGCCGCGTGGAAGCGCGGCGTCAGTATGGGATAGGTTTTAATGTTGTACCATGGGGTGACGTAATCGAAAAGGGAGAAACCAACAAATATTATTGTAAAGAAAAACCCTGTAATATGTTTGAAAAAAACAGCCTTTATGATTGAATAAATTATATTAACTGATTTAAGAAACAACAAGATACAAACTATGTACATCTTTTACCGTTGTTACAAAACTTTAGTCACATTTAAATTGTTTTCAATAACTGTTCCCCAACTAACTAGGCTAAGCTTTTTTTATAAGTTGGTTTACGGAGTTCACTAGGCTACGCTATTTTAATTGTTTGGTTTACTGCTCTGACGACTCGATTCATCAAAGCTCAGAAAAAAGTTTCGGGTGATGTTTTTCCTATTTATTTCTGTTGTATTACTAAACTTAAAACGTTCCTCCCCTTACAGTTGTTCATTCAGACCATTGTATTCTTGCTATATGTTGACTATACATGAGAACTTTTTATTTTAATTTCATAAATGCTTAATTTTGATATTAAATATCTTTAAACTTGTTAGAATTATTTGTATTTTTTGTTTATATACTCTCGTTTTTTGTTATCATACTTCTGCTCAACTGGAAGGAGAATAGACTTCCCTCTCTCCTTCCAAGCTTGTGTCATACTTAACTTATAACTAGAGTCATTAACACTTAAGTTAATGCCGTCAATATCTGTTAATATTTCAGTATCTATGTGTTTTGTTTATCTAATTGATCTAGTTAGAGTAGATTTAAAATTAAGAAACTTCAGCTTGTATGACACTTTATTGTTGCAGTCAATGTTAAGCAAACGGTAAACCAAATGGTTTGAAGACTTAACTTGTTAGTTTCACAACTAAACTTTACATGCTGAATATCACATAGATCGTTGCATATAAAGTGTATAATCCCTACGTCAAAATAGACCCTTTTTGCTTTTGATAACGTTTTATTATAGACTATGGTATCCAGGTGAGCAATAAAGGAACATCTTGGACTTCTTGTTTAAGATAAATGTACATTTGGCCTTCTTGTTCAAAATACTTACATATTGTCCGTTTGCACAGGTTATTTAAATGTATTGAACTACATCTGCTTCCCTTTAAGTCATGCTTTAAAATCATGCGCGGCGTCTTTGATGCTTAGCATCAAAATTCGTATTGTAACTCGTTTCGTATACGAACATTTAATGCACAGTGAATGTTAGTTTTCTGGAAACGTTAACGATAATGCTGCAATTGCGTGTAACACGCAGTGGTTGATCATTGTTTATGTCATTATTTCATGAACAATGTAAGAAATATAGGAACATACATGGATAAGCCTGAACAAAGACCTTTATGTAACGCACTTTAGAAATATGTAAATGAAGCATTACGAAATTTGACAGTGTATTTCTTATACATAATTTTGCACGATAGATGTACAGTATCTTTATTCTGGTGGAATGTTTTTAAGTTGACATAACTAGTAACAAAGTATTATTTAACGCTTCTAAGTAAGGTTGCTGGAATTGGACCTTGGTCTCATTGACTTAAAAGTGCTGAACTCCAGAAAATAGATATTATAGTCAAAGTTTTAAAACTGTTCAAAAGTTGTCTTGGAATATTAGAATCATAATTCTTAGATAAAATTAGAGTAATAATTTCACTTTCCAGTACAATAAACATCTTAATGTAAGTCGTTATTCCTCATTTTTACTTGGTAGACATACCCAGTAAGATAAATTGTGTACACTTTCATTGACTTTCAACTGAATCTTTTTCAATATTTACTGCCAAAATAGTTTTGAACTACTTATTACTTACATTGTTGTCACTATAAGTAATATTTGAAGAAGTTTAAATATTTCAATTTGTTATCTCCATCTGGATTTCAGCACCAGTAATACCTACACACAACTTTGCGTGTCTCTAAGAAAACCGACATAAGCGTTTTATGTATACATGTCAACAAAGTTCTTCGAGCGCATCCTCGGTATCCGATCAAAATAGAAACTATTTTTCAGAAGTTGCTTGAACCATTCGTTGAACTTATTGGCGGACAGTGTAGAGCCAATTTAACTGGGCGAATCCGCAAGCTGATCAGAATATACACTGGTACATGTAGCAAAAGCCATAATGCTCATTTTCGCATAATGGTATAATTATTGATTAAAGTTGAAAACACTGTATCAAAATGAGAAATTACTCGTTTCGAGCAATTTCTATTTTTGTCACAGTGTTTTCAGAAAGCGTCTACAAGAGGGAAATGGTTAAACAGATATTAATTACGAGGATTAAATCCGAATTGCGCTGCGTCCTTAATGTTGAAATTCACTGTGTCATGAACCATTACGTGGATTAAATCCGAATTGCGCTGCGACCTTAATATTGAAATTCACTGTGTCATGAACCATTACGTGGATTAAATCCGAATTGCGCTGCGTCCTTAATGTTGAAATTCACTGTGTCATGAACCATTACGTGGATTAAATCCAAATTGCGCTGCGTCCTTAATGTTGAAATTCACTGTGTCATGAACCATTACGTGGATTAAATCCGAATTTCGCTGCGTCCTTAATCTTAAAATTCACTGTGTCATAAACCATTTAACTCTTTCACTGCCAAATTTCATATATATATTTCCATATTGAAAATTAGACCATTCTATTTCCGTCCAACAGGAAATTTGGTAAAATTTAATATCTGAGTGGCAATCAATGCAGATTTCAGGAGAGACAGCTCGTCGTTATTGGCTGTCTCATCTGAATTGGCATTGTTTGCAAAAGCCTTTTATTGCCTTTGGTATCGAACGGGGTAAATATTTACATAAAATTATGTTGTGTTTAAAAGCCATTTTAATAATAAGTTGCACTGATATGATTGGACTAAAGCGAAGCTTTACTGTTTCGGACGAACACGACATTCACCAATGCATTGGCGTATTCCTCAAATGTTTTGTTTAGTTTAAACATATTGTATTGCTGAAATAATATGTGAAATTTAAAAAAGCATGCATAGTTATACACTGTTAAACAATTATATATAGGCAAAAGGGTCTGGCCACAAGTTCTTTCAACTTAGGAAAGGGCATTCCCTATAATTTGACTTGCAATCTATTAATTTCTTCTATTACAGTTGATATACCAGTAGTATATGTGTGAGGCAAGATTTACGTTTTGAAGACATTTTTCCGTTCCAGTTTGGTAGTTTTGTTTAACAATTGCACGAGAAGGCTCAAAATGCATTGTAAGAGTCAATGGAACAGTGGAAGGAAAAGACACACACAAAAACATATTTCCTTGAAGGTTGTTTTTTTGTGTTGTTGGGGTTTTTACGCCGTTTTTAACATTATTTAAGTTATATCAGGGCAACAGTTCACTTATTCATGATCCCTGGGTAAACAAACCAGTACTAGGATAGAAAATGTGCTTTGTCCAATAGCACTCCACTGTGACCACAGTGCCGCGACTGGGGATCGAACCCTTGAAGGTAGGTGGATCTCTGTGTCAGAAGACTTTTGTCTTCTACAACAATCATTGTACATGTTTATTACGTATGTTTCACTGTTGTATTATGTAATTGGCACATATGAAATATGACACCATGTGGACAATTGAATAAAGCCTGTTACTGGGTATTCTTTGACAAGAAGTTATCAGAACCAATTCAACTCAAATATTAAAAATCGCGCATTTCTGCCTGAGGGGAAAATGGATAAAATGTATTTTCTCTTGAAGTCTTCTAATGGATTCTACAAAAACATCTTATTTCCTGCAAGCAGAACATAAATTTGGGACGGAAATATCTAGTAGACTTTATAATCTCAGGATCGCATTAGCGAGGCGCAAATGCCGTCGTATATTAAGCGAAATATTATATCCATGTAGTGTCCGTTGTAAAGGGCACTTAAGTGTGAAAGGAACTTATATTCTCAGATAACGCACACAACATTGAACCATATCAAAGAATAAAGAAAATCGGCATAATAGCTTAGCCACATTGTGGGCTTGTAAAATGATTGAAAACGTGATAATGACCTTTTACAGAAATATATCATCAAAGGGGAAATAATGCAGTAATCAAAATAAACGGGGTCTTTAAACTCATCAAAGGTTGGATGAGAGCTCTTTGGAACGTTACTTTATATATGGAAATAGTCCCGTCCTTAGCGGCACTTGAAGGGATCTGAATATAAAATCAATCTATATGATATTGAAGTATACAATATCGACAAATACTGCATCCTTTATTCAAATGGAAAACAGAAGGAAAAATATCAAAGTTTACAATAATCAAAACTTATCATTAGCGAAAACAATCAACGTCGTGGTATCGACCCGGATCGCAGGCTTACCCAGACAGACACTTTTCGCCTCCTGTGGATTTTCTGTTTCAGGAATCATTACTTTATACCCCTTTTCCCCCTTAGACGGAATCTGATCTGGATGGAGAGGCCATTAAAATGGTTTTCTCGTGGAACGGCTCTCATTTATAATTAGATGATTTGTAAAGATTACGCATCTAGAGTATAGATTCACACCATATCGGATGTTTCCTCTAGCATTTTTAGCACATCATTATTATTAGATGACTTGTAAAGATTACTCCTCTAGAATATAGATTCACACCATATCAGATGTTTCCTCTAGCATTTTTAGCACATCATTATAATTAGATGATTTGTAAAGATTACTCCTCTAGAATATAGATTCACACCATATCAGATGTTTCCTCTAGCATTTTTAGCACATCATTATAATTAGATGATTTGTAAATATTACTCCTCTAGAATATAGATTCACACCATATCGGATGTTTCCTCTAGCATTTTTAGCACATCATTATAATTAGATGACTTGTAAAGATTACTCTTCCACACCATATCGGATGTTTCCTCTAGCATTGTTAGCACATCATTATAATTATATGACTTGTAAAGATTACTCCTCTAGAATATAGATTCACACCATATCGGATGTTTCCTCTAGCATTTTTAGCACATCATTATAATTAGATGACTTGTAAATATTACTCCTCTAGAATATAGATTCACACCATATCGGATGTTTCCTCTAGCATTTTTAGCACATCATTATAATTAGATGATTTGTAAATATTACTCCTCTAGAAAATAGATTCACACCATATCAGATGTTTCCTCTAGACTTTTTAAGCACATCAATTTAAATTAGATGATTTGTAAAAATTACTCCTCTAGAATATAGATTCACACCATATCGGATGTTTCCTCTAGCATTTTTAGTACATCATTATAAGTAGATGATTTGTAAAGATTACTCCTCTAGAATATGGATTCACATCATATCGGATGTTTCCTCTAGCATTTATAGCACATCATTATAATTAGATGATTTGTAAAGATTACTCCCCTAGAATATAGATTCACACCATATCGGATGTTTCCTCTAGCATTTTTAGCACATCATTATAATTAGATGATTTGTAAAGATTACTCCTCTAGAATATAGATTCACACCATATCAGATGTTTCCTCTAGCATTTTTAGCACATCATTATAATTAGATGATTTGTAAATATTACTCCTCTAGAATATAGATTCACACCATATCGGATGTTTCCTCTAGCATTTTTAGCACATCATTATAATTAGATGACTTGTAAAGATTACTCTTCCACACCATATCGGATGTTTCCTCTAGCATTGTTAGCACATCATTATAATTATATGACTTGTAAAGATTACTCCTCTAGAATATAGATTCACACCATATCGGATGTTTCCTCTAGCATTTTTAGCACATCATTATAATTAGATGACTTGTAAATATTACTCCTCTAGAATATAGATTCACACCATATCGGATGTTTCCTCTAGCATTTTTAGCACATCATTATAATTAGATGATTTGTAAATATTACTCCTCTAGAAAATAGATTCACACCATATCAGATGTTTCCTCTAGACTGTTTAAGCACATCAATTTAAATTAGATGATTTGTAAAAATTACTCCTCTAGAATATAGATTCACACCATATCGGATGTTTCCTCTAGCATTTTTAGTACATCATTATAAGTAGATGATTTGTAAAGATTACTCCTCTAGAATATGGATTCACATCATATCGGATGTTTCCTCTAGCATTTATAGCACATCATTATAATTAGATGATTTGTAAAGATTACTCCCCTAGATTATAGATTCACATCATATCGGATGTTTCCTCTAGCATTTATAGCACATCATTAGCACTCATTGAATGTCCGTTGGACGTTTCTTTAACCCTTTCAGCGCCAAATTATTTAAAGTAGACTCTCCCATGTTCAAAATCGGGCGTCTTCATTTCTCATGTAATAAAAGTTTGGACTATTGTGATAACTAGAAGTTAAACAATGCTGATTTCAGGTGAGACAGCTCGTCACGAGCTGACTCACCTGAATCAGTATTGTTTGCAAAAACATCAATATTTGACGCTGAAAGAGTTAAATGACATCTAAACCACTGAGTAAAAAATAACATGGTGAAATTATATTTAACAAGGTAAGCGATAAAGTGCCATCATTTCCCTCTTGTATAATTTCTTATGATACATCGAGGGCATGGCGTGAAACTGTTGTAACTAAAAAAAAATTGTTTTTACCAAGGTTAAACATCTCGCTATTAAGTCTTTATGAGTGTTAAATCATTTTTCGTTGTAAACAATGTAAATTTAAGTGCCATTGCTCGTTCTGAGCAATGGCACCTAAATTTGCATTATTTACAAATGGGTCAAAATTGCCCCCAAACAATGGGTTTTCAAAATAGGTTTTTAGTTACAACCGTTTCACGCCAAGCCCTCGACATGCTCTTATTTGATAGAAATGAAGCATAGCTGGTGTGTATCTTCTGAAATCAAGGAGTGTTTAATACTGATGATGCATAAGTTACGTCATAACTTTGATCGTTTCTGTGAACAATCTATGTAAATTCGATCAATTTGGGAAAAACGTTATTGGTCTTTGCCATTCGGTAGTTAAGCATTATTATAATGCCCGATTCAAAGCATTTCAGGCAGTTTGTTGGTTCATCGACCCTTTCGCACATACAACAAAAATGCAGCAGACCACATTTACAAAAACATAGAGGAAATCTATATTAATGAAAATATAAATATTGAACATAGTTGAAAACATTTTGGCGAAATGAGGAAATTGCTCATAATGCATTATGAGCAATTTCTCCTTTTGCTACAATGTTTTCATGCATATATTTGTGGAGAAACGATTTCACACAATGTTGATTAGTGTCTGTCTGGATAGCCTAAAGCTAAAGTAATAAAAACACTGCAGTGCTGACGGCCTGGGGGCTGCTGGAAGGTTGGATCTTTCGACGCACGGGCCCTACGTCCCCCGCTAGATCCGCCACTACATTTGCCACGCTTTGTCTTTCTTTACCATTACTTTTTCGACGCACGGGCCCTACGCCCCCGCCCCCCGGTTAATCCGCCACTGTATTGTTCACGTGACTTTTTTCTTTTTTCCGTTCCTCTTCTCGAATGTTAATAATGTTAACAAGCGTCCATATTTGACCTCTCGGCGCATTAATTTCTAAAGCATTTCTTAAACTTATATTGGAGTACTCACGCCTTAAGTTTTTCACTGATGTTCCAACAACATTAAAATGATATTTATGGGTGGGATCCTAACCTTTTAAATGCAGTTTTGTTGAATCCATGATGAACTATTTTTCTCGCGCAGTTTCTCATGCGTTGTTTGGTGCTAACAGCAATTGGCAGGCTGCCAACTACGAACAAATGGTATTACTACTATGACCAGGGGCTAAATCCCCAGGCCAAAATCTAAAACAAAAACGGGTATATTTAAACAAATGTAAACAGAACCGCAAATGCCCAAAAGTAATGTATAGCTATGTCATTATATCTGCAGTATGATATATATGAGACATTAGAGAATCCGCCGTGGCAGGATGGTTCGAGTTAGGGATCTGGAACCGGCCGTCCCGGGTTCGATTCAAAGTCATGGTAACTGAAAACAGGTCGGTCAAAGACGGCAGTGTGTTACTGTAATATAAAGAAATTAATAGGATTTTTACAAAATGTTGCTAGATATACATACAGTGTGTTAATGTTTTGTCTTTTTAATATCAAAGGTACGTTCATGTAAAAGAATACATTGAACGATGGGAACAGTCTCATTTATTGATTGAATATCAGAACAAGTTACATATTGAAACTGCTAAAAGGTGATAGGTCAGTCTTGGATCTCAATGAGACGATCCTTTTGAGTACACACGACATAGGGTTGGGTGTTCGAATAAGGGTTTTAAAATAGTGCCACCGCATCGTATCTAGAGATCCGCACAGTAAACTATCAATTTCTAACATCTTTCGGACATGTCGAGGGGTTGTAACTTAAACCCTGGTTTAGGGGCAATTTTGACCCCTTTGTAAACAATGCAAATTTAGGTGCCATTGCTCAGAACGAGCAATGGCACCTAAATTTCCATTTTTTACCAAGGAAAATGATTTAATGCTTATAAAGACTTTATGGCGAGGTGATTAACCTTGGTAAAAAATACCAATTTAAGTTACAACCGTTTCACGCCAAGCCCTCGATGTATACTGGTTATAAAATACGAATAGCCATACGATATGGTATTTTATGGCATGACAATAAGACATTCATAAGTCTGTCGAAATAACGTTGATTAACGTTGATTAATAATAGTAAGATAAATAATGTTCAATATTTCCGGGAATGTAAATTGATATATTAGTCAAGCCACAAGTAAAATGGCCTTCATATATGTATGTTTTATGCTTATGAAGATGCATGGCAAAATACGTGCTGGTATTATGATTTTGGAAGTTCCCATAAACGTTCGAATGTATCAGTGTTGTATTAAGAAGTCTAAGATCGGACTGCGATACGGAGCAGGTTGTTCCGTGTCTCTTTCCGTGGAAATGTCCCTTAAGTCGATTTTCCTGTGGCGTAGGGCAATTGTGGTTAATGAATTATTGTACATGTAAATCTATTGATATGACCTAAGATGTGGCGAAGAGGTTATTAACCGTAGGTTATAGAATACTTACATTCATTTTATTTTCCAGGGGTTGTGAGTTCGAACCTCAGCTCGGCCATCATTCTTTCAGTCGGTGTGGCAAACGTCATTCCTCTTTCACCAATAGGCTAACTGTCTATGTTGAAAAGCAGCCAGTTGCTTGGAATGAATGTTGTGTGGAGGACTGCTGTGATAAAAGCCAGAAAACACATGAGTAGGTGAATTGGCCGCCGTAATATGACTGAAACTATGTTGAAAGCAGTTTTAAACCCCAATCGATCTATTAATCAATTTTCAGTTTACTTTCAGGGTTGTGTTCAGATATATACTCATAACGGGGAAGTCGTACATGTAAGATGGTTAATCTCTAAAAGGTTGCATTTGATTCGGTCGGCATCGTTAGCTTACGTAACAGTTATCTGAACGCACATGGTCTGTCTGTCGTTGATTGTTTTTGCTGGTTGACTCACATCAGTACTCCACACAACGGACTTTCCATGCAATTGGCTGCTTTTCCACATAGACTGTTAGCTAAGTGGTGGAAGACGAATGACGCTGGTCACAGTGACTTTTGTCAAACGTCGGAAAGACCTTTGGCTGAGCTGGTGTTCGAACTCACAACCCCTGCATTGAACGCCCGCGTCGCTACCGGCTGGGGCTACACTTCTACTATATTAGCGCTGGACGAAAATTGAAATGTCAGGCAAGACCGGGCGTACCCACAAGTCATTTTGGCAGTTTATTAACACTTTCCCACATACAGCGAATCTGCAGCACACGGCTTTGAAAAGTATTTGCAAAAATGTGAAAAATCTCCATAAAAATTCTACTTTAATGATTGAATGAAGTTTTGAGCAATTTCTGTTTTTTCACAGTGTGTTCAAAAGTCGTCTGCTGCAGCGACGTCAGAAAGCGTCTACATGTAGGAAAGAGTTAAGTTTGGTAATCAACTTTTTATCGAATACATTATGTAGCAGGTGTATTCGGTTCACTTTATTTTTGGCCTGGGGTTTTAGCCCCTGGTCATAGTAGTAAAACCATTTTTTTCGGAGTTGGCAGCCTGCCAATTGCTGTTAACACCCAACAACGCATTTTAGGCTGAGACTGCGCGAGAAAAATAGTTCATCATGGATTCAACAAAACTGCATTTAAAAGGTTAAGATCTGCCCAAATAAGATCATTATAATGTTGTTGGAACATCAGTGAAAAACTTAAGGCGTGAGTACTTAGATATAAGTTTAACAAATGCTTTAGTAATTAATGCGCCGAGAGCTTATCAACATTATTAACATTCGCGAAGAGGAGCGGAAAAGAACAGAGAAGTCGCGAGAAAAATACAGTGGCGAATGACCCGGGGGTCCGTTGAGCAACGCAAAATTAATGGTTAATAAAGAAGTAGCGTGTCAAATGCAGTGACGATTTAGCGGGGTCCCTTAGGGCTCGTGCCCGACTTCTTGTCCTACCCCTCCCCCCGCGACACGCCGACCCGGCCTGGACGACCAACCACTCTGGCTCGCAGGTTATAAAAGCCGGCTCATCGCATCATTCATCGGATTATCCAGTCGCGCTCTTCACAGAAGATATCAATTTAACACAGTTTAACACAGCAGTGTCAGAGTAAAGTTCTACAAGATGCCCTAAAAATGAAGGGAGGAGAAGGAGAGGGTAGTACTACAAGAGACGGAGAGTGGCAGTAAAGGGAATGAGACCATGCCTTTCCTCTCCAGCCACCAATGCACCAATAACTAAGTTGTAGAGGTAGCGTGCACACGCAAACCTCTCCCTCAACCGGGCGTCACGATCGCGCTGTGCAGGTGTCCGCAAGCTATGTGGAGGTATCAACGACAGGTGTCGGGCTTAGTGCTATGTTTCAAACGTTGTGTTCATAAACAGTTGTAAGGTCATGGTACAAGAGAAAGTTGATGCAAGGCATCAATGTCGCCGGAAAAGACTGCATTGATTTATTTTTTAACACACATGTATTCTTGACTTTCATTAGTCTAAACATACACATAATGTTTTCATAAGGACTATAATTCCAGGATTTTTGAAATTCCACATAGATCTACAAATTTCAGGATTTCTTTTGGTCAGGATTTTTGATGTTATGTATTTGTCAATAAAACCACAACAAATTAATACATTTTGGGATTTAAATCTACATGCAATAAAAAGCTATTAAACCCTTTCCATGTCTGAAGCAACAATGAAAACCTTTAAACGCTTAAAACATTGAGAAAACGGTTAAATTGCTGAAGACATTTAATAATAATTATAATAAATATTTCACAGATGTTAAAATTTATCCTCATATGTTTAAAGAGTAGATCACACTTGAAACAACATATCAGCTAAATTGTTTATCCAAATCGTTGATGCATACAATATATGTTTGGCGCAAGAGAAATGCCAATTGCGAGTCCCATTACTATTTAATAGGTGGCAAGTATGAAATTAATTGGGTGCGAAAGAGCAGATTTTCTTTATTTCTAAATATATTGTTTATCAGAGTTTGTTCTTCTCTTAATTTGTTTCAAACCAAATAAACATTTAATATCACATATATTTAATCATTCAGGTGTGTAATATTAGCTATCTATCTGTTATAAGGTGTTTGAGCATTCTTTCGAAATGTTGACCCTCGTGTGTCAAATCGAGGCGTAGTGTCAGACATCGAAGGAAGTGAATAAAAGATCAGGCAAAGCTTTAGTGCATGTTTTATTCCACTGCATTCGAGTGAAAAAAGGCATTTCTATATTAACTTTCTTTCTCCTACATTCGACCCATGCACTCGTTTCGTGACGTTTAAGAAATCAATTCGTCGTGCGACATTTTTTGTCTGCATAAACAAGTCACTTTTCTAAGTTTACATTTTACTTCCGGTTACTTCGCTTTGTTTACATTTTGGCAATATGAAACCAGGTCACGAACTGAGGAAAAGGCGTTTCGACGTTCACGACCGATAAACAGGCTTATATTTGAGACTTATTTTCACAAAATATTTCTTATTTTTGTTTCTGTTACCAGTTTATGTTGATACTTATCTATTAAAAGGAGAATTCGAAATGATTTTCATATCGATAGTCTTCTGCAAGCAGGTGCGCGTATGTAAAAAAAAATAGACTGTGCGACGTAAAGGTTTGTAGTTATCGCCTTTTGATTACATAGTTTATGAAAATAAAGTATCGCAGTCTAGCTAATAGGGACTGTTTTTCTTCGTAAATAAAACACACAAACGTAAATGCAAGTCAGAATAAAGAAACTGCACATACTTAAAACATCGGAATATTTATTTCATTTTAAATATGTCATAACTTAGTGTTTTTAAACAAACGCAATTGTAATATGTTCAAGACATTTAAAAAAAAAAAAAATCTAATAATAACCCCTCCTCCCATGTGATTTCCGAAAACCTATTAAAAATAGAAGTCGCGGGCTTCTGCCCGGCGACTAATTATGACAGGTGCCGTGGTTAATGCTTTTGTTTTAAACCTTGTGTTCCTATACAATTGTATGGTAATGGGTGTTTTACATGTGTCGGGGTTTGTGCTATGTTATAATTGTTGCATTGTCATATTATAGTTGAAAGTCAATGGTATTTTGACAGATAACACGATTTGTAATATGTTTTTAAAATTGCATGTTACATCTGCTTTACTGCAGGGAATACATGTCGGCAGACGTAGGTCCGTAAGATAGATTATTAGTACAGCGATTCCTAAAAGTTTCTGTCCCATAAACCTTTAACATTTCATTGGAGCAGACGATTTTGAGAAAATGGTGTTGCATACATTAATGTCAAGCTAACTTATTGTATTGAATACACAAAGATATACGTAAGTCTGTAAGATAAATGATTGGTGCAGTGATTCCTAAAGATTTCTCTCCCGTAAAAGACCTTTACCATTTCATTGCAGTAGACGACTTTTGAGAAAATGGTGTTGCATACATTAATGCCAAGCTAACGTATTGTATTGAATACACAAAGATATACGTAAGTCTGTAAGAAAGATGATAGAGGCAGTGAATCCTAAACGTTTGGTGTTAGTTTGTGTCCCATCGGAATTAACCCTGTCATTGTAGCAAATGACATATTGGAAACACGGTAATGAATCCCTCAGTGTCAAGCTTCTGATATACCAAGGCTGTAAGAAAGAGGTTAGAGGCGGTTATTCCTAAACGCTTGCTGTGTGCTAGTGTATGTCCCAGTCAACCTTTCCGTGATGAAAACGGTTTTCGACGCCTTAGTTGCAGACGTTTTTAGAACAAGAAGCCAATTTTAATAAATTACTAAGGCCAATCAACAAGTAAAGAAACTGAAATGATTTTGTTAAAATACTACTTCAAGTCATATGTGACAGTTTCTCACATCGAAACAACTCGAGAGAAGCTTTAACCTGTGTATTGAGTCTGAACGTAATCGAATCTGTAAAAGTGACTCGCGCCACGGAAACCCGTTCCTCTGGAATGTGTGTGCATCGACTTGCGTGTATATCAGATTGTGCAGCTCTGACTTACTCAGAAAGTTCTTCACTTTTTACAATCTCGTCAAACATGCATCTACCGGACTGTTGAAGACTTGTCATGACACCCAACATCATTTATTGATTTAATATGAAATTTACTTTTAATTGGCATTACTTAACCCTTTCCCTCATACGACAAATCTGCAGCAGACGACTTTGAACATATTTTGTTAAAATATGGAAAATCTCTATAATTGAATGGATAACCTATGGCTAAAAGTGGAAAACATTGTGGCAAAAGGAGAAATTGCTCATCTTGAGCAATTTCTTTTTTTGTCGCTATGTTTTCAAAAAGCCGTCTGTTGCAGAGGCGTCAGAAAGCGTCTATATGAGGGAAAGGGTTAACTCTGAATTCCATTGAAGATCGGTATTTGTTTGGCGCAGGAAAGAAGTATACAGCTTCCAGGTCATTTGACAATCTCAATAAAGTCGGACCGAAATACTTCCCTGTACGTATACTGAACTGACTACAGCGCATAAAGGGTCGTCTCGATTTGACCTTAGACCTTACATAAATACTCATGAGCACGTCCGTTCTAATGTCCAATTAAATCGCTAGATACATTAAACGTCCGTAATATATAATCCGAGAACTCGATAATCACTTTGTTATGGTTCTCTTACCTACAGGTACCAGTATTGCAGCCTATGGAAGATTTAATTGCAAAATAAATTCTTTTTTTGTTTCATAATTTACTTTTATATGAACCAGGTGTATTTCCTTTGAACGGCACTAAACATCTTTGAGGTGACAGTTTGGTTACCAAAATTAAGTCGAGCATCATCATCTTCGGAGGCGTGTCTCTATCAGCCAATGACAAACTGAAATATATTGACACAAACTGAAAACTTTTACAATAAAAATGGTCAACTGTATCCAAAGAGAATAACTAGGCAGCCGATTTCAACAATTTGCATGAATGAAATCATTTTTCCGGTTTCATTTAAGGTAAAATCAATTATTCATTATTGGCCTTTGGTTGTAACGATTTCGAAAGTTCAAAAACTGCCAGAAACTCGCACATATCATCGAGAATGTGGAAAGACATTCGGAAATATGTCAACTCAGTAATTTGAGACAGTGTTTCATTACTTTTTTCCCCATATCTCGCAAATATACCAACTAGATTGAATGGTATTTTGCAGATTGTTTATTTTCACGGTATGTTTTATGAAAATGTCCGTTGAGATATCTCTATGCAGTTGTTGTTAGCGACACTTTGAAACAATTGCCGTACAAAAGGAAACATACCTTGTAGATGTAATAGTAAAGTATGGAAACAAATTTGCAATTAAATCTTCTGTGTTATAGTAAAATGTGATTTGATATCCCCATGTGTTCGGTTCTTAGACTACGACACTGGTATCTATGCTCTTGCCTGTTTTACACATAGGGGTCTGGCACGCTATTTAAAACATGATGCATTTTTATTTATTTATTTATTTCCTCAAAGCAGTAGGAGATTTAAATGAAACAATATAAATAGAACGTATGAACATCGTGTACATCAAAGAATGAATATATACATGTCTCAAATTAAAGGTAAAATTAGGGCTTTTCCGTGTTTTGTTTCTAGTTTATATCTGTAACACCCATTTAGAACACTTTCAACGAAACGAAAAGGAATGTATTCCAACAGGTTGACAGATATCCAATTACATCGGCCAATTGCAGTTTGGATATGTATATGCGTTTGTATGGTCATGTATGAATGTTTCTATTAACTGATGAACCAAAAGTATGACTTCTGTTTACTTAATATGACTCACGTGTGAAAACAGATGATTAAATGTAAAGAGAAACACAGATGCGCATGTGAATATTTGGTTATCATCAATATATCTGCTGTTTTCATGTGTGACCTCTGATCCTTTAAGCACTCTGTGTATGTACTGAATACATAACTGTATATACAAAGTTTGCTTAGTGTTGTCTATGCCGAATACTGCTGGTAACTTGGTATCTAATAAATACCTAGCAAACGCCTCACTTTGAGACACGAATGTTCTTTAAAATAATTACAAGTCTTCCGAGCAGTGCAGTCCGATATTGTTTGTGAGATTGTAACGTTGTCTCGAAAATCGAGAGCAGTTAGATATCATGTGTACTCTTACATCACTGACAATAATTGCAAAGGCTAGAATCTTCTTTTTTATATTTGTTACACGTTAATATTTCCACAGTGGTAACTGCATGTTTTATAGTTTGGTTTGTATTTCGAGGGCTTGGCGTGAAACAGTTGTAACTATAAACCTATTTTGAAAACCCTGGTTTAGGGGCAATTTTGACCCTTTTGTAAACAATGCAAATTTAGGTGCTTAGAACGAGCAAAGACACCTAAATTTCCATTGTTTACCAAGATAAATGATTTAACGCTTATGAAGACTTTATGGCGAGGTGAATAACCTTGGTAATAACATATCAATTTTAGTTACAACCGTTTCACGCCAAGCCCTCGATTTGCGCATTTCCAGAAAAAAAGAAATACTGGTCACAAGTATGTTATTCGCAAACGTTCGGTTTACGAACACCAGACTTAAAATCACAACAATTTTGACAGATCGGACACAGGTTTAATACATACTTTTTTATCATTAGCTATATTCTAATGTAGAGCTCGCGTGACGGTTTTAAATAAGACAATCTCGTTTACTAGCAAATATTTAACTATACGGAAAGTATTTTATCGGAGTTCTATAACGCCTCCCTTTTTGTTAGGCGCGGAAGTTAAGTTAATACACCCGTGAATAACGCTTCTGTGAGCATTTTTAAAGTGTGATGAAAATGTGTTTTGTCCTTTTGTTTTAGACCATTTAGATTACATGTGCGTTCAGTTGAACCCAAGCAAGGTGAAGCAAGGCAGACGTGTGTTGACTTTGACCGATGACTGAGACAGACAGACGCTTTAAGATCAAGTAAATGATAATATAATTCAGGTTATGCAGATACCTTCCGGTTAGTGGAAATAGCATCATAACTCCCAAAATCCGTGAGTTGAGGAAATGGGCTTTGTAGTTTGTCATATTAGCATACTATTGGAGCCTTACGCAATGTACTATTTTAATACAAGTTTTTTCTATACACGGAATCTCCGAAGAGGAAATTGTCAAGCTGCGTTCACTTTTTAAGTTATCTTTGCAACGATTGGTATTATAGAATTCTATTTTCGATATTGATGACAAAAATGAAGGTGTTAAGAAATGACCTGTAAACTTCAACATGTGAACTGTTTATTACTTGGAAGTCTAAATGTGTCAGGGAATTGTCTCGACTGGTATTCAAATCGAGCCGAGCACCGGTAGCTCAGTCGGTAGAGACGCGGACTGTCAATCCAGGGAGTTGTGAGTTCGAATCCCAGCTCGGCCAACATTCTTTCCGACGTTAAACAAAAGTCACTATGACCTGCGTCATTCGTCTTTCACCAATGGGCTATTTAACAGTCTAAGTGGAAAAGCAGCCAGTTGCTTGGAAAGTATGTTGTGTACTGTACTGGTGTGGGAAAACCAGGAAACGCATGAGTAGGTGAACTGGTCGCCGTGATATGACTTACAAATGGTTGAAAACGGCGTTAAACCCCAATCAGTCTATTCAAATCGATAAAATGTTAAACCCGTTTATTTCATAGCATAAGAGCCGTGTAATTGACGTGTGCACCGTCCTACGTCTATTGCCAGGGGTTGTGAGTTCGAATCCCGGCTCGGCCAACTTTCTTTCCGACGTTTGACAAAAGTCATTGCGACATGCGTCATTTGTCTTCCACCAATGGGCTAAGTCTATGTGGAAAAGCAGCCAGTTGCTTGGGAAGATTGTTGTGTGGAGTATTGGTGTGAGAAAACCGGGAAACACATGAGTAGGTGAACTGGCCGCCGTGATATGACTGAGAAATTGTTCAAAACGGCGTTAAACTCCATTCAATCAATCAACCTACGTCTATTGCGCAACTACATCTTTGACGTTTTGTCTGCAGACATATTTCTCATCTGTTTTTCTTATTTTGGAAAAATAAAGTATGGTTTGCCCTTTTACAGGGTTACACCAAAGCCATAACATTTTAAGTAAAGGCTGCCCTCCCTGGTGTTCAGTGTTGAAGGGCTAGCACTACGACTGACTGGCTTATGTGAAGATAAATGTACAAGTAATACAGGTAAATTACGCAGGAAACGCCGTGATGTAACTGAACATTTTAAAACGCGGCGTAAAACACCAGACAATTACATCGTATAGTCAATGTCCCACAAGAGTTTGAAGATAGTAGTATACATTTTCGTATGTCTCAGTCATTGTACTCGAGGCTTCGAGATAGAGACGAGATTGCGTATAGAGAAGTTACTGATCTTTTTCCTTCTTTGGAAAACAAAGTATAATTTGCACGTTTACATCGTATAGATTGTACAGCGTTGGTTAAATGAGTCAATGTAACACAAAAACCTGCCTTTGGAGATTTTGAGGTTAGAGGCATTTATTTGTGTTTGTCTCATGCATTGCACCGAAGCTTCCAGAAAGCGACGATATTGCGTACAGAGAAATTACTGATCAGACTGTCTGATTGTGATCATACAGTTAACAGTTCGCGTTTACCGAGCTATGCGTGTTGTCGCGTTGTTTCAAGGGACATGGATGCATGGTCTTTGACAGGGTACACTTCATAGCCTAGTGTTGTCTAATCACACATATATCAGCCGTTCCAAAAGACAACCAACATTCTGGACTCTGCGTAAAGCATCGAGCCGGATCAACCTAAGCATGCCGCACCGGTTAACTCGGACATACACTTTTCGTCTGTGGATTTTCTGTTTCAGGAACCATTAGTTTATACCTCTATCCCCCTGGGACGGAATGTGTCGGCCCGGATTAGCGTAGGGTGATCTGGGTTGATACATTACGCAGAGTCCACAATGTTGGTTTTCTCGTGGAATGGCTCATATATCATATAACTGAAAAACGTTTGAAAAATGCTTAAAAGCTCAATAAAAGGAACACCAAACAAAATCGTTGTTTCAATTTCCATCGGGTTATGTTATACATTCTGTATTTATAACCTCCGAGAGGGAAACACTATCAGCCAATCTGTCTTTGTTAACACGAAAAAATGTCGTCGATAATTGCCACGTGGACGACCTCCAGAGAGGCTTACCCATGATGAACGAGTATATCAATTTCTGTATAGTAAGATAATTTTGAATTAAGAGCGTGTAACAGGAAAATCAACCAAAGGTCATTTGCGACAAGTTTAGATCCAGATCAGCCTCTGTATCCGCGTAGTCTGATCTGGATATACTCTGTTCGCTAATGGATTGGGGGGGGGGGGGGGGGGGGGGAAAGCCTTCATAGTGTATGCATTTGATTCCGTTGCACGGTCTTTTATATACACCTGTTTGCTTTACTTGGACAAGGCTCATTTATAGACCTTTTGAAACTGATTTTTGAAAAATACACCCATAGGTGTGCTGTCTTGTATAGACACTGTATATTGATTCGAAACATTGTATGTATCTTTATAACAAATATGATCCGTTCCAGAAGAAAACCAACATTATGGACTCAGCGTAATATATCGCCCCAGATTACTTTAGTATCACTAGATGTTAAACATACATGTACTTGACTATATATTGATATAAGATATTGATATATCATATCAATTAACATATTGATATGTTAAACATATCTGTCATTTAACTCAGCTGTATATTACTTTAACATCACTAAATCTTATACATACTTGACTTTTAATGAAGCTGTCTAGTACTATAAGAACAATATGTGTCAAAATACTTTGCTATTAATGATGCTTTATGATACTTTATTTATAGTATATGCTAAGCATGAACACCTATTAAAGAAGCTATATATGAGCCATTCCACGAGAAAAGCAGCATTATGGATCCAGATCTCGAACACGAAAGGGACCCATAAATTACTTCGAGTTATCGACAAATTCGAGTGATGGATGGATTTACGCTTAATTCATGTATGTATGTATGTATGTATGTATGTATGTATGTATGTATGTATGTATGTACTGCACACGTTGTAATTATTTTATACCTACGTATGTGTTTATTATAAATAGCGAGACAGTGATAAAATTGTATCAAGAAAATAGGGCAACAGCAGTTCTGATAGTCCATATTTCTACGCACTTTTCAAAAGTCTAGGAAATGGGATAAGTCAAACGATATTATATATGTGAGTATGAGTTTTATGTTATGTATTATAAATGGTATAACTCGACAATATTGACCTGATCCTGACCTTTCTACACATGAAAGTTTTATCATCAAAAACTAAGACTTATACCTTGGTGGTATTGGCTGCCCTACTTGACGCTCAGGGTTGCGGGGTAAGCATTACGACTAACTGACTGGTGTCAGGATAAATGGACCTGTACTTCTGGTAACAGACCAAGGAAACGCCGTTATATAATTAAGAAAGTGTTGAAAGCGTTGTAAAACACCAAACAATTAATCATCATAAACTGCCTATATGTGTATATTAAATGTTATCATAAAACAAATATTATTTTCTATGAAAAGACAAACTTACATGCACACAGGTCATGTCAGGTAAGTATTGTCGAGTAGTACGTACCGTACTTCTTGTGCGGCTTTTCTTGTCCTAACGAATGGCTCATTAACGAAACGTCGCACAGCAAACACTATGTCTTTTTTGCATATTCTTTCACAAATGTTTTTCAAATGCATATTTTTTTATCTAGGTTATTTTGTAAAGCTTACGAGTGTATTGATTGTTTCGTGTCTAACGTCGCTTTCAACAGTTTTTTAGTTATATCACGGTGTTTTCTGGGTAAGTTACCTGAACTACTCATGTATCCTGTCACCTGTCCGTCCGTCGAAATGCTAATCCCTTAACCCTGAAAGCTAAGGAGGGCGGCTATTACTACAATCTCATTAAAATCATCTCCTAATAACGCTACGCATAGGATCTGAGGACAACTGGTAGAGGGTCACGTTCAGACGACCTTTCCGCCGGCCAATCAGAACCTTGCTTTAACGTTTTTGAAAGTGAAAGTAAAAGTCTATATTTACCAAAATAAATCTATATTTAGCATGGGATCCCAATTTTCGCATAGTGATTTACACGCGTGTATAGTTCTTATGACGATCGCATCATGGCTACCAATGCGGAAATGAAGCAAAACACCAATGCAGTCATTCCCTGACCATACAGCATCGAAAGGTGTTCTTTGTTCTTGTTTTAAATGGTCTATTTTAAATTTGCTCAACTTCATCAATTGACGCCATTTTGAAGTTTAAGCCAAACGTTTGTTGAAACGAGTCCTTTGATTAGTTCAAATAAACATAGCTTGGTGGATCTAAAAATAGCGATATTGGAAATCCGATAAAACAAGAAGATGAATTCGAATTGATCGTGTACTTTAGTCAGATTGCTATTACTACCAATCTAAAGTATTTGTAATGACCCGGCCGGGGATCGACCGAGTGTAAGAAAATCGTATCAGGTTAAAAGTTAAGGGACTCTGACGTTTTGGAGGGGTAGCCTCAATTTGACATCAAAACAGACTGGTCTGAACCTTCAATGTTCAGAAATGCCAACTTGTACCTATTTCCATGGACGGGTAAAGGAATACAGTCAGACCTGTGTTTGATAAAGACCGCCCAAGGGAAGAGAACAATTTGGTCTTTGTTCACAGATGATCTTTAATTGCAGGGTTATTTATGCAGAAAATGAGAAATTGGGAAATTAAAAGTATGATTGCTATAGACAGGGTATTGCAATACAAAGGTGGTCTTTAGCACATGTTTGACTGTAGGCTAAAATAATGGCTAAAATATATACGTTGCAAACTATTAGTCCACAACAAAAACCGCATTATGTTGTTCAATTTTCCCTATTAAAGTATAAATAAGCTAGCCATTGTATGAGCTGTCAGTATAGAGCAGAAACGACCGTAAGAGAGAAAGGTAGCCCGAAGTAACATTAGTGAACGTGGTGAACTTTCGACAACATTCCGTATATTCTTGTAATAACACCACGATATAGCGGTGTTAGCCTTGAGCCACCAAGATGTGCTTTTTCAGTCCCAATGATCGCTAAACCGGCTGTGGAAAAATGGTGAAATCCATTATTTCTCAACACAAAATAATGGAAACAAAAATGATGAAATATGCTTTTAAGTATTCAAGTATTACTCAACGCTAAGTATAGTTGGTGGAATTGAACCATGTTCATAATTTAGTCGAGCAAGCATCGTAACAGCATCATATAAGCACATGCAAAAAGGTCATTACAAAGAACGGACTATACTAGTATCGACGTTGATTGGCATTTGCCTTCATTTACAGAATGTCAGTTTTCATGTGGCGTGGCTCCGTTTACGTTTTTTTCTGTGCGCTGCAACCATCAACGTATTATTGCGCAACACTATAAGCCTGGTCCCGTACATCCATTCATATATATATATATATATATATATATATATATATATATATATGAACCGCCTTTAGAATCGGAGTCGAGGGTTCGTTCTCCAGTCTTACTTGGGAAGATTGTTGTGTGGAGTACTGGTGTGAGAAAACCAGGAAATGCATGAGTAGGTAAACTGGCCGCCGAACCAAATTGTTAAAAAACGGCGTTAAACCCCAATCAATCAATCAATCAATCAATCAATCGTTCTTCAGTCGAGTCATACCAACGACTAACAAGAGCGCCGCAAGCGAACGCCTACGTTCGTCTGCATTTTCTAAGTCGAAAAAGGGGTATTACTGAATAATTATTAAAGCTAGAGTTATGTGACTTGCTTTAGACATGCGTATTGTTCCAAGTTTCATTTGAAAATGTTCAACGATTTTGAGTTTTCAGGTAAGTTGTGTGACGACGCAGACGAC
This sequence comes from Serripes groenlandicus, assembly GCA_031761405.1. Taxonomy (NCBI): domain Eukaryota; kingdom Metazoa; phylum Mollusca; class Bivalvia; order Cardiida; family Cardiidae; genus Serripes; species Serripes groenlandicus. Next base: position 49,565,098 of record JASEVX010000003.1, read on the forward strand.
GTCGACGACGCCAACGGTAATACAATAGCCCGACTTTTTTTATTCGAAGAACAGGTGAGCTCCTTTCCTTGTTGCTAAGGGTTGCATTACGACTGATTCATCGGTTTCATGACAAATAATACATGTAGTACTGAGAGGTCGCGTTAAACACCAGTCAAGGAAAAGCAAGTTTAACGAAAATACATGTACATCATAATGGTTAACATCTTTGAACAATGATTGTTTGGTGTTTGACGCCCCTTTTAACAATGTTTGAGCAGCCCTGAGCGCCAAAGAGGGCAGACACAACTGCCATTATTTAAGTCTTTGGTATGACCCGACCGGGTATCGAACCCGCGACCTCCCGCACCCAAAATGGACGCTCTACCACTAGACCACCGAGGCGGTTTCTTTGAACAAAGGTCAGGATCAGGTCAAAATTGTCAAGTCATACTATTTAATGAAATGTGTAAATCGTGGGCTGCAAAAACACGTTCTTCAATTTGCTACAGTAATGCTTTGACCAAGGAAGTCTTTAATAAACGCAATATTTACTTTTTGCTCTTTGAATAATGCAATTTGCATTTCCATTACGCGGGACAAATTGAATCTTATCAGGAACACTTTGATATTTTATGGGGAAATTGCCCGTTTTTTTCTGTATAGATTATTGCTAAGGAATTTTACGAAAATATATTTTTATGTTTTAATCTTAACTCTTTCAGCGCCAAAGGCAATATTGAGGTTTTTACAAACAATGCAGATTCAGGTGAGTCAGCTCGTAACGAGCTGTCTCACCTGAAATCAGCATTGTTTGCCTTTTAGTTATCAAAATAGACCATAACTTTCATAAATTGAGAAATGGAGACACCGGATATTAAACATGGAAGAGTCTACTTTAAACAATTCGGCGCTGAAAGAGTTAATAAATCAAATATCATGCATTCCCCGTGAATTTATTTTTTGAAGTTCAACGTACCCTGACTAGCTTACTTATTTTTAAATTGTTTATAGGTAGCCTTCTTTTTAGATTGCCTTGGTGGATATCCATAAATATGGTTTTGACTATGATGAATACATATCAATCCTAGTGAAAAGGCAGGACGAAAGAGTTACGCCGAAGGTAACCCGTTCTGATAAGGTGATTGTCGGTAACGTAACTGGAATACAGTACGTACTAGTACGTTGGCGTACCGTCGGAGTTTTTATGTGAAAACATTTAGATAAAAATTAATAGATTGATTGGGGTTTAACGCCGTTTTTAACAATTTCCCAGTTATATCACGGCGGCCAGTTCACCTACTCGTGCATTTCGTGGTTTTCTCACACCAGTACTCCACACAACAATCTTCCCAAGCAACTGGCTGCTTTTCCACATCGACTTAGCCCATTGGTGGTAGACGAATGACGCATGTCGCATTGACTTTTGTCAATCGTCGGAAAGAAAGTTGGCCGAGCCGGGATTCGAACTTACAACCCTTGGATTGACAGCCCGCGTTGCTACCGACTGAGCTATCGGGGCTCGGCTTGGATAAAAACACACACACACAAGACATGTACCTCGTTCAACGGCTGCAAATAGTCTATATGATTCATATGCTGTAATAATAATAGTGTGGGTGTTTTTGTTTTTGTTTCAAATTTCTCAAATAAAAACTCATAACATTATATTTCGAAACTGCATTTGAAATATTGAGTTTATTGAATGTACAGTTCGTCTGTCTGTCTGTCTGTCTGTCTAGGTAAGCAGAAAAACGTAAACTGTTTAAAGTTGCTTTTTGCTTTTTCACTACGAAGCTGCTTCGCATAAAATCATTAACTTTACCATGCCTGCAAAAGTTTTTTGCGGGATGTCGCTATCCATAACTATAATACGAGTTATTTGTTACTTATTTCTATTAACCTTGTGCATTGTTTCTTTGTTATCGCTTTTTAATGTGACAATAGCGTGACAATTGTTTGTTTTTGCTTACAATAAAACCACGTTATTCATATTCGATAGCAAACATTAGTCAATTTGTCTCACAGACGAAGGAAATTATCTATACGATAGAACAGATAGAATCATAGTGTTTCAAAATTTTAAATTCCTAATCAGGAGAAAAGGTATACAGGTTCGTCCAAAGCTAAATGTTTATGAAGAGGCCAGGTGTTGCTTGCCACTCTTCGTGTGGCATATTAACAGTCAAACACAGGTGCTGGTTTCAAGAAAGACTTTTAATAACATATATACAACATAGCGTTCGGACTGCCAGTCTCAAGCCCTGGACTGACAAGCAGTACTTGAGTCTGGGACTCAAGTCAACATTCTGACAAAAAATTATCAGCATGTGAGCCGTCCCACCAGAAAGCCAACAGTGTGGTCTCTGCGTAATGTATCGACCCAGATCAGCCTGCCCAGTCTGCGCAGGCTAATCAGGGCCGACACATTCCGTCTCAGGGGTAAAGAGGTCTAGAGAAATGATTCCTGAACTAGAAAATCCACAAGAGGCGAAAGGTGTCTGTCACTACATGTATACGTGCGTATTGGTAGATAATTTTACAAGGTACTTCCTACTGTAATTACCATGGCAATGGCACATAAATAAGATGCCAGTCTTAATTTCACACTCGTTTCGTTACACACTTGATTATGTTGTATACAATGTATGTAAATAGGCCTACTGTATGTACATTACAGATTTTGTCTTACAAATAGTTTGACTGGTTCTAACTGTAAAAATATTTTATTCTCCCTTGAAACTGGAAACCGAGCAATTTTATATTTTTTATATTTTCGGAAACTGAACAAAGGGCTTTGCACTCTTCGTGTGTAAAGACGAGTAATCGTGGCTTTTCGCATTAGATGAACGTCAATTAGAGGATGTGTTCTCCCAGGCACATACATTAGAGCCGTGCCAAGACAATAACAACATTATGGCCTCTGCGTAATGTATCGACCCAGATCAGCCTGCGCATTCCGCGCAGACTGATCTGGATCGACACATTCCGTCTCAGGGATAGAGTTATAGATTAATGATTCCTGAAACAGAAAATCCACATGAGGCGAAAAGTGTATATCTGGATAAGCCTGCGCGGCATGCTTAGGCTGATCCGGATCGATACTTAACGCAGAGTCCACAATGATGGTTTTATCGCGGGACGACTTATTTGTTCTCCCAGGCAAATACATTATATGAGTCTCATTATATGAACTCAGCGCTTGTGATGTATATTAACAGCCGTGCTTATATATCCATAAGTCCTCAGAACACGTTTATCTCTGTTTTTATTCTACAATGGTTAGATTAGTATAGTTAATCACAGTTAAGTATATTTACTGCTGTTCCTCTACTATAGATTACAACAACATAGTAGCAGATTATATGTCAGACTGTCAAAATACACATACAGTCCAACCTATGTTTGATGACCACCAATAGGAAGAGAACAATCTAGTCTTTGTTAACAGGTGGTCTTTAATTACAGGGTCATTGATGCATAAAATGATTTTAAATGAGTAATGGTACATGTATATGAAAAGTCATCCTCGGTACCCAGGCTATTCATAAAATATATGAGGATGATGAAAAGTAAGGCTGCTATAGACATGGAATTATTGCTAAACAAAGGTAGTTTTTAGTACAGGTTTGACTGTACTTGTAATAATACTGACACCATCAATCTCTCGATCTTGTGCTCTGTTTGCCCGTCTATCTGTTTGAACTTTAGTCGGTCTGTCTGTGTTTTCTCCTTGATAATTTATAGACAAAATTGCTGTAAACAAGCACGATGAGTTCGAGCGCGTCCAGCAAAAACATGACCAAACATGGTGCCAAGAGGATGAAACTCGACAACCAAGCTCTGAATCCTCCATTGAATAATTGAAGAAGACTTATCGATATACAGGGGCGTAGCTTGGCAATAATCAATGTGTAGGCCGTCTCGTGAGAAAATCAACATTGTGGACTTTGCGTAAAGTATCGATCCGGATCACCCTAGGCATGCTACACAGGCGTATCCGAATATACACTTTTCGCCTCCTGTGGTGGATTTTCTGTTTCAAGAATCACTACTCTATTTATCCCCCCCCCCCCCCCTTAGACGGAATGTGCCGGCCGGATACGTCTGCGCGGACAGCGCGCTGATCTGGTCGATACATTACGGAGATGTCTATCGCTGCAGCTGCATTTTGGGGCATTTTTAGAAAAAATGTGTAGTCACGTGCCTATAGTGCCTAAAGGGAGCTACGCCCCTGATCTAGATACAGGTCAAACATTACCAGCCGCACGAGAACACGACAATATCACACGTTCAACATCGGATTTCGACAAAACTGGACAAGTTGAATATCATTAAAAAAAGATATTTGAAAGTATATGATATGGACCAGAGTCTCTTGGAGACAGCCGAAATGTGTTTAAAAGAGCTATACACATCTGTACAGGTTCTCAGTGCTGATTGTGACTCAGTTAAAGCTAAACAAGCAAGTCACAGTACAACTTTAACAGAACAACGACAACCACGTCAAAAGTGTTTACGTGCTAAAGAATCGTTAAACAAAATCCGTGACATACATGCCAAGTTAATGGCCCAGTATACAGATAGTAAGCGCAGAGAAATGCGCGATAATTAAGTTTTCACTGATATCGGCGAAGTAATAGAAACAAACTCTAGTAGTAAAACATTTGAGAACGCCGAACAGGTTTTAACTGAGTTTCTGTCATCTAAACTACATTTAGGCTATGCGATATACCGCGTCCCAACAAATCACGTTCTAGATCGTGGTGGATCACGCCCAATTGTTGCCAAATTTACATATTTCAAAGACCGCTGAGCGCAGACCGTCGTTCTGGTTCTTTGCTTATATGTACCAGCTGTGGAATAAACGAACAATTCCCAAAGGAGATTGAGAAGAAACGACGTGATCTTTCTCATTGCGCGATACTTTCGATATCTAAAGAGCGGGTTGTGCTACGATACCTACACCCAAAACACACAAAATGGTGCGATTGTCAAATCTAGCAACCCGGAATAGCCACTGTTATCATCCTACCAATCTGAGGTTAGTTCCAAAAAATTTCGTTTATTTTTAATAACCTCTACAACAAATCTTTAAATAAGTGTAGGCTACAACTAATTCTGATTAAAATAATCGATGAAAGTAAATGTATTGGTGTCGATATCATTTTCAGGTTACGCAACGAATTACGCATTAATTGATTGAAGGGTACATTTTTAAAGTTCGCAGGATAAGTCAGTAGCTGGTGTAACCACCAGCAGCATTCACCACAGCTAAACATCTTCTTCGCATTGATGCGATCATGCAACGCACACAGTTAATGGGAATGTTACGCCACTCCTGGATAACCGCATTGGTTAGTTGTTGTAGGTTTCCAGGCTGTCTCGGACGCATCAATGCGAAGAAGATGTTTAGCAGTGGTGAATGCTGCTGGTGGTAACACCCGCTACTGACTTATCCTGCGAACTTTAAAAAGTACATTTATGCTGATCCGGGACGATACTTTACGCAAAGTCCATAATGTTGGTTTTCTCGCGGGACGGCTCATCTCATATATAGTCTGTCCTTGAATGTTATGCAACACTATACGTGCATATTGGTGGATAATTTTACGAGGTACTTTCTACTGTAATTACCATAGCACATAAATAAGATGCCAGTCTTTATTTCACATTCGTTTCTTTACACACTGGATTATTTTGTATACAATGTATGTAAATAGGCCTACTGTATGTACATTACAGATTTTGTCTGACAAATAGTTTGACAGGTTCTAACTGTAAAATATTTTACTCTCCCTTGAAACTGGAAACCGAGCAATTTTATAATTTCGGAAACTGAACAAAAAGCTTTGCACTCTTCGTGTGTAAAGACGAGTAATCGTGGCTTTTCGCATTAGATGAACGTCAATTAGAGGATGTGTTTTCCCAGGCATATACATTAGACCCGTGCCAAGACAAACCCAACATTATGGCCTCTGCGTAATGTATCGACCCATATCAGCCTGCGCAGTCCGCGCAGACTGATCTGGGCCGACACATTCCGTCTTAGGGATAGAGTTATTAGTCGACGGGCAGAAGCCCACGACTTCTATTTTTAATAAGTTTTCGGAAATGACATGGGAGAGGGGATTATTATTAGAAAGAAACACATTTAGATGTCTTGAACATATTAAAATTGTGTTTGTTTAAAAACACATCTAAAATGAAATAAATATTCCGATGTTTTAGGTATTTTCAGTTTCTTTATTTTGACTCGCATTTATGTTTTTTTGTTTTATTTACAAAGACAAAACAGTCCCTATTAGCTAGACTGATATACTTTATTTTACACTATATACTACATGTAATCAAAAGGCGATAACTACATACCTTTACGTCGCACAGTCTAATTTGTTTACATACGCGCACCTGCTTGCAGCAGACTGTTAAATGTAAATATTGATATGAAAATGACGTCGAATATTCTCCTTTTATGGCAATTTTAACTTACTGAATGTTATTTTCATGTTCAAAGAGATGTCTTGATTTGTGAAGAAGGCATTTTATAATGTTTATCCATGTATATCTAAAGTATGAACTGTTTCTAAGCTAAAACTGTTGATCGCGGGACTCGCTGATCCGGATCGATACTTAACGCAGAGTCTACAATGATGGTTTTATCGCGGGACGACTTATTTGTTCTCCCAGGCAAATTGTTGCCAATTTTACATATTTCAAAGACCGCTGAGCAGTCCGTCGTTCTGGTTCCTTGCTTAGATATACCAGCTGTGGAATAAACGAACAATTCCCAAAGGAGATTGAGAAGAAACGACGTGATTTTTATCTCATTGCGCGATACTTTCGATATCTAAAGAGCGGGTTGTGCTACGATACCTACACCCAAAACACACAAAATGGTGCGATTGTCAATCTAGCAACCCGGAATAGCCACTGTTATTGTCAAGCCGGAACCTACCAATCTGAGGTTAGTTCCAAAATTTCGTTTATTTTTAATAACCTCTACAACAAATCTTTAAATATGTGTAGGCTACCACTAATTCTGATTAAAATAATCGATGAAAGTAAATGTATTGGTGTCGATATCATTTTCAGGTTACGCAACGAATTGGAGTTCATCGTTACACGATACGAAACATGATGCAGAAAAACAACAAAACTGGCAACGTAAAAAACCTTCCTCGACGCCAACGTCAATGGTGTACAACAACCAAACAAAACGCCCCAATTGTACGTGCACATAGCCGTCAGAGAAGACGCACAACCGTCATGACGGCCGGTGAAACGCGCGGGATACACGGGCGATACATCTCTGCGGAGACCATTACATCCCGTCTTCGAACTCTCTGCAACATGCGTTATAGACGTCCCTTTAAGGGAAAAGAAAGTGTTGACACATAGACACAGAGCACTTCGGAAACGTTGGGTAAGACGTCACCACAGGACTATACTGGCGGATTGAGCCCATGCCATCTTTACAGACGAGAACATGTTTGAAATGTAAGAAAACGACTACCGAACAAGGATCTATCGATAGCGATGTGAAAGGTTCAACGACAACTGTGTCATTCACCTAGATAGACACGGAGGTGGTACTGGTTTATACAGGTGTATCGTCGCGTCGCAAGACAAGACAAACATCCACTGAAATCTAACAACAGCACGTGACCAAAACGAGATACTATTACATGAGGGATTGCCATTGTTGGAAGACAACAGAGGTTCACGCCATCTTCATGACGGTACACCAGTCCACACAGGCAGAGCTACAATGGCGTATCTTCGGGCAAATAATGTGATTGTATTAGGATTTCCTTAGAAATCACCGGATTTAAATATCATTGGAAACATTTGGAATGACTCTCAATCTGTCGGTGAAACGGATCGGAAACGCGACACAGACCTTGGAAAAGCTTAGAGGAAGTAATCATACAATAATTGGTTGGCTAACACACCCTAAATCTAAATTCAGTTTTACGTCACGTCAATGCAGAGGCATTGCCAATCGGTGATACACAGTCAGAGTGGACACACGCGATATTAGAATTATTCTGCAATCCACGAGATACTCTGTTTCATCACTAATAGCAATATTGTTTGTTTTTCTTTTGCAATCAAAACAGATTCAGGTGTGTCAGCTCGAAACGAGCTGTCTCAAGTGAAATCAGCAGTGTTTGCATTCTAGTTATCGAAATATTTCAAAACTATTTTAAAATGAAAAACGGAGATGCCCGATTGTGAAAGAGAAGGGAAAAAAAGCCGAAGGTCTGTTCTCGTGTGACGAGCCTTAACCCTTTCCCTCATACAACAATTCTGCAGCAGACGACTTTGAACATATTTTGACAAAAAATAGAAAATCTCAATAATTGAATGGATAACCTATGACAACAAGTGGAAAACATTGTTGCAAAAGGAGAAATTGCACGTTTTGTGCAATTTCTTCTTTTGTCACTATGTTTTCAAAAAGCTGTCTGCTGCAGAGGCGTCAGAAAGCGTCTATATGAGGGAAAGGGTTAAGTTTATTTGAGCTAACATGACATAAAATATGGTAATGAGAATCATTAGTTACCCTATCCCACATACAGACGCTTTCTGACACCTCTGTAGTAAACGAAAACATTTTGACAAAAGGAGATAGAAATTGCTCATAATGAGCAACTTCTCCTTTTACCACATTTCTTTTTAACTTCATTCAATAATTGTTCTTTCGTGTATAGAGCGTTTCCATATTTTTTAGTACCATGTATTATAAAACATAAATATAATGTAAATAATGTATTTTATTGTTGGAGAGTTTATTCAAATCCTATTGAATAACGTTATTGTTAGTTCTTATTGATTCTATGGAAAGGCTCATATATACTGTAACTGAACACTCAGCCATTTGTACTTGTCGGTAAAGGGAGAATCTGTCTCAAGCATGGATTATACACTCAGACAATACATTCAAATTTACCATTACGAATAGATAGTTTAAGATGCCAACTGCAAATGCCAGTAGGTCTACTTGGCCGGTGTGCCTACTGGATTAAAGTGTGTAAACGCTACACGTACAAAGCAAGGCATTATTTTCGACCTCATCAATTGTGAAAAACACTTTAAGTTCAAAGACTTTTTTTTCTTATACTTTATAAAATTAGCACTTTACCTACATAACGTAAAAGAAATCATGTCTGGTCGATATTTCTAAGATTCCTAAAACATTCTAAGTATACGTTATTAATTTTATTGGTACATTTTATGCTGAAAATCCATTAATGGGTGAAAATTAAATCATACAGCCTAACAGAATATAACAAACTGTAACGCGATCAGAATTGTTGCCTGATATTAAGAAAGCGTCTACAGCTTGTAAGGTCCGGGGTTCTATTGCACGATAGCAACGCGCCTCTCCACAGCAGCCGCGTTTTTTGCTCAACAAGTGCAAACACTTCATGGAACGTTACTCTGTAAAGGAACCGTGTACAATGTTTTTCAATCTTTCTTATTTTCGTTCTATAGAATAAGTTCGACAAATTATTGATTGCACCTTGTCAGAAGTAGCCAGTTGCCTGGGAAGAATGTTGTGTGGAGTACTGTTGCCAATTAAAGCCATGGTTAGTGACATTTGTTGGCCTTGATATAATTATAATACTGTTTAAAATGGCGTTAAACTATAATTACACTCATCACCAAGTAGTGATTTTGAGCGCTTAGCCTTTGTAAATAGTTTATTTATTTATTTATTGGGGTTTTACGCCGCTTTCAACAATATTTCAGTTATATCACGGCGACAGTTCACTTATTCATGATCCCTGGGTAAACAAACCAGTACTAGGCTAGAAAATGTGCCTTGCCCAAGGGTACTCCACCATGACCGTAGTGCCGCGACTGGGGACGAACCCGGGACACCCGGTTTCGAAATCCCCGACACTAACCACTCGACCACAGCGGATTCCTCCTTTGTAGATAGACGTATTCTTAAGTCATACATTCACAACATCAGTTAATTTTATCGAATACAGGAAAAATAACATTAGGTCTGTAGACTTATTTGTTCCTAATTATTCATTGAACAATGATTGACCATTTCCACATAAGGACGCAGTTTGACATGTTTACAGCAACCAAGTTTTGAAAATAAATATTGTGGGTAAAGGAGAAATTGCTAAAATTAGCGATTGCTCAATATGCAATAATGTTTTAAAAGATATTTGATATTTATACTTCTGTTTTTAGATATAGTGACATGTTTGGCCAGATGACTTTCAAGTCTGCTGCAGATGTGTTGTATGCGGTAAAACACATGAAGTTAATCGAAGCAGAATTCATGAGTTCTGCCTTCCAAAATTGAAAACTGTGTATTTATATAGATTACCCTTTCCCATAAAACAAAGACCACCTCTGTGGTGTTGTGGTAGAGCGTCCGCCTCAGGTGCGAGAAGTCGCGGATTCGAACCCCTGCCGAGTCATAACAAAGACTTTTAAGATGGATGTAATGGCTACAATTCTTGGCGTTCAGAGTTGCGGGGTTAGCATTACAACTGACTGACTGGTATCATGATATGGACCAGTAGTACTGGTAACTTAACCAGGAAACACCGTGGTATAACTGAACAATTGTTGAAGGCGGCGCAAAACACCAAACAGTAAATTACCCATATTCACCAAAGTTGCAGCAGACGACTCGAACAAGCTTATGTAAATAATATTTGAAAAATGCATACCTTGATAAGACTGTACGGATGTACAGGTTAATCTGGTTATACAATGTTCAACAAGGCTAACGTGTACGTCTTCAAATGGACGGGCTCATATATCATAATTGAGCCGTTCCACGAGAAAACCAACATTATTGGATCTGCGTAATGTATCGACCCAGATCAGCCTGCGCAGTCCGCGCAGGCTAATCCGGACACATTCCGTATTAGGGGGATAGAGGTATAGAGTAATGATTCCTGAAACAGAAAATCCACAGGAGGCAAAAAGTGTCTGTCTAGGTTATCCTGCGCGACATGCTTATACTGATCCGGGTCGATACTTTACGCAGAGTCTACAATGTTGGTTTTCTTATTCCAATTACATCGGCCAATTGCAGTTTGGATATGTATATGCGTTTGTATGGTCATGTATGAATGTTTCTATTAACTGATGAACATTTCATTGACCCAAAAGTATTACTTCTTTTTACTTAATATGACTCACGTGTGAAAACAGATGATTAAATGTAAAGAGAAACACAGATGCGCATGTGAATAATTGGTTATGAATAATCATCAATATATCTGCTGTTTTCATGTGTGACCTCTGATCCTTTAAGCACTCTGTGTATGTACTGTAACTGTATATACATAGTTTGCTTAGTGTTGTCTATGCCGAATACTGCTGGTGACTTGGTATCTAATAAATACCTAGCAAACGCCTCACTTTGAGACACGAATGTTCTTAAAAATAATTACAAGTCTTCCGAGCAGTGCAGTCCGATATTGTGTGTGAGATTGTTACGTTGTCTCGAAAATCGAGAGCAGTTAGATATCATATGTACTCTTACATCACTGACAATTGATTGACAATAATTGCAAAGGCTAGAATCTTGTTTATATTTGTTACACGTTAATATTTCCATAGTGGTAACTGCATGTTTTATAGTTTGGTTTGTATTTCGAGGGCTTGGCGTGAAACAGTTGTAACTAAAAACCTATTTTGAAAACCCTGGTATAGGGGCAATTTTGACCCTTTTGTAAACAATGCAAATTTAGGTGCTCAGAACGAGCAATGGCACCTAAATTTCCATTGTTTACCAAGATAAATGATTTAACGCTTATGAAGACTTTATGGCGAGGTGATTAACCTTGGTAACAAAATATCAATTTTAGTTACAACCGTTTCACGCCAAGCCCTCGATTTGCGCATTTCCAGAAAAAAAGAAATGATTACCCTAAATACTGGTCATAAGGATTTTATTAGCAAAAGTTCGGTTTACGAACACCACACTTAAACTCACAACAATAACGGTGAAATTTGACAGATCGGACACAGGTTTAATACACACTTTTTTATCATTAGCTATATTCTAATGTAGAGCTCGCGTGACGGTTTTAAATAAGACAACCTCGTTTACTAGCAAATATTTAACTATACGGAAAGTATTTTATCGGAGTTCTATAACGCCTCCCATTTTGTTAGGCGCGGAAGTTAAGTTAATACACCCGTGAATAACGCTTCTGTTAGCATTTTTAAAGTGTGATGAAAGTGTGTTTTGTACTTTTGTATTAGACCATTTAGATTACATGTGCATTCAGTTGGACCCAAGCGGTGAAGCATGGCAGACGTGTGTTGACTTTGGCCGATGACTGAGACAGACAGACAGACGCTTTAAGACCAAGTAAATGATAATATAATTCATGTTATGCAGATACCTTCCGGTTAGTGGAAATAGCATCATAACTCCCAAAATACGTGAGTTGATGAAATCGGCTTTGTAGTTTGTCATATTAGCATGCTATTGGAGCCTTTTGCAATGTACTATGTTAATACAAGTTTTTTGTATACACGGAATCTCCGAAGAGGAAATTGTCAAGATGCGGTTACTTTTTAACATTGCAACGATTGGTATTAAAAGCATTCTATTTTCGATATTGATGACAAAAATAAAGGTGTTAAGAAATGACCTGTAAACTTCAGTAGCGACGCGGGCTGTCAATCCAGGGGTTGTGAGTTCGAATTCCAGTTCGGCCAACATTCTTTCCGACGTTAGACAAAAGTCACTATGACCTGCGTCATTCGTCTTTCACCAATGAGCTATTTAACAGTATATGTGGAAAAGCAGCCAGTTGCTTGGAAAGTATGTTATGTAGTGTACTGGTGTGGGAAAACCAAGAAACGCATGAGTAGGTGAACTGGTTGCCGTGATATGACTGACAAATTGTTGAAAACGGCGTTAAACCCAATCAATCAATTCAAATAGATAAAATGTAAAACCCGTTTATTTCATAGCATTAGAGCCGTGTAATTGACGTGTACACCGTCCTACGTCTATTGCGCAACTACATCTTTGACGTTTTGTCTGCAGACATATCTTTCATCTTTTTTTCTTATTTTGAAAAAATGGTTTGCCCTTTTACAGGGTTGCACCAAAGCCTTAAACATTTAAGTAAAGGCTGCCCTCCCTGGTGTTCAGGGTTGAAGGGCTGGCACTACGACTGACTGGCTTATGTGAAGATAAATGGAAAAGTACGCAGAAAACGCCGTGATGTAACTAAACATTTTAAAAGTCATTGTACCGAGGCTTCGAGATAGACACGAGATTGCGTATAGAGAAGGGACATGGATGAATGGTCTTTGACAGGGTACACTTCATAGCCTAGTGTTGTCATACACTTTTCGCCTCCTGTGGATTTTCTGTTTCAGGAACCATTAGTTTATACCTCTATCCCCCTGGGCCCGGATTAGCGTAAGCTGATCTGGGTCGATACATTACGCAGAGTCCACAATGTTGGTTTTGTCGTGGAATGGCTCATATAATATAACTGAAAAACGTTTGAAAACTGCTTAAAAGCTCAATAAAAGGAAAACCAAACAAAATCGTTGGTTCAATTCCCATCGGGTTATGTTATACATTCTGTATTTATAACCTCCGAGAGGGAAACACTATCAACCAATCTGTCTTTGTTAACACGAAAAAATGTCGTCGATAATTGCCACGTGGACGGTCTCCAGAGAGACTTACCCATGATGAACGAGTATATCAATTTCTGTATAGTAAGATAATTTTGAATTAACCCTTTCCTTCATATAGACGCTTTCTGACGCCTCTGCAGCAGACGTCTTTTTGAAAACATAGTGACAAAAGAAGAAATTGCACAAAACGTGCAATTTCTCCTTTTGCCACCATGTTTTCCACTTTTTGTCATAGGGTATCCATTCAATTATGGAGATTTTTTTATGTTTTGACAAAATACGTTCAAAGTCGTCTGCTGCAGAATTGTCGTATGAGGGAAAGGGTTAAGAGCGTGTAACAGGAAAGTCAACCAAACGTCATTTGCGACAAGTTGAGATCCAGATCAGCCTCTGTATCCGTGTAGTCTGATCTGAATATACTCTGTTCGCTAATGGATTGGGGGAAGCCTTCATAGTGTATGCATTTGATTCCGTTGCACGGTCTTTTATATACACCTGTTTGCTTTACTTGGACAAGGCTCATTTATAGACCTTTTGAAACTGATTTTTGAAAAAATACTCCCATAGGTGTGCTGTCTTGTATAGACACTGTATATTGATTCGAAAAATTGTATGTATCTTTATAACAAATATGATCCGTTCCAGAAGAAAACCAACATTATGGACTCAGCGTAATATATCGCCCCAGATTACTTTAGTATCACTAGATGTTAAACATACATGTACTTGACTATATATTGATATAAGATATTGATATATCATATCAATTAACATATTGATATGTTAAACATATCTGTCATTTAACTCAGCTGTATATTACTTTAACATCACTAAATATTATACATACTTGACTTTTAATGAAGCTGTCTAGTACTATAAGAACAATATGTGTCAAAATACTTTGCTATTAATGATGCTTTATGATACTTCATTTATAGTATATGCTAAGCATGAACACCTATTAAAGAAGCTATATATGAACCATTCCACGAGAAAAGCAGCATTATGGATCCAGATATCGAACACGAAAGGGACCCATAAATTACTTCGAGTTATCGACAAATTCGAGTGATGGATGGATTTATGCTTAATTCATGTATGTATGTATGTATGTACTGCACACGTTGTAATTAGTTTATACCTACGTATGTGTTTATTATAAATAGCGAGACAGTGATATAATCGTATCAAGAAAATAGGGCAACAGCAGTTCTGATAGTACATATTTCTACGCACTTTTCAAAAGTCTAGGAAATGACATAAGTCAAACGATATTATATATGTGAGTATGAGTTTTATGTTATGTATTATAAATGGTATAACTCGACAATATTGACCTGATCCTGACCTTTCTACACATGAAAGTTTTATCATCAAAAACTAAGACTTATACCTTGGTGGTATTGGCTGCCCTACTTCACGCTCAGGGTTGCGCGGTAAGCATTACGACTAACTGACTGGTGTCAGGATAAATGGACCTGTACTTCTGGTAACAGACCAAGGAAACGCCGTGATATAATTAAGAAAGTGTTGAAAGCGGTGTAAAACACCAAACAATTAATCATCATAAACTGCCTATATATGTATATTAAATTTTATCATAAAACAAATATTATTTTCTATGAAAAGACAAACTTACATGCACACAGGTCATGTCAGGTAAGTATTGTTGAGTAGTACGTACCGTACTTCTTGTGCGGCTTTTCTTGTCCTAACGAATGGCTCATTAACGAAACGTCGCACAGCAAACACTATGTCTTTTTTGCATATTCTTTCACAAATGTTTTTCAAATGCATATTTTTTATCTGGGTTATTTTGTAAAGCTTACGAGTGTATTGATTGTTTCGTGTCTAACGTCGCTTTCAACAGTTTTTTAGTTATATCACGGTGTTTTCTGGGTAAGTTACCTGAACTACTCATGTATCCTGTCACCTGTCCGTCCGTCGAAATGCTAATCCCTTAACCCTGAAAGCTAAGGAGGGCGGCTATTACTACAATCTCATTAAAATCATCTCCTAATAACGCTACGCATAGGATCTGAGGACAACTGGTAGAGGGTCACGTTCAGACGACCTTTCCGCCGGCCAATCAGAACCTTGCTTTAACGTTTTTGAAAGTGAAAGTAAAAGTCTATATTTACCAAAATAAATCTATATTTAGCATGGGATCCCAATTTTCGCATAGTGAGATTTACACGCGTGTATAGTTCTTATGACGATCGCATCATGGCTACAAATGCGGAAATGAAGCAAAACACCAATACAGTCATTCCCTGACCATACAGCATCGAAAGGTGTTCTTTGTTCTGGTTTTAAATGGTCTATTTTAAATTTGCTCAACTTCATCAATTGACGCCATTTTGAAGTTTAAGCCAAACGTTTGTTGAAACGAGTCCTTTGATTAGTTCAAATAAACATAGCTTGGTGGATCTAAAAATAGCGATATTGGAAATCCGATAAAACAAGAAGATGAATTCGAATTGATCGTGTACTTTAGTCAGATTGCTATTACTACCAATCTAAAGTATTTGTAATGACCCAGCCGGGGATCGACCGAGTGTAAGAAAATCGTATCAGGTTAAAAGTTAAGGGACTCCGACGGGTAGCCTCAATTTGACATCAAAACAGACTGATTTGAACCTTCAATGTTCAGAAATGCCAACTTGTACCTATTTCCATGGACGGGTAAAGGAATACAGTCATACCTGTGTTTGATAAAGACCACCCAAGGGAAGAGAACAATTTGGTCTTTGTTCACAGATGATCTTTAATTGCAGGGTTATTTATGCAGAAAATGAGAAATTGGGAAATTAAAAGTATGATTGCTATAGACAGGGTATTGCAATACAAAGGTGGTCTTTAGCACATGTTTGACTGTAGGCTAAAATAATGGCTAAAATATATACGTTGCAAACTATTAGTCCACAACGAAAACCGCATAATGTTGTTCAATTTTCCTTATTAAAGTATAAATAAGCTAGCCATTGTATGAGCTGTCAGTATAGAGCAGAAACGACCGTAAGAGAGTAAGGTAGCCCGAAGTAACATTACTGAACGTGATGAACTTTCGACAACATTCCGAAACATCTTGTAATAATACCACGATATAGCGGTGTTAGCCTTGAGCCACCAAGATGTGCTTTTACAGTCCCAATGATCGCTAAACCGGCTGTGGATATATATATATATGAACCGCCTTTAGAATCGGAGTCAAAGGTTCGTTCTTCAGTCGAGTCATACCAACGACTAACAAGAGCGCCGCAAGCGAACGCCTACGTTCGTCTGCATTTTCTAGTCGAAAAAGGGGTATTACTGAATAATTATTTAAGCTAGAGTTATGTGACTTGCTTTAGACATGCGTATTCTTCCCAGAAACATTTGTACCAAGTTTCATTTGAAAATGTTCAACGATTTTGAGTTTTCAGGTAAGTTGTGTGACGACATGTACATCATAATGGTTAACATCTTTGAACAATGATTGTTTGGTGTTTGACGCCCCTTTTAACACTGTTTGAGCAGCCCTGAGCGCCAAAGAGGGTAGACACAACTGCCATTCTTTAAGTCTTTGGTATGACCCGACCGGGTATCGAACCCGCGACCTCCCGCACCCGAGGTGGACGCTCTACCACTACATCACCGAGGCGGTTTCTTTGAACAAAGGTCAGGATAAGGTCAAAATTGTCAAGTCATACTATTTAATGAAATGTGTAAATCGTGGGCTGCAAAAACACGTTCTTCAATTTGCTACAGTAATGCTTTGACCAAGGAAGTCTTTAATAAACGCAATCTTTACTTTTTGCTCTTTGAATAATGCAATTTGCATTTCCATTACGCGGGACAAATTGAATCTTATCAGGAACCCTTTGATATTTTATGGGGACAATTTTTTCTGTTTAGATTATTGCTAAGGAATTTCACGAAAATATATTTTTTATGTTTTAATCTTAACTCTTTCAGCGCCAAATGCAACATGGAGATTTTTACAAACAATGCAGAATCAGGTGAGTCAGCTCGTAACGAGCTGTTTCACCTGAAATCAGCATTGTTTGCCTTTTAGCTATCAAAATAGTCCAAACTTTTATTCATAATAAATGGAGACGCCCGATTTTCAACATGGATGAGTATACTTTAAACAATTCGGCGCTGATAGAGTTAATCTTAATAAATCAAATATCATGCATTCCCCGTGAATTTATTTCTGGAAGTTCAACGTACCCTAACTATCTTATTTATTTTTAAATTGTTTATGGGTAGCCTTTTTTTTAGATTGCCTTGGTGGATATCCATAATTATGGTTTTGACTATGATGAATACATATCAATCCTAGTGAAAAGGCAAGACGAAAGAGTTACCCCGAAGGTGACCCGTTCTGATAAGGTGATTGTCGGTAACGTAACTGGAATACTGTACGTACGAGTACGTTGGCGTACCGCCGGAGTTTTTATGTGAAAACATTTGGATAAAAATTGATTTATTGATTGGGGTTTAACGCCGTTTTTAATAATTTCCCAGTTAAACCACGGCTGCCAGTTCACCTACTCGTGCATTTTCCAGGTTTTCTCACACCAGTACTCCCCACAACAATCTTCCCAAGCAACTGGCTGCTTTTCAACATAGACTTAGCCCATTGGTGGAAGACGAATGACGCATGTCGCATTGACTTTTGTCAATCGTCGGAAAGAAAGTTGGCCGAGCCGGGATTCGAACTCACAACCCTTGGATTGACAGCCCGCGTCGCTACGGACTGAGCTATCGGGGTTCGGCTTGGATAAAAACAAATACATGAACCTCGTTCAACGGCTACGAATAGTCTATATATGATTCATATGCTGTAATAATAATATTGTGAGTGTTTTTGTTTTTGTTTCAAATTTCTCAAAAAAAAACTCGGACACCTGCGGTATATTTCGAAACTGCATTTGAAATATTGAGTTTATTGAATGTACATACAGTTTGTCTGTCTGTCTGTTTGTCTGTCTAGGTAAGCAGAAAAACGTAAACAATTTAAAGTTGCTTTTTGCATTTTCACTACAAAGCTGCTTAGCATAAAATCATAAACGCAGACACACCATTTTACCATGCCTGCAAAGTATTTTGCGGGATGTCGCTATCCATAAATATAATACGAGTTCTTTGTTACTTATTTCTATTAATCTCGTGCATTGTTTCTTTGTTATCGCTTTTTAATGTGACAATAGCGTGACAATTGTTTGTTTTTGCTTACAATAAAACCACGTTATTCATATTCGGTCGCAAACATTAGCCAATTTGTCTCACAGACGAAGGCAACTATCTATACGATAGAACTGATAGAATCATAGTGTTTCAAAATGTTAAATTCCTAATCAGGAGAAAAGGTATACAGGTTCGTCCAAATGTAAATGTTAATGAAGAAGCCAGGTGATGTTTGCTTGCTTCTCTTAGTGTGGCATACTAACAGTCAAACACAGGTGCTTGTTTCAGGAAATACTTTTAATAACATATATATACAACATAACGTTAGGCCTGCCAGTCTCAAGCCCTGGACTGACAAGCAGTACTTGAGCCTAGGATTCAAGTCAACATTCTGAATAATATACCAGCATATGAGACGTCCCACCAGAAAGCCAACAGTGTGGCATCTGCGTAATGTATCGACCCAGATCAGCCTGCGCGGTCCGCGCAGGCTAATCCGGGCCGACACATTCCGTCTCAGGGGTATAGAGGTCTAGATAAATGATTCCTGAAACAGAAAATCCACAAGAGGCGAAAGGTGTTTGTCACTATACGTGCGTATTGGTGGATCATTTTACAAGGTACTTCCTACTGTAATTACCATGGGATATAAATAAGATGCCAGTCTTTATTTTACATTCGTTTCGTTACACACTTGATTATTTTGTATACAATGTATGTAAATAGGCCTACTGTATGTACATTACAGATTTTGTCTGACAAATAGTTTGACTGGTTCTAATTGCAAAATATTTTACACTCCCTTGAAACTTGAAACCGAGCTATTCTATAATTTCGGAAACTGAACAAAGGGCTTTGCACTCTTCGTGTGTAAATACGAGTAATCGTGGCTTTTCGCGTTAGATGAACGTCAATTAGAGGATGTGTTCTCCCAGGCATATACATTAGAGCCGTGCCAAGACAATAACAACATTATGGCCTCTGCGTAATGTATCGACCCATATCAGCCTGCGCAGTCCACGCAGACTGATCTGGGCCGACACATTCCGTCTCAGGGATAAAGTTATAGATTAATGATTCCTGAAACAGAAAATCCACAGGAGGCGAAAAGTGTCTATCTGGATAAGCTGAGCGGCATGCTTAGTCTGATCCGGGTCGATACTTAACGCTGAGTCCACGCTGATGGTTTTATCGCGGGGCGGCTTATTTGTTCTCCCAGGCAAATACATTATATGAGTCCCATTATATGAACTTAGCGCTTGGGATATATATTAACAGGCGTGCTAATATATCCATAAGTCCTCAGAACACGTTTATCTCTGTTTTTATTCTACTAGGGTTAGACTAGTATAGTTAATCACAGTTAAGTATATTTACCGCTGTTCCTCTATTATAGATTACCACAACATAGTGGCAGATTATATGTCCGACTGTCAAAATACACATACAGTCCAACCTATGTTTGAAGACCACCCATAGGAAGAGAACAATCTAATCTTTGTTCTCAGGTGGTCTTTAATAACAGGGTCATTTATGCAAAAAATAATTTTCTAAATGAGTAATGGTACATGTATATGAAAAGTAACGTTGCTATAGACATGGCATTATTGCTAAACAAAGATAGTCTTTAGTATAGGCTGTACTTGCAATATTACTGACACCATCAATCTGTCGGTCTTGTGCTCTGTTTGACCGTCTATCTGTTTGAACTTTAGTCGGTCTGTCTGTGTTTTCTTCTTGATAATTTATAGACAAAATTGCTGTAAACAAGCAAGATGATTTTAAGCGCATCCAACAAAGACCTGTCCAAACGTGGTACCAAAAGGGTGAAACTCGACAACCCAGCTTTCAATCCTTCATTGAAGAAGACTTATCGATCATCAGGGGCGTAGCTTGGCAATAATCAATGTGTAGGCCATCACGTGAGAAAATCAACATTGTGGACTCTGCGTAAAGTATCGACCCGGATCAGCCTAAACATGCCACACAGGCGTACCCAGATATACACTTTTCGCCTCCTGTGGATGTTCTGTTTCAGGAATCACTACTCTATTTATCCCCCCCCTTAGACGGAATGTGTCGGCCGGATCAGTCTGCGCGGACTGCGCAGGCTGATCTGGTCGATACATTACGCAGATGTCTATCGCTGCAGCTGCATTTTGGGGCATTTTCAGACAAAATGTGTAGGCACGTGCCTACAGTGCCTAAAGGGAGTTACGCCCCTGATCTAGATACAGGTCACACATTACCAGCCGCACGAGAACACGACAATATCACACGTTCAACATCGGACTTCGACAAAACTGGACAAGTTGAATATCATTGAAAAAAGTGAATTTGAAAGTATATGATATAGACCAGAGACGCTTGGAGACAGCAGAAAGGTGTTTAAAAGAGCTACACATACCTGTACAGGTTCTCAGTGCTGATTGTGACTCAGTTAAAGCTAAACAAGCAAGTCACAGTATAATTTTAATAGAACAACGACAACACGTCAAAAGTGTATACGTGCTAAAGAATCATTAAAAAGAATCCGTGACATGCATGCCAAGTTAACGGCCCAGTATACAGATAGTAAGTGCAAGAGAAATGTGCGATAATTAAGTTTTCACTGATATCGGCGAAGTAATAGAAACAAACTCTAGTTGTAAAACGTTTGAGAACACCGAACAGGTTTTAACTGAGTTTCTGTCATCTAAATTACATTTAGACTATGCGATATACCGCGTCCCAACAAATCACATTCTAGATCGTGATGGACCATGCCCAATTGTTGCCAAATTTACATAGTTAAAAGACCGCTAAGCAGTCCGTTGTTCTGGTTCTTTGCTTAAATGTACCAGCTGTGGAGATTGAGAAGAAACGACGTGATTTTCCTCCCATTGCGCGATACTTTCGATATCTAAAGAGCGGGTTGTGCTACGATACCTACACCAAAAACACACAAAATGGTGCGATTGTCAATCTAGCAACCCGGAATGGCCACTGTGATTGTCTATGCAGGAATCTTCTAATCTGAGGTTAGTTCCAAAATTTCGTTTATTTTTAATAACCTCTACAACAGATGTTGAAATAAGTGTAGGCTACCATCAGTTCTGATTAAAATAATCGATGAAAGTAAATGTATTGCTATCGATATCATGTTCAGGTTACGCAACGAATTGGAGTTTATCGTTACTCAATACGAAAACAACAAAACTGGCAACGTAAATAACCTTCCTCGACGCCAACGTGAATGGTGTACAACAACCAAACAAAACGCCCCAATTATACGTGCACATATCCGTCAGAGAAGACGCACAACCGTCATGACGGCCGGTGAAACGCGCGGGATACACGGGCGATACATCTCTGCGCAGACCATTACATCCCGTCTTCGAACTCTCTGCAACATGCGTTGTAGACGTCCCTTTTAGGGAAAAGTGTTGACACATAGACACGGGGTACTTCGGGATCGTTGGGTAAGACGTCACCACAGGACTACACTGGCGGATTGAGCCCATGCCCTCTTTACAGACGAGAACATGTTCGACCTGCAAGAAAACGACTACCGAACATGGATCTATCGATAGCGCGGTGAAAGGTTCAACGACAACTGTGTCATTCACCTAGATAGACACGGAGGTGGTACTGGTTTATGGAGGTGTGTCGTCGCTTCACAAGACAAGACAAACATCCACTGAAATCTAACAACAGCACGTGACCAAAACGAGATACTATAACATGAGGTATTGCCATTGTTGGATGACAACACAGGTTCACGCCATCTTCAAGGCGGTACACCAGTCCACACAGGCAGAGCTACAATGGCGTATCTTCGGGAAAATACTGTGATTGTATTAGGATTTCCTTAGAAATCACCGGATTTAAATATCATTGAAAACATTTGGGATGACTCTCAATCTGCGGGTGAAACGGATTGGAAACGCGACACAGACCTTGGAAAAGCTTAGAGGAAAAAATCATACAGGAATTGATTGGCTAAACACACACTCAATTTAAATTCAGTTTTACGTCACGTCAATGTAGAGGCTTTGCCAAGTCAGAGTGGACACATGCGATATTATAATTATTCTGCAATACACGAGATAATCTGTTTCATTGCTAATAGCAATATTTTTTTTCTTTTGCAATCAAAAAAGATTCAGGTGTGTCAGCTCGAGACGCTCTGTCTCAAGTGAAATCAGCAGTGTTTGCATTTTAGTTATCGAAATATTTCAAAACTATTTTAAAATGAAAAACGGAGATGCCCGATTGTGAACATGGAAGAGTTTACTTAGTGAATGAGTAAAAAAAAAGCCGAAGGTCTGTTCTCGTGTGACCTAAAGTTTATTTGAGCTAACATGACATATAATATGGTAATGATAATCATTAGTACCTTATCCCACATACAGACGCTTTCTGACGCCTATGTAGTAAACGAAAACATTTTGACAAAAGGAGAGAGAAATTATGAGCAACTTTTCCTTTTACCACATTTCTTTTTAACTTTATTCAATAAATGTTCTTTCGTGTATAGAGAGTTTCTACTTGGTCTACTTGGCCGGTGTGCCTACTGGATTAAAGTGTGTAAACGCTACACGTACAAAGCAAGGCATTATTTTCGACCTCGTCAATTGTGAAAACACTTTAAGTTCAAAGACGTTTTTTTCTTATACTTTATAAAATTAGCACTTTACCTACATAACGTAAAGGAAATCATGTCTGGTCGATATTTCTAAGATTCCTAAAACATTTTAAGTATACGTTATTAATTTTATTGGTACATTTTATGCTGAAAATCCATTAACCCTTTCCCCCATACGACAATTCTGCAGCAGACGACTTTCAACATATTTTGTCCAAAAATAGAAAATCTCTATAATTAAACGGATAACCTAAATGACTAAAAGTGGAAAACATTGTGGCAAAAGGAGCAATTGCTCGTTTTGAGCAATTTCTTCTTTTGTCACTATGTTTTCAAAAAGCCGTCTGCTGCAGACGCGTCAGAAAGCGTCTATATGAGGGAAAGGGTTAATGGGTGAACATTAAATCATACAGCCTAACAGAATATAACAAACTGTAACACGATCAGAATTGTTGCCTGCTATTTAGAAAGGGTCTACAGCTTGTAAGGTCCGGGGTTCTATTGTACGATAGTAACGCGCCTCGCCACAGCAACCGCGTTTTTTGCTCAACAAGTGCAAACACGTCATGGAACGTTACTCTGTAAAGGAACCGTGTACAATGTTTTTCAATCTTTCTTGTTTTCGTTCTATAGAATAAGTTCGATAAATTATTGATTGCACCTTGTCAGAAGTAGCCAGTTGCCTGGGAAGAATGTTGTGTGGAGTACTGTTGCCAATTAAAGCCATGACGCACATGGTTAGTGACATTTTTTGGCCTTGATATAATCATAATACTGTTAACAAGAAACATCTTTGAAAAAAGATAAACGGCGATCAATATGAGAAAACACTAAGAAATGGAACATGCGCATATTATTTGATATTTTATCTTACTTATTAGAATGACAGAAAACAATAACGTTAAATATTTAACATTTGGTTGCATAAATGTTTTAGTACATATATATACTTTGGTTTTGAAATGAATGAGAGAGAAAAAGAAAAGTTTGCCTCTGCCGGGAAGCGAACCACAGACCTTTCACTTGACAGTCCAAGTCAATATCAAGTCAACATTACACTAGCGCGACATGACGTTTGTTCCGTTCAAGGCCGATAATACTTCACATGACTGGAGATTACGCGAGGCTCCCAAGAGGTGTACAAGTTTCAATTGACGATAAATAACTAAAAAATTAAATATTATATTTCATACGTTTTCACTGATTTTGTTCACTGAAATTTATTTTATAAGGAGAACAATTAAAGGTTAGTATGTAGAAAATTTCATTTTAAAACTTCTATTAGTGCTTCTCGTAGGATCGCCAACTTAACTATGAACCAAACAGAACGTTTCACTTCCTTTATTTCTTCGACATTATTCATTAAATACAACATTTAATTGGTCTATAATCTAGATCATTTGTTTAACATATAGGTCAAAACCCACGTTAATCAGCTATCGCCGAAAAATGGCGTTAAACTATAATAGCACTCATCACCAAGTAGTCATTTTGAGCGCCTAGCCTTTGTGAATAGACGTATTCTAAAGTCATATATTCACAACAACAGTTAATGTTATCGAATACAGGAAAAATAACATTAGGTCTGTAGACATATTTTTTCCTAATTATTCATTGAACAATTATTGACCTTTTCCACATAAAGACGCAGTTTGACATGTTTACAGCAACCGAGTTTTGAAAATAAATATAGTGGGTAAAGGAGAAATTGCTTAGATTAGCGAGTGCTCAATATGCAATAATGTTTTAAAAGATATTTGATATTTATACTTCTGTTTATAGATACAGTGACATGTTTGGCCAGATGACTTTCAAGTCTGCTGCAGATGTGTTGTATATGGTAAAACACATGAAGTTAATCAAAGCAGAATTCATGAGTTCTGCCTTCCAAAATTGAAAACCGTGTATTTATATAGTTTACCCTTTCCCATAAAACAAAGACCACCTCTGTGGTGTTGTGGTAGAGCGTCCGCCTCAGGTGCGAGGTTCGATCCCCTGCTGAGTCATACCAAATACTTTTAAGATGGATATAATGGCTACAATTCTCAGGAAACACCGTGATATAACTGAAAAATTGTTGAAGGCGGCGCAATACACCAAACAGTAAATTACCCATATACACCAAAGCTGCAGCAGACGACTCGAACAAGCTTATGTAACTAATATTTGAAAAATGCATACCTTGATAAGACTGTACGGATGTACAGGTTGATCTGGTTATACAATGTTCAACAAGGCTAACGTGTACGTCTTCAAATGGACGGGCTCATATATCATAATTGAGCCGTTCCACGAGAAAACCAACATTATTGGATCTGCGTAATGTATCGACCCAGATCAGCCTGCGCAGTCCGCGCAGGCTAATCCGGGCCGACACATTCCGTCTCTGGTGGATAGAGGTGTAAAGTAATGATTCCTGAAACAGAAAATTCACAGAAGGCGAAAAGTGTCTGTCCGGGTTAACCTGCGAGGCATGCTTAGGCTGATCCGGGTCGATACTTTACGCTGAGTCATTAATGTTGGTTTTCTCGTGGAACGGCTCATATATCATAATTGAGCCGTTCCACGAGAAAACAGTACGGTCTCTGCATTATGCATCGACCCCCAGATCAGCCTGCACAGTCCGCGAAGGCGAATCCGGGCCGACATATTCCGTATTAGGGGGATAGAGGTATAGAGTAATGATTCCTGAAACAGAAAATTCACAGGAGGCGAGAGCTGTCTGTCCGGGTTAGCCTGAGCGGCATGCTCAGACTGATCCGGGTCGATACTTTACGCAGAGTCTACACTGTTGGTTTCCTCGTGGAACGGCTCATATGAGTACTGCCGTATTACGGCTGTTCCCGACAGGATCATAAAAGCGGTTATAATATTATTCAAACATATTAAGGTCACTGCCACTGGCACCAGAGTAAACAAACGGATTTAATAGTAAGATGTGAGGAAACAATGAGCACTTTCTCTTTCAGCTCTAATGGGTATATTAAAATGAAAAGAAGAAAGATTTTGTTTAACCCTTAGGATACTGGTAGGCTGCCTCATACTGTAATACACATACATAATACTGTAAGAATGATAGGTAGCCTACGAGTATCGTAAGGGCTAATAAAAATATATATTATTTTCCTTTTAAATATAACCATAAGAGCTGAAATCCATGTCTTTGCGTTGAACTGTATGCTGCTTTAACCCCTTCCCACATAAAATAAATTTACAGCAGACGACTTCCAAGACATATTGACATGAACAATGTCCATAAAATATAGCTTAACTGTTAAATAAAGTTGAAAACATTGTGATCAAAGGAGAAATTGCTCATCATGAGCAATTTCACCTTTGGCCACAATGTTTTCAAAAGTCGTCTGCTGCTATTGCGTCAAAATGCGTGTGCAGGTGGGAAAGGGTTAAACATGTATTTATGTTTTACGCAATAAAGTTTATTGTATTGTTTATAACTGAAGAATATAGAAATTGTTAAAACAAAATCAGATTTTAATATTACATCATTGTGTTACTCTGGCCAGTTGGTCACTGCCTGCCAGATGAGGATACCAGTTTAATAATCCTAATTGTTTTCACCACAAATCTGAGTTACAACGGACTGTAAGTGCAAACAATCAGCTAACTCCCTGTCTAACATGCAGACGCAATGATTCCGACAGGATTATTATAGCAGTTATTATATATTTTAGAAGTATTAATGGTCACTGTCTGCCAGATGAGGATGGTGCGCGTTTTTTAATCCTGATTGTTTTCACCACAAACCTGAGTAACAAAGGACTGTATGTGCGAACATACAGCTTACCCCCTTTCCCACATGCAGACGAACGTTTAAGAATTCGCAATGGATCACGGTTTTCAAGTTTATGCTATAATTATACTTTAGATTATAGAGATCTTCCATATTTTACCTAATATTTCCAAAGTTGTCTGCTGCAGATTTGTAGTTTGTAAAAAGTGTTAAACATTTGAACCCAAAGCCTTCAAATCTAATGGCGAATGTCCAAAGAAAACAATGATATCCGTAAGTTCTAGCTTAATACTTTACCACATACAACGAAATGTGTAGCAGACGACTTTTGAAAACCATTTAGTGAATAATATGGAAAGCCTATACAAGTAAATAACGATTCTTGGCAAATTTTCCGACGAATTCCCTATGTCGTCTGCTGCAGATGTGTCGTTTGTAAATAGCGTTTAACATTGAACCAAAATCCTTCCAATCTAATGGCGAATGTCCAAAGAAAGCAATGATATCGAAACGGTCCGTACATTCTAGCTTAATCCTTTTCCATATGGAAAGTCTCTACAAATTAAAGAACAATTCTTGAAGATGAACAAATTGTGGCAATATTTTTTGAAATATTCCCTATGTCGTCTGCTGCAGATTTTTGGTTTGTAAGAAAGCGCTAAACGTTGAACCAAAAGTCTTCCAATGTAATTGCGATGTTATTGATGTCCGTAAAATTTTAGCTCAATCCTACCCAACAAAAACAAAATCTACAGCAGACGACTTTCGAAATATTTATTAAATAATATCGAAAAATATATATAAATGAAAGAAAAATTGTGGCAAATTCTCGTTTAGTCACAATGTTTTCAAAAGTATTCTGCCTCAGTAGCGTCAGAAAGCGTTTGTGTGTGGGAAAGTGTTAAACGAGAAAATTACTGTCATTAAACAAACACGCCTTAGTCATTGCTTAGTTCCACGGTTGCGTGTAAAGAACACATATATTAGTGGGGAAGGCCGCAGACAATATGGCTATTCAATTTGAGATGATGTTAAGGATGTTCAGTCCCAATCTGTTTCTATTCAAAACAAACAAAAAGCCAATTTCGTTGTTTGGCTTGGCTATTTCATTACACGAACGTCCGATTGCTCAGTGCTGCCATAAATCACATGCTATTTCATGAAACCCATCGGATCGCATTTTCCAACCACTTAACGAGAACAAGCGACTTAACGAGCTGGGAGGATTCCGATCATACAGCACCTGTACGCAATTTGAATATACTCAATGTTCGACAATACATAGATCCGATAACTGCAATAAAAACCTCCCTTGTCGATTACTTTAATCATAGGGGCCTAGCACGCTAATAAAAACAAAATCTTCTTCGTCAGCTAGATTGCAATTTGGTCCGATACAAGACAAGAGGGCCATAATGGCCCTGGAATTTTTACCTGATTTAATATAACTTGGACATTTTTCACAAACTTTACATTTGTGCCTAGTTAGTTCAAAAACAGGCCTTTACTTTTGACAAGATTTTCTTTTAAAGTGTTCACCATTTATGCATATAGGGAAAACAAGCCCCGCCGGAGGCCATGTTTTTCAACGGATCAGAATACTTTGAACAATCTTGGTAGAGGGTCACCCAAGGAATATTTGTGCCAAACTGGCCAGTACATTTGGGCAAGAAAATTTTATAAGTTTTCACTATACTTAAATAAGGGGAAAAAAGCTACGCCCCTTTCAACGGATCGGAATAATTTTAAGAATCTCGAAAGAGGGTCATCTATAGAACATGTGTGCAAATCGTGCCTGTTGTTCCGCATGGAATTTAACTCTGTGAACAACTTTGAAAAGGAACATCTCTGTAAAGTTTTATCGAAATTGGCCGAGCGGTTTAGGAAGAGATGTCGTTTGAAGCCAAATGTGGACGGACGACGGACAAAGACCGGCCACAATAACTCACGCTGAGCCTTTGGTTCAGATGAGCTAATAAATCAAAGCGCTGAAAGCACAGCTGGTAAAGGGGCCACTGTAATGTGAAAAGATTTGGCATAGTTTATATATCGACACACGTTGTTGAAACAATGTCCTATCGGCCTATAAACAAACCAAACCAAAACTATTTGAAACAACACAAATTGCCTGCTAATAACAAATACCTAATATATAGCTAATTATCAAAGTTTGGGGCTTTTCAGTAACCAAAGTAAAACCATAAATTACAAAAGATTGACAAACCGAGAAGCGACCCTTAAGTATAATATTTCTTGTTCATTGGACACTAAATATCCACACTGTATATTGGAATCATGGTGATACATGAAACTGACAGACTATCGAAAGCATGCTAGAGTTATGATTCTTGTGCAATGCATATCTGCAGGTCATAAGTTTCCTATAAACCAAGTTTGAAATTGATACATTGAAACTTTATTGAGATAATGGCCGAAGAAAAAGCATGGAAAATGGAGATTAAACTCATATTTATTTTCGAAACATTGTTTCGTTCTCCTGATATCAATGTATAAGTGTGACCATAAAATGAATCTGCCAAACAGACACAACGTTGAGACCAATTAATGCAAACCGTGACGGACAGACATACGGACTGATGGTCAAAACACGGAAAGACAGTCGGTCGCTCCGGACATAGTAAACAAAGCGTGGTGAAGCACTCATAAACGAGCAAGAGCCTTCCGCGTGTTGCGTTCGAAAGTCATATAATAAGTGAAACCATGGAAAGACGAAAAAATGCGCAATGAAAAAACAGCATGCAAAAGTTATACTTATTATGCTCTGTACATCTGCATTATAATTTACCTATAAGCCAAGTTTTAAAATGTATTGAGACAATTGCCGAACTTTATAAAGAAAATTAAATAACTCCTAAAATAAATCTCCTGGTCACAAGGTATAAGTGTGTCCACTTTGAAATGATACTGCCAAACAGAAACAACGTATAATGCTATACAGTTCAAAATGTTGGGGCAGATCACGCCTAACGTGACCTTTAGGAATTTTGACCGGCAACGATCAAGTCCAGTCTGAACATCCGCACATCCTGAACATCCGTACAGCCTGAACATCCGCACAGCCTGAACATCCGTAAAGCCTGAACATCCGCACAGCCTGAACAGCCGCACAGTCTGAACATCCGCACAGTCTGAACATCCGTAAAGCCTGAACATCCGCAAAGCCTGAACATTCTCACAGCCTGAACATCCGTACAGCCTGAAAATCCGTACAGCCTGAACATCCGCACAGCCTGAAAATCCGCACAGTCTGAACATCCACACAGCCTAAACATCCGCATAGCCTGAACATCAACACAGCCTGAACATCCGTACAGCCTGAACATCCGCAGAGCCTGAACACCCGCACAGCGTGAACACCCGCACAGTCTGAACATCCGCACAGCCTGAACATCCTCACAACCTGAACATCCGCACAGCCTGAACATCCGCACAGCCTGAACATCCGCACAGCCTTAACATCCGCACAGTCTGAACATCCGTACAGCCTGAACATCCGCACAGCCTGAACATCCGCACAGCCTGAACATCCGTACAGCATGAACATCCGCACAGCCTGAACTTCCGTACAGCCTGAACATCCGCACAGCCTGTGAACATCCGCACAGCCTAATCATGATCCTCCTTATATAAATTGTCCATATAATTGTCTTGG
This sequence comes from Serripes groenlandicus, assembly GCA_031761405.1. Lineage (NCBI taxonomy): Eukaryota > Metazoa > Mollusca > Bivalvia > Cardiida > Cardiidae > Serripes > Serripes groenlandicus. The sequence goes on from JASEVX010000003.1 coordinate 49,595,962, forward strand.
TGTTTTCAAATTCGTTTGCTGCAGAAACTGTTCGACATGCCCAGTCCAGAGGTCGCCTTTTTAGAGGCAGAGACTCTTACCACATCAACAATGATTACAAACTATGTTGATATGCGAGGAATTAAAAACTTGTACACAACTTAAACATGGGCGGTGAGATGAACGGACGAACAGTCGAAATGACAGAAAATAGCAAAGCTATATACCTTTAAAACTTTTTTTAAGTTCGTGAGAAAAAATACAAGGTCATTTGTTTATACATTAATATATCCAGATCAGCATGTATATTCCAATATTCTGATCATTATCCACACTTTTCCCGTACTACTTACACGGGCCTGTCAGGAGATTTAGTCAACTTGTGTATACACTGACAAGACTAAGCAGGTGTACACGATAATTTGAACCTACACTGCTCAAAAATGCCTACGTGTACATTTCCCCATGCACTGGTTCATAATACATATACATATATAGATATATATATATATATATATATATATATATATATATATGAGCCGTTCCAGGAGAAAACCAACATTACGGAATCTGCGTAATGTATCGACCCTGATCAGCCTGCTCAGTCCGCGCAGGCTTATCCGGGCTGACACATTCTGTCTTAGGGGGATTGAGTTATAGAGTAATGATTCCTGAAACAGAAAATCCACAGGAGGCGAAAAGTATCTGCCCGGGTTAGCCTGCGCGACATGCTTAGGCTGATCCGGGTCCACAATGTTGGTTTTCTCGCGGGACGGCTCATATATAATTGTTTTATTTTGACTCGCATTTATGTTTTTTTGTTTTATTTACGAAGACATTTCAGTCCCTAGTAGACTTGCAGCAGACTGTTATGTGTCAATATCGAGGTAAAAGTCACGTCAAATTCTTCTTTTAATAGCAATTTTGACTTACTGAATATTATTTTCATGTTCAAAGAGATCATGTCTTGATTTGTGAAAAATGCATTTAATAATGTTTATCCATGTATAAAATAATGTTTCTAAGCTAAAACTGTTGATCACGTGTCACGAATTTAAGCTCGCATACTCGCGAATTGCGAGTGCAAATTTCAAATTGCGAGGTGAGATTTCAGGCACCAGCATATTTTTGCAAGTGAAATTTTTGGGACGAATAATATGCATTTCTAATCGTTAATCTTTTATAGGGTTATTTCTTTGACAAATCGCGGTAATAGCAGTGAATGTTCGAGATTTACCGAGTGGCTGGGAGTATACTTTCAATTTTGCAATATTAGCGGAAGTTTCGAATCGAAACATGTCTCGTGCGCATGCCTATTCAACGAACCCAATAGATGACGTTAATCGCATACATTTGGGATTTCGGAAGTCTATAATTAGTTTTAATTTACATATCACAAATACGATTGGCTGGAATGGTTATGTGTATATTTTGGGTTTCCCCACGTTGTATTCACTACGGAGATAGAAGAAATGGATGTTTTTGCACTTAAAGCACACCCTCTACTTGATAAAAAGGGCTGTGATCTATTCATTCTGTGTTTATATGTTTACACTTGAGACTACAAGAAACATTGATACCATTGAACTTTTCAAATTGATGAGCATATGCAAAATATCAAGGTCACCGATTTAGGGCAGTCACTGAAACAGGGCAGTGTACGATTTATATGTCCACATTTATATTAGTTTTCAAAACATCCGATCCTAGCAGGAAAATACTTTAAAATAATTCCAAGCAAGATTCGAGAATGATACTCTAGATTCATGTTACCAATTAAAAAAAAAACCAATAGCTCATCAGTTTTCATGAATTACTTTTCTTCATTTGGTTTTACTCTGGGCCACAGTGTAAAGTTCTGGAATATTTAACTTTTGAACATTAGCTTAAATCTCATTTATCGATGCAATCTTCACCAGAACACCATGAACCTGTATTATTTGGGATTGGTTCTGTGTGTTATTTGGCTAATGCATCTTGTGAGAGATCTTTTTCCACAATCAACAGAATAAAATAGGCTTGGTGCTGAAATACTTGATAGTTTGATGAGATTGAAGTTGCTGATGGTGCCGTGATTCATGACCAAAAACCTGCTGTGACAAGATGGTGGTTGTCTGGACTAAGACGGAAAATACCCCATACTCTGCCATATGGAGCCAAGAACTGAGACCCAGTTTCTCGACTGCTGTATATCTGACACAGTCTCAGCAGCTTATTTTCGCAGCATAATTATCTTTCAATGAAGGACATTTACTTTGTTGACAAATAAATGCAAGTTATGATACATTTTTACTTGACCCCCACCCTTGATGTTCCAATATGCCCCTCGGTTGATAACTGTTTTTTCAACTACTATAATGTAAGTGTTATGCATCACTGCAGTATGGATTTCCGGCGACATTGATGCATGCATCAACTTTCTCTTGTATATCTATATATAGATGCAGCAGTCGTACTTCTATCCCCGCAACCCTGAGCGCCAAGGGGATTCACCTACAAGGACATTATTTACCATAATCGTTATGCCTATTTATTCTGGTAGTCATCGAACCCTGAATTCCCACATACAAGCCGGAAGCTCTAACGATTCAATGTTGACAAAGTATTACATCTTAATATTCTGTAGAATTCACACCAACTTTGGCATGCTTTATGTGTCCGTATTGCTGACCAGTATTTGAACATTATGCCGTTACATCTATCTATTTGGGCCATAGCTAACAGGACAGAATAGCATAGTTTTTAACGGTATGCAATATAATCGTAAGCGTGGTCCCTGTAATAAGTATTTAGTTATGTAGGAAATATTCGATTATTTGTCCTAATCGAGTGCATTTTTTTCTAAACCCTGGTCATACAATAAATATGCTGCAGACGACTTCGAAAATATTTAGGAAATTGCAAAATTCTATCTATAATTGAAAGTATAATTCAGCAAAACAGGTTTGAATTGAGTCTCATTCACATCATTACTCTTACAACTCAATTACCCTCAGTTACCTTCCATCTCAGGCACTATCTGACCTACCTACACTCAGGCTCGGTCAACCGTACTCACTGAGTCTAAGTCACCCTGACTTAGTTTCCATCAGTAACAGTCAACTTTCCTAAATCTCAATCACCATCAGTCTCGGCCACACTCACTAAGTCTCAGCCTCTATCACTCAGCCATAATCATTCAGTACTTAGTCTCAGCCATTCTCACTCAGTCACCGTCACACCATCTCAGACACCAACACTCAGTGTCAGCCACAATGACTAAGTCTCATGCACCATCACTTAGTCACCATCACTCAGTCACCGTCACTAAGTCTCAGTGCCAATGCCAGCCATCATCCCTACGTCATACCCACCATCACTCAGTTTCAACCACATTAACAAAGTCACCATCACTAAATCTCATCCACCATAGCTGTCTTAGAAACTGTCACAAAGTCTCAGATAGCAACACTCAGTTCTCAGCCTCTCTCATTCAGCAAGCATCACTAAGTCACAGTCGCCATCACTAATACTCTGTCACACTCACTCTGTCTCAGCGACCTTCACTAAGTATCAGCTACTCTCACTCAGTCATTCAGTCACCGCCAATAAGTCTCAGACACTAACACTGAGTGCCAGCCACCATCAGTTAGTCTCAGCCATCATCACTCAGTCATACCCACCATCACTCAGTCTCTGCCACTCTCACTTAGTCTCAGCCACTCTCACTCAGCCATCATCACTCAGTTATACCAACCATCACTCAGTCATACCAACCATCACTCAGACTAAGTCTCAGCCACTCTAACATAGTCACCATCACTAAGTCTCATCCACCATAACTGTCTTAGAAACCGTCACAGTCTCAGACGGACACTCTCAGTTATTCATCAATCTTCGCCTGCAATATGAAAACAACACCGTCGTCTTGGCATAATGGCTAAGAACAAAGCACTTCAAATGTTCACTTTTAATTGGTTCGTTTCTTATGGCGAGTGAAACAACGGCCTTAAGGCGGATTTCTACCCACGTGAATAACGGGGAGCACTTCGCCTACAGACCCTTGTCACGGGAGTGGAACAACACAAAATTCACAATGGAGTGGAACACTTTTTTTTCTGTCTCTCTTTCTCTCAGCGTGCATTTTTGTCTGTCTAGTTTTTTTTCTAAATTTGATTTGAATATAATATATATTCGACCATCTCTTTTTCCTTTCAGACCTTTTCATTAAGTCGATCATAGGATTCCTTTCATCTACAAATGTTCTCAATGCTAATGCAATGTCAATGTACGTTTAATCTTGCCCTAAATGTTACAACGTATCATACATGCACTTATATCTTATTTAATAAGATTAACTCGACAATATAAAATATATATAATTAATCGGCATACTTTACTTCAATAATTTAAAAAAAAATCATGCTCGCATAATACAAAATGAGCATATTGATTAGAAGGCCATAATGTAAAAGACATTCCGATTTAGAGATTAGAACCCGTGACCATTGGCAGCATGTGTGCTACTTACAAAGTTAACTACGATATGATGAAGTGTAGAACCTATTTAAATTAGAAGAGAGAGAGAGAGAGAGAGAGAGAGAGAGAGAGAGAGAGAGAGAGAGAGAGAGAGAGAGAGAGAGAGAGAGAGAGAGAGAGAGAGAGAGAGAGAGAGAGAGAGAGAGGAGAGAGAGAGAGAGAGAGAGAGAGAGAGAGAGAGAGAGGGGTGGGGAGAGAGAGAGAGAGGGGGAGAGAGAGAAAGGGGAGAAGGGGGAGAGACAGAGAGAGAGAGAGGGACACACACACACACACACACACACGGAAAGAGAGAGAGAGAGAGAGAAGAACAAAATTAGAGTTAGAGAGAGAGACAGATAGCGAGAGAGCCTCGGAGAGAGAGAGAAAAAGAAAGAAAGAAAGAATGAAAGTCAGACAGACAGACAGACAGCCGACGGACGGATAATTAATACATAAGTGGCTCCCAGCTTTACAGACAAAGACTTTCAAATTCAAATTTAAATTCTTTAATACTCAGAATCAATTTAATGATTTACATGAGAATAAACCAGATATAGTATTGGTTAAAGAAGACTGGTTAGATGCGTCAAAATACGTCTGTGTTTGGGAAAGGGTAACATGGTATGGTACTGGTAATGCATGTGTTATCTATCCAATATGACCCGCATCTAGCGATTTGGTGTTTAATTGAATCTCCGAAACGGGACTAAACAAGGTAAATTGACGTTAAACTAATTAGGCTACAGTTCTAGTCTATTTGTCAACAGAAACATCTAGGACTAGATAACATGTTGACGGATGTAGTCTTCATTTACACATATCGAGGGCTTGGCGTGAAACGGTTGTAACTAAAAACCTATTTGAAAACCCTTGTTTAGGGGCAATTTTGACCCCTTTGTAAACAATGAAAATGTAGGTGACATTGCTCAGAACGAGCAATGGCACCTAAATTGCCATTGTTTACAAAGAAAATGATTTAACGCTTATAAAGACATTATGGCGAGGTGATTAACCTTGGTAAAAAAAATACCAATTTTAGTTACAACCGTTTCACGCCAAGCCCTCGATATGCAAATACATTAACCCTTTCCCTCATATAGACGCTTTCTGACGCCTCTGCAGCAGACGGCTTTTTGAAAACATAGTGACAAAAGAAGAAATTGCACAAAACGTGCAATTTCTCCTTTTGCCACAATGTTTTCCCACTTTTTGTCATAGGTTATCCATTCAATTATAGAGATTTTCTATTTTTTGACAAAATACGTTCAAAGTCGTCTGCTGCAGAATTGTCGTATGAGGGAAAGTCTTGCATTGGCGGATCTGGCTGGTTTGCGAAAGGAACCGAGCTTTCATCAATATTCAACTACTATCTAAGTTTGGTGAAGATCGGATAGTAAATCGAGGCTCTATTGTGTTCACAAGCTGTATTATTGCAATTTTGACAATTTCAAGGGCCATAATCCAGTCATGCAAGGGCACATCTGGCTGGTTTTCAAAAGGAACCAAGCTCTCATCAATATTTAACTACTATCTGAGTTTGGTGAAGATCAGATAGTAAATGGAGCCTCTAATGTGTTCACAAGCTCTATTATAGCAATTTTGACTTGACAATTCCAAGGGCCATAATCCAGTCTTGCATGGGCGGATCTGGCTGGTTTGCGAAAGGAACCGAGCTCTCATGGATATTACTGTATAAGTTTGATTGAGATACAATGAATGAGAATGAAAGACCTAACATAGCTGGATGCGGCTCACATGTAAAATAAATCCTGACCCTACGGTTATAACTCGTATAGCTTGCTGACATTAACTCTTTCGGCGCCACAGGCAATATTGAGGTTTTTGCAAACAATGCAGATTCAGGTGAGTCAGCTCGTAACGAGCTGTCTCACCTGAAATCAGCATTGTTTGCCTTTTTAGTTACCAAAATAGTCCAAAACTTCCATAAATTGAGAAATAGACACACCCGATTTTGAACATGGAAGAGTCTACTTTAAACAATTCGACGCTGAAAGAGTTAAGTAATCCCTTAATTGAAGAATGGCTTTACATTTCCTTGTTTGACAGACAGACAAGCGGAATGAAGGAAAAATATCGTGACAACCGGAGAAATTGCTTATCGTGACCGGTTCTTTTTTTTTTTTTATAATCATACCTTCATTTACAGAGATGCAATCTGTTTCATGTTCAAAATGTGCCTGAAAGGGGGAAAGAGCAAAAGAATGCCTGTAGTAAAACGTTTAAATATCTAGTGTATGAAAGAATTGACTTAAAATAA
>JASEVX010000003.1:49607715-49701046 GCA_031761405.1 Serripes groenlandicus
GAAATGTTCATTGGGTGACCCTCTATTCGATTCCTTCAAGCCATGTTGATAAGGTCGAAAAATATGGCGGGGCTATTTTGCCTTATATGACCATAGTGAAAACTTAAAAAAATCTTCTTCTCCGAAACTGTTGAGCAGATTTTCAAATAATTGTGTAGAAAAGTTCCTTGGGTAACCCTCTATCAGATTCTAAAAAAACATGGCCGCCAGAGGGCGGGGCTATTCTGCCTTATATGGCTAAAGAGAAAACTTAAAAAATCGTCTCCTCCGAAAGTGTCTGGCTGATATTCAAATAATTTTGTAGAAATGTTCCTAGGCTGACCCTCTATCAGATTCCTTCAAGCCATCTTGATTGGTTGAAAATATGTTCTAAAAAAACATGGCCGCCAGGGGGTGGGGCTATTTTGCCTTATATGGCTATAATAAAAACTCCTCCGAAAGTGTCAGGCCGCTTTTTAAATAATTTTGCAGAAACATTCCTTGTGTGACACTCTACAATATTCCTTTAAGCCATGGTGGTTGGTAAAAGAACATGGCCACCAGGGCTGTTTGGAGATTTGATCTTTGCCTTATGGCCGTGGAGCGATACTGGCCCTCTTGGGCTTCTTGTTATTGACTAACATACTGTATCTAATGTATAGTTCAGATCATCGGATCCATGATTTTTTCTTATTAGCGGAACATTTCCTAATCCTTAGGGGTCATGTCTTTTTTCTAGCCTATTTAAATAATTGGAATACAAAATGTAGATGATCTCTTTAGGAACATTATGCCAAATGAGTTTGTGCTTATATTTCAATCACGTTCAAGTATTGATAGACCCTGTTTCAATATATGGTAAAGGTATATATCATATACAATAAACAAAATGTGAATTTAAATCATATTTATTATTTTTTATTCTATAAGAGGAAAAAATACTTTAGATAAAAATAAATGCACTATTTGGGTAAAGGCAAAAATACTCTCTGACTATTGTTACGGGTTTATTATATTAGCACTGCAGCAGTAACAATATAGACATAAACAAAATAGTAAATGATTGATTTGATTTAACACCATTTTGAACAGTATTTAAATTATATCATGGCCGCCAGTTCAACTAAAGTGTCTTGCTTGACCTGTACTATACACAACATTCGTCACAAACCGCTGGTTACTTTCCCACCTAGACCTTTTAGCAATTTGTGGAATACAAATGACCCAATGGGAAAACCAACATGGTGGACTCTGCGTAAAGTATCAACCCTGGTCAGCCTAAGCATGTCGCAAAAGCTAACACTTTTCGCCTACTGTTGATTTTCTGAATCATTACTCTATACATCTATACCGCTAAACCGAATACGTCGGCCTGGATTAGGCTGCGCAGACTAGTCTGTGTCGATACATTACACAGAGTCCATAATGTTGATTTTCTTATGGAACGGTTCATTTGTTTTCTTCTATCTACCACGCTAGCTTGATCAACTCTTTTTTCCAAAGTTTGAGAAAAGTCAATTTGACAAGCCTCAGTTGTTTCAATTCCACCAATGGGTCTATTTGGATTGGAAAGGCAGCTAGTTGGTTTGAAAGAATGATGTATGGAATACGGGTTTCAGAAATCCTGGAAAACATATGGATAGGTGAACTGGTTTTCCTGATCTGACAAAAGAATCGTTTAAATTCCAAAATCAATAAATTAATTTTCCCAACATTCATTTTCAGATGCAGATATGTTTATAGTGTTATTTGAATCAAGGAAATGATACACTATCAGAATAAATTGATTACTCCTTTCCACATAAGATAAATATGTAGGAGACAACTTTAAAATTATATAGGCAAAACTATAAAAAACAATTATCAATGAAAGTGCATACATGTATACTCGTTGAAACCATTGTGGCAATACATATATGATCAAAATGCAACTTCAATAAGGAAAAGACGACTTTGAAATTATCCAGTCAAAACATAGAAAATCTCTATAAATGGTAGTAAATGTATTTAAAAGTATTAAATTCATTGTGGTAAATGGAGAAAATGCTTAATTTGAGCAAAATCTCCTTTTGCTACAATGATTTCAAAAGTCGTCTGGTGCAGAGGCGTCATAACGTATCTTTATGTGGGAAAGGGTTAATCTAATATTCACATTTTTAAAAACATTTACCAAAATAATCTTGAAAATTCAAAGCATTTTCTCATTCAGATGAAACCTTTGTAGGAAAGGGAAATATTCTTCATCTGAATAATCTCCCCTTTTTCAAAAATGTTTGCTACAGTGATTTGCAAACAGGGGCACCTGTGTACTAAAGGAAAGGTTCAACAAACCAAATGGCGTTATGTATGGTATTTAATATTTATAAATAAGAAAGATGCAATTATTTTCACAACCTATAATATCGTTATTCATAACAGTGTGTATTATCATTATTATATTACATATTTATCATTTTAATCTTTTAGTGTACCAACATACAGACGCCTCTGATGCAGACATCTTTTAAAAACATTGTGGCAAAAGGAGTTATTGTTCATGATGTCCAATTTCTTCTTTTGCCAAAATGTTTTCAACTCTATTCAATAATTATACTTTCATTAGTAGATATTTCCAATATTTTAGCTTAGATGTTTTCAAAGTCGACTGTTGCAGTTTTGTTTTATGTGGTCAAAGGTAAATATAAACAAGAGGGCCATGATTGCCCTTGATCGCTCAGCTGATTTATTTTATGTGATTCATATGCTAAGCACAATAACTCATTCGAGGCCAAACTAGAGGTCCAAAAGGAACAGTAGTGCTCCACTGCCACAAGGTGAAACAACCCAACCCTATTTTGGCTGTCAAACTAATTTGGCAGAAAATTGGCCAGATACTTTTGGAGGAGATTTTGTTTAATTTAGCAATAAAAGGCAAAACAGCCCTGTCTTGTGGCAGCCGTGTTTTTTTACCAATAAACTTGGCTGGAAGGAAACTCAAAGAGGGTCATCCAAGGAACATTTCTACAAAAGAAATTGAAAATCGGCCAAAATATTTGAAGGATTCTAGAGAGTACACCGAGAGAATGCTTGCTGTGAACATTCATCCCAATTGACCCACTGGTTACTGAGGAGAAGATGTTGACGGACGCACAACGCACGCCGGACTAAGGGCGATCAGAATAAAGCACCTTGAGCACTTCGTGCTCTGGTAAGAGATATTTTGCACAGACTATATCATATACATAACAGTGCTCACTACTATTAGTTTATATTTTCATTAATTATTTTTAAGATTATTTACTGTCTTTTACCAACTTTTACCAACCTCACAATCTCACACAAGTCTGTCTTACACATAAACATGTCATTTTAATACTTTCCATATTGAATAACAACTTAACAAATCAATGGACAATATTGATAATTAATAGATAGTTTTTAGACTGATTACAAACAATGTAATCCTCAAACCGATATTACATAGTTTTACTCTCTAAAAGTTGATTTTGTAAATTGTTTAGTTGTCTATTGTTTTGTATGTGGGTAATAATTGTTCGTAATAATCACACTAATGCAGTAAAAGTACCTTTATAAGCAAATGAATGATGTCTTGCTATTAGTCAATCTAAAGACTTTAAAAATGGCAGTAATGACTGCCCTCCTTATTTGGGCGCTCAGGGTTGTGGGGCCAGCATTACGACTGACTGGCTGGTGTCAGGATAAATGTACCAGTATTATTGGTTACTTACCAATGTAATGCTGTGATGTATTAATTAACTGAAAACTAGTTAAATGCAGCGTAAAAACACCAAACAATCAATCAATCTATTATTCAACCGTATGTAAACATTACTTGTGTGGGAAAAGATGTAACATAGCATTTATGCACATGGACGAACAGTGCAGAGCCAGATAAGTCAGTGTGTGGATGTTCAAATATAAATGGCTGTGACATCTATGGCTGTTTTAAAACATGGAAACAAAACTACACATTGTGTAGTGTTATGACTTCATCGTTGATAGGAGTTTAATGTTGTTTTCAGTATTTGTTTCAGTCCTGTCACTGTGGCAAGTTCACCTACCCATGTGTTGCCTGACTTATTTAAACCATACCGAGGGCTTGGTGTGATGCGGCTGCAACTATGAACCGTTTGAATTAATTTGAAAACACTGGTATAGGGGCAATGTTTACCCCGTTGTAAACAATGCAAATGTAGGTGCCATTGCTCAGAACGAGCAATGGCACCTAAATTTGCATTGTTTACCAAGAAAAATGACTTAATGGCGATGTGATTAACCTTGGTAAAAACATACCAATTTTATTTACAACCGTTTCACGCCAAGCCCTCGATACAGTATTCAACACAATAGCGTGTCCAAGAAACTGGTTTCTTTTGCAAAAAGAAAAAGCCCATTGGTGGAAAGAATACTGATGAAAGACGCTTGAGGCATTGGCTTTTTGTCAAACGTCAAAACAAAATAATGTTGGCTGCGCTGGGTTTCCAACTAATAACCCCTTTATTGACAGTCTTTATCGCTAGTGATATATGGAATTGAATAATTGTAAAGTAGTTGTGCGGTCATTATCCAACAATATAGACTTCCTTAGGGTAGATAACGCATTGATGAACGAGGAAGACCCTGATAAATCTGCACAGTTTTGCAAGCTTATCTAGTCATTTAGCATGAAAACACCGGTTCTCGAACCTCTTAACATTTATCAGGGCTCATGGGAATACTTATAAATTCATGTCCCAAACCAACAATACTGACGAATAAATTCAATAATTTATGTGTAAGTAAACAAAGAATCGGTCCACATAAATTTTATTACGTATAATGCGATTTTGGAAATATAGAAACAGTCCTTGAACTAAAGGTTCGAGAATAGGTACGGTTCGAGAACAGGACCCTGTAAGATACCTCTCACTGGTCATAAGGGCCCTGAAGGTTGGTGTTTTTGTACTGTGTAACCCAACACTTTGGAATAGCAAAGTACGGAAATTACTTCAACTAATAGGCAGACACATATACATTTTCTCTGTACCAGCAACTGTTATGACCCTGCAGCAATTAAATCAGAATAGATGAACAATGTGACAAATCTCCCGAAACAATTGAATTTTTTTTTCGAAATCACACCTTACAGTGAAATTCTGTTTTTCTAAAAAAGAAATATCTTTTCTTTTATATGAATTTACGTTTGTATACTTTAGATTTTTTTTTTTTAAATTGAGGTGTGTCAAAAACATTGCAGAAATAAAGGGATTCATTTTCGATTAACTTAGACATGATTTAACAAACAACTTACAATTCAATAAAATCATATACGATATAAATGGAAAAATGTGGAATTATTGTACTAATTGGAATGGACTTTTAACATATTTAATATGTATGTATATATAATTATGTGAATCAGTATAAAAACAAATAATATAAATTTAACCCTTTCCCACATGTATACACTTTCTTACACCTCTGCAGCAGAAGACTTTTGAAAACATTCTGGCAAAAGAAAGAAATTGCTCATCATGAGCAATTTCTCCTTTTGCCACCATGTTTTCAACTCTTTTCAATAATCAATATGTTTTACATATTGATATTTCACATTTTTGCCTAAATATTTTCGAAGACATCTGCTGCAGATTTGTTGTATTTTGGAAAGTGTTGACTATTCTATCAGAAAATGTTATATAGAAATTTAGTTAATTAACCCTACAGACTAATCATGACAACAAATAATTTTACCTTGAACCTAATTTGGAGCAGATGACTTAAGAAATGTCTCAGCAAAAAAGACGGCCGAGAGGACCCTAAATCTATCACCCGAGTCTGATAGTATTGTAGCAAATTTTACTGCTAATAAAGGTTAACATTTAATCAAGAGTGGGAATGAACTGCAAATAAAACAGCTTACAAGTTGAGCACATTAAAGTTTGTAATAAGGCATTCAACTTTTGAATAATTTGAAAGAGGAGCACCACAGGAAAATTTAGTTTAATTGTTTGGTGTCCTTTCATTGGAGGAGATGTTGTTTGAAGCTTAAAGATCATTTTACCACTTTTCTGATTCTACCTCTAAGGCAGCTATCTTTTCCAACTAACAATGTGGCTTGAACAAATAATGTACAGTGTCACTAAACAAAAATGTCTGCTAAACTATCTTAAATCAGACGAAAATGCCATGGTTTTTTTAACCAATCAATATGGCTCGAACTTGAATTTTTGTACAGTCAGTCACTCAAGGAGCATTTCCATCAAATTATCTTGGAATCAGACTAGCATATTCAGAGCAGAAGAATTTTAAAGTTATGACAATTTTTTCTCCCTTTCTGATGCTGCAGCAACCAAAGTTCTATAAAATAAAATTATATATTAGGACAATTTTGAAAGAGGAACCCCAAAGTAACTTTTCTTATTAAGTTTGTTGGAAATTGGTACAGTGGAAAAAGAGATGTTATTTGAAGGTAAACAATAATTTTACACCTTTTTTGATGCCACCTGAATGCTATGTCTTTCAACCAATCAGTATTGCTTTGAAATACTATATAGAGACCATCCCGATCGCTGAAAGAATAGTTATACACATTTATCGTGAAATCAGACAAGTACTTACATAAGAATGGAATTTTAAAAGAAAAAGTAATATTGCCCCATTTCTGATGCTGCCTGACTAGCATGTTTTTCAACCACTCAACATAGCTTGAACAATATGTGTAGAGGGTCACCCAAGGAACCTGTCTATCAAATTATATTGCAATCCTATAAGCAAATTTAGAGGAGAAGAATTTTAAAGATTGGCCATTTCTCCCCATTTCTGATGCCGCAACAACCAAAGATGTTCATAGAAGTTAAAGGTTTGAACAATTTTGAAAGAGGACTACTAAAGGATCCTTCCTGTAAAGTTTGATTGAAATTGGTCCAGTGCTTTAGGAGATGTTGTTTACAGCTGAAACAGACATAGTGATCAAAATAGGGAAAATCTATTTTGAGTATCCTAAATAGGGTTGAGAACATTGTGGCAAACAGAGAATTTGCTAATTATGAGCAATTTCTACTTTTGCCATAATGTTTTCAAAAGTTGTGTGCTACAGTTATGTCAAAATGTGTATTTATATGGGAAACTGTTTATACGTTAGTTATTCACATTTTTAGACCAAAAAATTAATATGGAAAATATATCTAACAAAGTCAGAACATAGAATTCTTACGACAAGTACAAATTAACAGAACAAAATAAGGCTACATTCATTGATTGAACTATTTACAAATAATGAACAATTTTAAATACATATATATAAAGGAAGGAATAATTACTTAGTACATACATATTAACACTTTCCCACATACAATTGCTTTCTGATGCCACTGCAGCAGACAACTTTCGAAAACATTTTGGCATAAAAGGAGAAATTTCTTATAATAAGCATTTTCTTCTTTTGCCAAAATGATTTCAACACTTTTAAATAATTAAACTCTCTTTTATGGACATTTTTCACGTTTTAGCCAATATGTTTCAAAAGCGTGTACTGCGGATTTGTTGTACTGTCCTCAATTAACAAGTTTGAGCAATATATATCTTCCATAAATGCAAAAATAAACACTTTTCCACAAATAAAACAAGAGGGCCATTATGGCACTGGAACACTCACTGAGTGAAAGATTTATACCTTTAATCTTGTTAGAGAATGACATATATATTCAGATCAGCAATCTTTGCAAAACTATCACACATAGATTTAAATGCAATTTTGAAATTATACCAGTATAATCACAGGAACCAGTATCGTAGCCTATTATAAAATTAAATCTTCTAGGTAAAAGTAAAATTTAAAAATAAAATAAAAAAAATAAAAAAGATTATAGCAGGCTATGATACTGGTACCTTTGAGTATAATTGCAAAAAAAAAAAAAAAAATCAATATTTATAGAAGGCATCATTTCCTTTACGAATTACTTCTTCAATTATCATTTCAATGTAAAATATTTACCTGACAAATTTGAAGGAAGACATTCTAAATTATGGTCTTTATACATGCAGATATAGTGAAAATACTATTTTTATCATTATTTATTTGTTTAAACTTATTTACTTTACATCGATTGCGAAACAAGCGTGAAGCTTATATTAATCACGCTCGATGTCTGCTTCCTGGTGACATAACCAGTTTGAAAAAATCCCAATGGCAGAACCCACTCATCACTCTATTCAAACCCGGGACCTTTGGTATGAGAGGCTGATCCTCCACCATTGCACCACTGTCTTCCACATGTGCTATACTTCATACTAGACACATTTTAAATGATTCATCCTCGTTTCCAAAATTCAATTGATAGAAACCAACCTATAACAAAGAACAACATTGGGAAAAGGAATAATTTCTCAATAAGAGGTGTTTTCTATGAACCATGTATCGAGGGCTTGGCGTGAAACGGTTGTAACTAAAAACCTATTTTGAAAACCCTGGTTTAGGGGCAATTTTGACCCCTTTGTAAACAATGCAAATTTATGTGCCAATGCTCAGCCCTCGGTATACTGTATACAATTTACAATGGAAGACAGATGTTTGGACCAACATGACCCTCAACATTTTCGTGCACTATTATAATCGTTTAGATAGCTAGGTGATGGGTGTGGAAACAGTTATCCTTTTCCCACATACAACACATCTGCAGCAGACGACTTTGAAAACATTTAGGTAAAACTATGGAAACTTTCTATATGGGAAAGTTAAATTATTGATAAGAGTTGAAAAACATTTTTGCAAAAGCAGAGATTACTCATTATGAGCACTTTCTTCTTTTGTCACAACATTTACAAAAGTAAAGGTTTAGGGGCAATTTTGACTCCTTTGTAAACAATGCAAATTTAGGTGCCATTGCTCAAAACAAGCAATGGCACCTAATTTTCCATTGTTTACCAATAAAAACAAGACGAATTTTGATGCAGAGCATCAAAGGACGCCGCGCATGAATTTGAAGCATGACTTAAAGGAAGCAGATGTAGTTCAGTACATTTAAATAACGTGTGAAAACAGACAGGATGTAAATATTTCGAACAAGAAGGCCAAATGTCCCTTTATCATAACCAAAAAGGCCAAGATGTGCCTATATTGCTCACCTGGCTACCATAGCCTATAATAAAATGTTACCATACAACATGAAGTTTCTTAATTTTTTACCAATACACGGTTTCAAATCTGCTCTAACTAGATCAATTAGATAAAAAAAACATCACATAGGTGCTTAAATATTAACATGTAATGTCTCTAGTTATAAATTAAGTGTGACACAAGCTTTGGAAGGAGAGGGTGAAGTATATTCTCCTTCGTGTTTATCAGAAGTATGATAACAACAAGAGGCCCAAGAGGGCCAGTATCGCTCCGATGCCAATTAAATCTTCAAACAGCCCCGCGCCCTGGTTGCCATGATTTTTACCAATCAACATGGCTTGAAGGAATCTGATAGAGGGTCATATATATATATATAAAATATTTTTTAAGTTTTCACTATAACCATATTATAAGGCAAAAATAGCTCTGCCCTCTGGCGGCCATAGTTTTCGACCAATCAACTTGGCTCGAAAAAATCTGAAAGAAGGTCACCCAAGCAACATTTCTACACAATTATTTGAAAATCGGCCTGATACCTACGGAGGAGAAGAAGATTTTTTAAGTCTTCACTACTACACAATTATTTGAAAATCGGCCTGATACCTACGGAGGAGAAGAAGATTTTTTAAGTCTTCATCAATTGTTTTTTCTTTCGGAAACCAGAATTTTGCATGGATCCCAAACAGTTTGAGGAACTAAGGAGAGATCATTGAGAGGATACTTCCTATGAAGTTTCATCCTAATTGGTCCAGTGGTTAGGTAGGAGAAACAGTTTGAAGCAAAACGTTTACAGACGGACGGACGCACGCATGCACGCACGTACGTCCAAAAGGCGTTTGTTGGGTGTTTTCCTTTGATGTTCTCTTGTTGGGTATACCCAACAAGCACATGGTTTATTCCGTAATTATCCCCCCTTTACGGAATAAATAGCAATAATATGTTAATTAGATACCCATAACACAATTGTATAAAAAAAAACACTTATCAAAGTGTCTTATAAGGGTGGTGGCTGGGGTTTACGAAAAAACACTATCCAACAAGATTACTCTCGTAAGTACGCACTCACGCACGCACGAACGCAGGACGGACGATTCCCCATGACATAAGCTCGACTGGCTTTCAGCCAGTGGAGTTAAAAACGGAAGTATATAAACAAAAAATACGATATCGCAAATTTCTGAGATAACGAGAAAAAAAAATATCAAAAAAAATAATCGAGAAATCGAAATTTTCGAACATATTGATATCTTTTTTTTTTTTTTTTTTTTTTTTCGATATCTCGAACTTTCCGATATCTCGAACTTTTCGAAAAAGAAAATTATATTTTTTTTTCGATATCTCGAACTTTCCGATATCTCGAACTTACCAATTTTTTTTCATGTTTTTTTCGATATCTCGAACTTTCCGATATCTCGAAATTTTCGGTATCTCGAACTTGACGATATCTCGTACTTGTCGATATCTCGAACTTTCCGAAAAAGTTCGAGATATCGAGATTTTTTTTTTTAAAGATAACGAAAAGTTATTGGAAAGTTCGAGATATCGAGAAGAAAAAAAAAAAATCAAAAAAAAAAATATATATATAATTATTTTTTTTTCGAGATATCGGAAAGTTCGAGATATCGAAAGTTCGAGATATTGGAAAGTTCGAGATATCGAAAGTTTCGAGATATCGATATGTTCAATTTGTCAATAAATGTTCAAGTTAAAAACATTCGTTTTATCAATGTATTCGAGATATCGATGTGTTCGAGTCATCGGTATGTTCGAGATATCGATATGTTCGAGTTATCAATATGTTCAAGTTATTTGACCAATAAGACATTCGTTTTTTGCGTGTACAATGACCTCAGACAAATTTCGTACCTAAACCTCTTAATTTGCGAATGTCTAATCGAATGTCTAATGTCTAACTGATCAATTAGACATTCGTTTTTTTAATGTACATCGATCTCTGATGAATTTGGTACATAAATCTCTTAATTTGCGAATGTCTAATCGAATGTCTTATGTCTAATTGACCAATTAGACATTCGGTTTTTTAATGTACATTGATCTCTGATTAATTTGGTACCTAAATCTCTTAATTTGCGAATGTCTAATCGAATGTCTAATGTCTAACTGATCAATTAGACATTCGTTTTTTGCATGTATAATGACCTCCGACGAATTTGGTACCTAAATCCCTTAATTTGCGAATGTCTAATAGAATGTCTAATGTCTAATTGACCAATTAGACATTCGTTTTTTGCATGTACAATGACCTCCGACGAATTTGGTACCTAAATCCCTTAATTTGCGAATGTCTAATCGAATGTCTAATGTCTAACTGACCAATTAGACATTCGTTTTTTGAATGTACAATGACCTCCGACGAATTTGGGTTATAGATCTTGTAATTTGCGAATGTCTAATTGAATGTCTAATGTCGAATTAGACATTCGATATTTAACATTTGCGATTTTTCTGAATGTCTAATTGAATGTCTAATGTCTAATTAGACATTCGATAATCAAAATTAGCGAATGTCTAATCGAATGTCTAACGTCTAATTAGACATTCGAATATTTTTTTTGAATGTCTAATGTCTAACGTCTAATGCTCTGCCAACTTCACACACTTTTATAAATAGGCAAAAACATCCGGCGAATTTTGGGCCCGTAAACTAAACAATTAAAAACGCGTAGCCTAGAAAGTTTGGGAAAAGTGAACTTTTTCTCTGAGCTTTGATGAATTGGGTCAGGGCCGTAAACCAAACAATCAAAAACAGCGTAGCCTAGACAGTTGGGGAAAAGTTATTAAATACAAATTAAATGTGTATAAAGTTTTGTAATAACGGTAGAAGACAAACGTATTTTGTATCTTGTTGTTTCTTAAATCAGTTAATACAATTTATTGATTCATAAAGGTTGTTTTTTTCAATCAAACAACAGAGGTTTTTTTAACAATAATAACATTGGTTTCTCCCTTTTCGATTACGTCACCCCATGGTACAAAATTAAAACCTATCCCATACTGACGCCGCGCTCCCACGCGGCGTCAATGATTTAACACTTATAAAGACTTTATGGTGCGGTGATTAACCTTAGTAAAAATATACCAATTTTAATTACAACCGTTTCACGCCAAACCCTCGAGATGTGTGTACAAGTGGGAAACGATCATTATAGTGTAAGGGTTTGGATACATGTACCTTGTCCCAAAAAATATATTCTTAAAGCTCCTGAACTCCAGATGGAGATCAAAATTTTGAAATGTTGAAAGTTCTTCAAAGTAAGTAATAAATAGTTCAGAACTATTTTGGCAGTAAATGTTGAAAAACTGTCAATTGAAAGTCATGAAAATGTACAAAATTCGGCTTACTGGGTATGTCTACCCAGTAAAAATGAAGCATGAATGATCAATATTTAGATGTTAATGGTACTCGAAAGTGAAATGATTACTCTTATTTTATCCCAGAATTATGATTGTAATATTTCAAGACAACTTTTGAACAGTTTTAAAATTTGACTATAATATATATTTTCATCACCTTAAAACCTGTTGACTACATATTATACCATAATGTGTCGAAAGGGTTAACCAATGGAGCATATCACTTATGATGAGATGTAATGAAATTCAGCAAGAGGGTACAAAAATAAATGGTCTTTGGAAATATAGCCTCATGAGAAAAATAAATATGGCATCTACATAGTAAGAATAATTATTGTGCATATTAAAAAATAACTCTAAAATGTAATTAAAATATAATCAACTTCTAGAAATACAGATTGCATGTATAACAGAAAGGGAACATATCTAAGCCAGATATATTTATGAAAACAATTTCATCTCACCTGTTAACCCTTTCCCACATGCAGATAGATGTATTTCGACACAATTTTTGCCTATCACAATGGCTACCAAGGGGACGTAATTATTGTAGTTATGAGACCTACATATGAGGTCAATATGCGGATAGATGAATTTCGACACATACCAACTTTTGCCTATCAAAGTGGCCACCAATGGGACCTAATTATTGTAGTTCTAAGAACTATGTATGAGGTCAATATGCAGATAGATACAGTATTTGAAAACATACCAATCTTTGCCTATTAAAATGGCCACCAATGGGACGCAATTATTGTAGTTCTAAGAACTATGTATTAGGGCAATATGCAGATAGATGTATTTCGAAACATACCAATTTTTGCCTATCAAAATGGCCACCAAGTGGATGTAATTATTGATGTTCTGAGAACTATGTATGAGGTCAATATTGACAAGTAGAAAATGCAAATAAGATTAGCAACATGATCATATATGTATCATGGGAGATGTCCCACAAATACTTGAAGCTTTTATCGAGTGTCGAGCAGCAATGGAAACCCGACTACTTTCTGTAGTGTATTGAACACTCCTTTTCTATTTATGCTTCTAGTTCAGTCTTCTGTGATCATTCTGTGTAGGGTTTTGGATATAATGTAGCAATGTGATGTCAGCTTGCCTGGTTATCTGTAATTAAACAGAAAACATGCATCAAGTATTATCTACCCTGCAAACATATTATGCCTTTTCCACATACAGGGGCTTTCTTATGCCTATGAAGCAGACCACTTTTAGAAATCATTGTCGCAAATGGGCAATTTCTCCTTTTGGCACAATGATTTCAAACTCTATTCAATACTTATGTTATCTTTTGTAGAATTTTTTGATAGTCTAATTTGCCTTGATTTATTTAAAGATGCTGCAGATTTGTTGTATTTACAGATGATGCACAATTTACATCTGTCATATTCATTAACTCTTTATCACATATAGACGCTTAATTACGCCTCTGCAGCAGACAAATTTTGAAAACAAGAGGCCGAAGAGGGCCAGTATCGCTCCACGGCCATAAGGCAAAAATCAAATCTCCAAACAGTCCTGCCCCCTGGTGGTCATGTTTTTGACCAACCACCATGGCTTAAAGGAATCTTGTAGAGTGTCACCCACGGAATGTTTCTGCAAAAGTATTTGAATATCAGCCTGACACTTTCGGAGGAGAGGATATTTCAAGTTTTCACTATAGCCATATAAGGCAAAATATCCCCGCCCTCTGGCGGCCATGTTTTTCAACCAATCAACATGGCTTGAAGGAATCTGATAGAGGGTCTCCCAATGAACATTTCTACAACATTATTTGAAAATCAGCTGAACACTTTCGGAGAAGAAGATTTTCACTATGGTCATATAAGGCAAAATAGGCGGCCATGTTTTCAGACCAATCAACATGGCTTGAAGGAATCTGATAGAGGGTCACCCAATGAACATTTCTACAAAATTATTTGAAAATCAGCCGAACACTTTCGGAGAAGAAGATTTTTTTAGTTTTTACTATAGCTATATAAGGCAAAATAGCCCCGCCCCCTGGCGGCCATGTTTTTCAACCAATCAACATTTCTTGAAGGAATCTAATAAAAGGTCATCCAAGGAACATTTCTACAACAAATTTTGAAAATCGGCCTGACACTTTCGGAGAAGAAGATTTTTTAAGTTTTCACCATGTTATTCTTTTGGTTGCCATAGAAACCAGAATTATAGATGGATCAACACAATTTGAAGGAATTTAAGAGAGGACATTGAGAGGAGGCTTCCTATGAAGTTTCAATCAAATTGACCAAGTGGTTAGGGAGAAGAAGTTGTTTAAAGGAAAACGTTAACGCACTTACAGACGCACGCACGACGGACAATTCGCCATGACATAAGCTTCACTGGCTTTCAGTCAGTGGAGCTAACAATGTGACAAATGAAAACAAATGTGTATGATGAGCAATTTCTCCACTTGCCAAAACGTTTTCAACTGTATTCAATAATTGTCCTTTCAATTATAGAGTTTTCATATTTTTGACTAATTGACAAATCTGCAGCAGATGACTTTGAAAACATAGTTGCCAAAGGAGAAATTGCTCATTATGAGCAATTTCACCTTTGGCCACAATGTTTTCAGAAGTTGCGTCAAAATACGTCTGCAGGTGGGAACCAGACCTACACTTCGCTGCAGTAGCAAATGCTCATATATATCTGGTGACTGCCTATTACAGGTCGTCTCGGGTTGACCTTTGTGCCAGCCAATCAAATGAGGTATCAAGAGCGGAGATCATATACATAAGCTGTTATTGTCGAGGGTTTCGATTAAATGAAAGTTATATGTATATACTTGTGATATACCATGCTCAAACCATGCCAAATTGAAGCATGAAGAAAAACAAAATGTGTATCCACAGATGGCAGCACACATTTTCAAGGTCAAAGGTCAATGTCAAAAGATCAACAATTTTGGTATTGCTTGAATGGTCTTGCCACGAGTTCTACATATGTCTATAGTATGAAAGCCATATCACGAACATATCAAAAAGTAAGGCAAATATTAATGTTGTTTTTTTAAAGAACATGTTAGTTAAAGTTCAATGTCAAGGTCATTACATCAAAAGATTCGGTACACCTGGAAAAGACTCGTCATAAGGAATACATAGTGTGTGGGCTTCATGCAAAACGGTTGTAACTCCATATTGTTACAAGATATAGTTACAACCGTTTTCCATGAAGCCAATGATATGCCTTAAATGAAAGCCGCATCTCTTACTGGGTCAAAACTTAAAAAGCCAAGGTTAAAGTTTGACCACCGACAAACAGAGACAGACAGACGGACAGGGATATACTATATGCCCTGGAATCAAACATAACATTTAATTATGTGCCGTGGTAATATCCGTATGCCAATCCAGTAGTCTCCTTTCTATGGGTTGACGGACATTCTACCCACATGTCATGATTAACATAAAAACATTATAAACAACATTTACCTTTTCGGATATACATGTATTGGTCTCAGTCATCAGGCTGAAAGAAGAAAGCAAATTAATACTGTTTATAAACATAATGTTAGTTTAGCTCTTTAACCCTTTCCCTCATACAACAATTCTGCAGCAGACGACTTTAAACATATTTCGTCAAAAAATGAAAAATCTCTTTAATTGAACGGATAACCTATGACTAAAAGTGGAAAACTTTGTGGCAAAAGGAGAAATTGCTTGTTTTGAGCAATTTCTTCTTTTGTCACTATGTTTCCAAAAAGCCGTCTGCTGCAAAGGCGTCAGAAAGCGTCTATATGAGGGTAAGGGTTAACCCTTTCCCATGAACAATACATCTGCAGCAGATGAATTATCAAGACCAAAATATAGAAAATCTTTATAAATGATATTATGATTATTGAAATTAGTGTGGCAAATGGATAAATTGCTCATCAGGATCAATTTCATCTTTCGCCACAATGATTTCAAAAGTCGTCTGCTGCAGAGGTGTCAGAAAGATAACTTTGGAAAACATTGTGACAAAAGGAGAAATTATGGAGATCAAAATGAGCAATTTCTCCTTTTACCCTGCCACAAAATGTTCAACTCTTTTCAATAATCATTCTTTCAATTGTAAAGACTTTCCATATTTAAACATGTTCAAAGTCGTCTGCTGCAGATTTCTTATATTTGGGACAGGGTTAAATTGTTTTACTCCATTTACCCAGGGCATCTGGGATGGATCATCAGGTCAGTAAACACTGTTTGACAGTTTCTAAAATGCATCTTCTGCAGATGACATTTGAAAATATTGTGACAAAATGGATTTTGCTCATTATGAAGAATATTATGATGTAATTGTGATATAGACCATGAAAGCATATTTACAATATCAGTAGCGCCAGGCAAAAGGTAGTTGCACATGTAAAAGGTGAAGACTTGCAGGGGCGTAGCTTGGCAATAATCAATGTGTAGGCCGTCTCGTGAGAAAATCAACATTGTAGACTCTGCGTAAAGTATCGATCCGGATCAGCCTAAGCATGCCGCACAGGCGTACCCGGATATACACTTTTTGCCTCCTGAGGATTTTCTGTTTCAGGAATCACTACTCTATCTATACCCCCTTAGACTGAATGTGTCGGCCGGATCAGTCTGCACGGACAGTGCATGCTGATCTGGTCGATACATTACGCAGATGTGTATCGCCGCAGCTGCATTTTGGGGCATTTTTAGAAAAAATGTGTAGGCACGTGCCTACATTGCCTAAAGGGAGCTACACCCCTGACTTGGGCAACCGGATGCATACCCACAATCCCATCTGAGAGCCTCCACTGTTCTTCTTCATGTTATGTACATTAATATGTCATTCCTGATGAAATGATTGAAGCATATTCCCTATGGTTAAACCCTTTCCATCATACAAAGAATCTGCAGTATAAAACTTCTGGTTTAAAATTTAATGGTAAACCTCTATAAATGAAACCTTAATCATTGAATAGGGATGAAAATATTGTGGCAAAAGGAAAAATGGCACAATGGTTTCAAAAGTCTATATATTGCCTCAGAGGTGTCAGAAAGGGTCTGTATGTGGGAAAGGGTTAATTAACGCATATCGAGGGCTTGGCGTGAAACAGTTGTATCTAAAATTGGTATTTTTTTTACCAAGGTTAATCACATTGCCATAAAGTCTTTATAAGCATTAAATCACTTTTCTTGGTAAACAATGTAAATTTAGGGGCCATTGCTCGTTCTGAGCAATGGCACCTAAATTTGCATTGTTTACAAAGGGGTCAAAATTGCCCATAAACCAGGGTTTTCAAAATAGGTTTTAAGTTACAACCGTTTCACGCCAAGCCCTCGATATGGTCCATACTGTGATGCCACTTACTAAGCTGTGACAATACTTTTATGCCAGAGTTGTCTCATAATTATTTATCTTTGTGAACATTAATTTACAGCTAACTCAAAAAAATCATTTGGTCCAGTGCACTTTCGGTTCTTTGATTAAGTTGTACTTTGTTCAATTGCCCTGGAAATTAACCAATAAAGTACACTTTTGTAAAACCACTTTGCTCTAATTGTAATATATAAATTAAGTATGGTATTGCCTAGGAGCACTGATAGTTATAGTAAGTAAGGCATTTTGTCATTTAAATAATGGCAGACAAAATTGCAATAAAATGTACATTTTTTCTATTACAGACACTTGAATTTGTTTCTCATTAGAGCCATGCTGTCGAAAAAACATCCTCCAAGAGGTAAGTAAGGCAATTTGTCATTTAAATAATGGCAGACAGAATTGCAATAAAAGGTACAATATGTTTATAACAGACTCTTGAATTTGTTTCTTATTAGAGCCATGTTGTAGAAAAGACATTCTCAAGACTTTTCACATGATCAGTAGATAGTCAGATCACGCAACCTGTTAGTATAGTTGCTATAGACAGGGAATTGCTATTCCAAGTTGGTCTTCAGCACAGGCTTAACTGTATTAGGACAATTATTATGATCTTTAAAAGAGTTCTAGATATTATAGTCCAAGAGACAGCAGGGTTTTATTTAACCGAGAAGGTCCAAAAGGTCTGTGGGTATTTTTGGATACCCTAGTATGTGTAGTTTATGGAATGAGGAGTCTTAGTTGCCATCTCTATTCCGATTTCTTTTTATTTTGATGTTTCCGATGGTACCTTGAAAATTTACCGATTCCAAAAATTTGGAGTAGGGGAAACCGAAATGAGTGTAGCTCGCTCAATATCCAACACAAAGTAACAAATTATAGCTTATATGAAAGGTATACAACCCTTCTACCTAATGAATTCAGATATGCAAATTTTAATTATGTCACAGGAGGTCAAAAGGTTAATTGTTTTGGCTGTTGCTTAAAATCTAGCATATTTTTACATCAAACTTCTCTTTAATTTTCATAAAATGCGGTTTATAAAGATTTTTATTGCATGATTGTGTGCTTACATGAGTATAGAAGATTAAAAAATTAGACTTAGCAAGTGGTTATTAGATAACATGCATACTGACTTGTTTCATTTATATTGCGGTTTTCTTAATTTGTTCAATGTTTCCACTATCTGGGGGTAGGGGTAACGTAATGGCATGTAACTTTGTTAGTTTTTATGGTAGCTTAATAGTTTTAGTCTCAAATTAAAGGTATTAGTAAGGAGCATATAGCAAATTACTTAAACCTTTAATTAATTGAGTAATTAGATCGTCAGAGGTCAAAGGTCACAGAAACTCACCCGATTTGTAGGCTAGGGTAGCTCTCGTGCACGTATGTCTTTATAAGGGCCTGAATAGTGTCATAATTGATCTTATTAATTTCTTTTTCTAGTGCCTGTGGAAGAAGCTAAAATAATGACCACAAACGCTCGAATGGATAAATATAATCGAGGAGCCCTGTAATATATATTTTGTAAGTTAAATGGTAAGTCATCTGTTGGTTTTAGTAATTATGATTTGTGTGGAGGACTTTGTCTTATGCTAAATAACTAAAACAAAAGGCAAATTCTCTAGATATGTTTTCTATTTTTAGAAACTTCAACTTGCTATTTGGCCATGGAAAAGTCGGTGCAGCGCATCCATTGCATTATACACGTAGGCGGTAAAACATCAGAGGCGGTGTCCAAATTTAACGATGAACTGTGGAAGACAACAAAACGAGCTGCAGACCAAAGACTGTCCAGATGGAAAGACTCTAAATATAAAACAATATGTGAAAACCTGCCAGAGATTTATGGTGATTCTGATGGATTCCATCGAAAATGCTATCGCAACTTCACTGCTATTCCAAGTGGTACTACAGCTACTACAGTTACAAAGACGACACCCGAGTCGTCTGCGAAACCGATAACACTGTTACGGTCAGAAGTGGAGAGGGTGTCACTTGGTGGTTCAGGGATATTTGTTAATAAATGTCTGTTCTGTGGTAAAGTGACAAGGGGAAAAAATCGAGAATCTCTAGGATTGTGTGAAAGTGACAATGCTGCCGAGAATATTAAAGCTGCCGCAAGAAAACTAAATGACGTTCAATTGCTCACGAAGATTGCCGGAGTTGATTTCCATGCAAAGGAAGTCAGGTACCATCACAGTTGCAGGAGGTTATATTTGAAAAAAGCCGATGACGCAGTTCAACCAAGCACCTCCCAGACGGACAAGTCATGTCGTAATTTTCATAACGAGGCATTTACACAACTGGTTGAATATGTTCAGTCTTTCATAATAGACGGACAGCAGTCCGAGATGCTGCCCTCCGTTTTTCAACGTTACCTGTCCTACTTGTCTGAATGTGGCATCAGTGAAACTCCCTACACTAAGCAAAAACTTGAGGACAAACTTTTGAATCATTTCAGTGGTGTGCTAAAGAGTGGCAAGAGATCTAATAAGGAAGGGAAAATTCTGTATTCAGGTAACGATGCTGACAATGTGTCGTCAGTTGGCTACAAAGTAAATGATGTGGCTCTTCATTTGCGAAGAATGATTCTTGATCTACAAAAGGATTCGGAAGAATTACCACATCCGCTTACTCCTGAAGCTGCAGCCAAAGGCCAGTCAAAGGATATTGATTTGTTAACTCAGTTCTTTCGTGTGTTGTACACAGGAAAACCTGTTACTCGAGATGCCAATGAGAGAGTTGAACGGTATGTGAATTCTTCAGCTGACGATGCAATTTATGCTACTACACGGGGTTTGATTAAGCCTGCCAAACATGTGTTACTGGGCCTAGGATTAAAAAGTCTAATAGGAAGTAGAAGGGTCATAGAAATTATGAATAGGTTTGGACATTCTATTGGATACCACGTGGCAGAGGGTTTAGAGACTGAACTTGCAATGTCTGTTAAAGAGAGGGCAGAATCGATGCCAGATGGTCTTCTGAGGAAAGCAGGTTTGGCAACTGGGTTAGCCTGGGATAACTACGACGAAAACA
This sequence comes from Serripes groenlandicus, assembly GCA_031761405.1. Lineage (NCBI taxonomy): Eukaryota > Metazoa > Mollusca > Bivalvia > Cardiida > Cardiidae > Serripes > Serripes groenlandicus. Next base: position 49,628,543 of record JASEVX010000003.1, read on the forward strand.
CTGAAACGCTGTCGGGTAGTGGAACATTACATGATACTGTTGGCATTTGCTACCAAAATATAGTGGAAGAGACTGCATATTGTAATGTAGACCGTGTAACCATGTCCGCTGCAACATCGCTAGAGAAAATCCCAAGGAGGTTCCAGAAACGGATGTTTGCGGCAATTGATGATGAAGCCAGCATTGATCCGTACAGACCCAAAAAAAAGCCGAAGATTGGTGGCTTTGATTATAACGTAAAGTCAGCACTAGCTCCTTCAAGTCTTCACCAGGCAAAACGAAGAGACATGATATGGACACTTCTATGTCATCGTTACAGTGACACTCCCATGTGGGCAGGGTGGAACTCGTACGTGACGACTGATGACCTACCAAAGCAAAACATCGGCTACATGGAGAATCTATGCCTGCCACCCACAAGGTTGGATGTTGTAGTGGAGACACTTCGTATCTCTCAAAAAGTAGCTAAGGAGTGCAATGAGAAATATGCAATTGTGCATTATGACTTGGCAGTCGCAAAGCCAGCAATGCAGATTCAATACGAAGAATCACCACGATTTGACAATGTCTTCATCTGTTTTGGTCCTTTCCATATAGAGCTATCGTTTTTCGGTGCGATTGGCAATATTTTGTCCGAGTCTGGTTGTCCGCACATACTTGAAGACACGGGCGTTCTGGCTGGAGGGTCTGTAAATGGTTTCATCTCTGGCAAACACTATAATAGATGTAAGCGCCTCCACCCATTGCTTGCACTTGCACTTCGCTTGTTACACATTGATCGCTTTCTTCAGGAGCAAGGTCCCATTCCGGATGCTCTGTTGCAGTCACTAAGTGAGTTACATGACAATCCCATGCCAAGTGTTATAGAAGCTATTGAGCAGAGAGCCGATCATGAAGAATTTTTTAGAAGTTACGATGAATACTGTGAGAAGACCAGATCAGGTACACATGGGAGCACAGCCCAATTTTGGCTAATGTATGTGGAACTAATCGAACTGTACTTAAATTTTAGTAGGTCATATAGAACGAATGAAGTTGACCTCTTCATACATACGCTTGAGAGAATGTGTCCAGTATTCTTTGCTACCAATAGACCCAACTATGCGAGGTGGATGACAAGATATCACTTAAACCTTCTCAACATGGACAGCACCCATCCAGGCATACGAGAAGATTTCCAGAATGGAGCACTCTCAGTTAGACGTACTAATAAATGTTTCTCAAGAACCCCAGTCGATCTTACGCTCGAACAAACCGTAAACGCTGATGCGGCGTCCCGTCTCACTGGAATTACAGCGTTCAACCAGTCAGTATCAGCAAGGAAACGATGGATGATCACAAGGACAGTACGGAGTTCAATAGTTGGTCACTTGTTGACAAAAGTTGGACTGGCAAAGGAAGAGGATGTACAAAAGGACACACGACGGACCCGTGTAGAAAGAGACAACTTAGATCTTCAGAAGTTGATAGCTGGTGTTAACGAGACCATGAATCATTTCGATGAAGATGTAGCAGATACGAAGTTGTACTGCATTTCCACAGGCCAAGTGATGTCTGAAGATATCAAGGATGGTGTGTTGACTCGTTTATCTCAAGGAGAATCACGCTACAACGCTTTCAAAGATGAATGCTTGGCAGACCCTACCCGCTTCGAGAAGCCGATATCAAAGCTGAAGTGCAAGACGTTCGCTTCTGCCATGATTAAAACAAAGCTGAAGGCCAAGGACAAAAAGATTATCGAGCTTAAAGGAACGAGGGACCTGTTTGGTAGACTGGTGATTCTGGCAACTACAAGTAAAGTGGACTTACAGAAGGTGTTTCAATACCCTCTCACACCTGTACCGTTGACACTGGCACAGATTGACGGTTCAATGAACAAGACAGACAAGTCGAAACTGATGCACAATTTAGAAGATCGTTACACTGAAACCAGACCACCTCCACCTGGACATGTTTACATGCAGGATGCAATGTTTCTACTCCAAGCTCTCGTGAACTGTCCCGAGACATTTGGTGCAATCGCTAAGGTGATATTGACGAGATTATGCAAAGTGACAAGTAGTGAAATACATTTTGTCTGCGATACCTATCCTACGGGCTCCATCAAGGATATTGAAAGGGCATGTCGGGCTAAAGGGGAAGTATCCGACTTGAGAGTAACCGGTGCCGATCAGAGAAGGCCAAAAGATTTCAGCAAACTACTTCGGTCAAGTGTATTCAAGACGTCCTTCATTGAATTCCTCTCTGAAGAGTGGAAAAGAGACACATATGCGGAAATACTGGGTAACAATACTGTTATCATGGGATTAGAAAAGGTCTGCTATTGCTTCCGTGTTGGCGAAAATGGTTCCATAATCAGATATCGTGTAGAGGGGCTGGATTGTAACCATGAGGAGGCAGATACGAGGCTTGCTTTGCACCTTGCATACGTGGCAGAACATACTCACTTGCCAGATGTGGTCATCCGCTGCAATGACACAGATGTTCTAGTCATACTTCTCTATCATCTAGGGACAGGCAACATCAAGGCAAACGTGTGGATGGATGCAGGTGTTGATGGCAATAACACTAGGCGTTATGTGGATGTTACCGGTTTATCAAAGGAACTTGGTCCTGATCTGTGCTCTGCCCTCCCTGGCATACACTCTTTCACTGGGTGTGACTACACGGCGGCGTTCCTACGGAAAGGAAAAGTGCGACCACTGAAATTGATGGAGAAGTCTTACATTGCACTATTTGCAGAACTAGGAGACTCCCCAACTGTAACAAACATTTCAGGTTTCGAAGCATTCCTCTGTGATTTATACGGGAAACCAAAGACCAATAGTATTTCAGCAGTACGTTTTGCTATTTTTCGGGACAAGTACGCACCAACAAATACAGCCAGTCCACTTGATAAGCTGAGAGGTGCCGATTCCAGTGTACTGCCGCCTTCACGTCCAGTACTTGTAGAGAAGGTCAGAAGAACCAACTACGTATCGTACATGTGGAAGAAGGCAACGGACCAATATTTGCCTGATCTGAATCCGACAGACCATGGATGGGAAATGAGAGAAGGTCATCTTGCACTCCAATGGTTCAAGGGCGCACAAATACCAGACGATATCTCACAAAGATTAGACACAGAAACCTTCACTCAAGATGTAGAGGGAGAGGATGAACTACTAATTGCCTCATCCGACTCGGATTCTGCTGATTCAGACTATGAGGATTAGTCTCAAACATACCCCAAAATTACTTATACCTCGAGCTATAAAATGACTTGGACGTATGCAGACTAACATTTTCATCATATGCCTATGAATTATTGGCCAAGTTTCACACATTTTGACCTCGTTAATTCAATGAATAAAGCAGTTCGTTAGTTAATACTTTATACTTCCAATGATTGATACTTTACTGCAACCAGATATGATTCGAAACAACATCTCGTGGATTTGTTCACTGATTGATGGCGACTGGTGAGTTTCTGTGACCTTTGACCTCTGACGATCTAATTACTCAATTAATTAAAGGTTTAAGTAACTTGCTAGATGCTCCTTACTAATACCTTTAATTTGAGACTAAAACTATTAAGCTACCATAGAAACTAACAAAGTTACATGCCATTACATTACCCCTACCCCCAGATAGTGGAAACATTGAACAAATTAAGGAAACCGCAATATAACGGAAACAAGCCAGTATGCATGTTATCTAATAACCACTTGCTAAGTCTAAGTTTTTAATCTTCTATATTCATGTAAGCACATAATCATGCAATAAAAATCTTTATAAACCACATTTTATGGAAATTATAGAGAAGTTTGATGTAAAAGTATGCTAGATTTTAAGCAACGGCCAAAACAATTGACCTTTTGACCTCCTGTGACGTAATTAGAGATTTAAAATTTGCATATCTGAATTCATTAGATAGAGGGGTCGTATACCTTTCATATAAGCTATAATTTGTTACTTTGTGTTGAATATTGACTGAGCTACACCCATTTTGGTTTCCCCTACCCCCAATTTTTGGAATCGGTAAAATTTCAAGGTACCATCGGAAACATCTAAATAAAAAAAAATCGGAATAGAGATGGCAACTAAGACTCCTCATTCCATAAACTACACATACTAGGGTATTCAAAAATACTCACAGACCTTTTGGACCTTCTCGGTTAAATAAAACCCTGCTGTTTCTTGGACTATTATACCCCTCTCCCACACAACAAATTTGCAGTGTACAACTTATTATTAACCCTTTCCCTCATATAGACGCTTTCTGACGCCTCTACAGCAGACAGCCTTTTTGAAAACATGGTGACAAAAGCAGAAATTGCTCGAAACGAGCAATTTCTCCTTTTGCCACAATTTTTTTGTTTTTCACTTTAAGTCATAGGTTATCCATTCAATTATAGAGATTTTCTGTTTTTTGTCAAAAAATGTTCAAAGTCGTCTGCTGCAGAATTGTCGTATTTCAGGGAAAGGGTATATATACAGAAAAACCCTTATAAACCCTTTCCAAAATACAACAAATCTGCAGCAGACGACTTTGAAAACACATTGGTTAAATATTATGGAAACTCTCTTTCAGGGAAAGTTAAACTATTGAAAAAAATTGAAAACAATGTGGCATAAATACAAATCGCTCATTATCTCCTTTTGCCACAATGTTTTTAAAAGTTGTCTAATGCGGAGGAATCAGTAAGCTTCTCTATATGTGGCAAAGGTTTAATAAGAGTATAAATACTGAATTGAGTAGAAAACATCTATTATAAAAAGAGGAAAAATGTTTTTAAAAGTCGTCTGCTGCAGATGTGTCATAATGGGTCTGCATGTGGGCTTCACAAACGCAACAAATCTGCAGCAGACTTTGAAAACATTATGATTAAGTAATACAAATGAAAACTCTCTCTAAATAGAAGATCAGTTACTGAATTAAGTTGAAAATACTGTGGCTAAAGGAGATATACTGCTCATCATGAGCAATTTTCTCTTTCTGGTATAATGTTTTCAAAAGTAGTCTTCTGCCGAGACGTCAGAAAGCGTCTGTCTGTGAAAATGGTTTAAACACTTTAGGTTTGTTTTCCTGTGATTTGGCTCATTTGAACGTAAAACCTATCATTTACCCCTCTCCAGTCAAATATAATAAGCATTACCTTTTTGTCTGGCAGAAAAATAACCCCTGAGAATTGTCTACAGTTTTGAAATAATGAACTCTAAAATAACAGTAGCTTTACAATTGTTGTCCTTTCGTTACCACAATATAAATCTGCTGCAGATGACTTTGACAATAACTAGCCATATTAACCCTTTCCCACATACAACAAATCTGCAGCAGACGACTTTGAAAATGACTACTAAAAATTGTCTGCTGCAGACCCACCCTTTCCCACATACATGTACCAAAAATATGTAGCAGAAAACTTTTAAAACATAAAATTAATGATCAAACAATTATTGAAAAAAGTTGAAAACATTATGTGGAAATTTCTCCTTTTGTCACGATGTTTTCAAAAGTCGTCTGCTGCAGATGAGCCAAAATGTGTCTATAGGTGGGAAAGGGTTCAGGTTAAAAATCTCAATCAAGAAAACGTATTGATATCATAATTGAAGCGATTTTAAAACATTGTGACAAAAGCAGAAACTTATAATTATGAGCAATTTCTCCTTTAGCCACGTTGTTTTCGAAACTTGTAGGCTGAATGTAATAAATTTGTTGGCACATGGGAAGGGGTTAAGTTACTGTCCCTTCACAACATACAACAAATTTGAAGCAGACGACTTTGAAAACATTTATCCAAACATGTTGTTATGAAAGAACAATTGTTGCATAATGTTGAATGTTTTCAACAGTCACCTTTTGCAGAGTGGCTTTAAAGCATTATGCATGTGGGAAAGGGTTAAAAAATAATCTAACATTCATTTTTGTTTCATCTTTATAACAATCATATATCTTCAGAATACTTTAAAAATCAGATACACACACAAGTCATGTATAGCTGAAAAACCGACTTGGTGGTGTAGTGGCAGAAAATTGTTGAAAGGAGCGTAGCACACGAAAACAATCAATATAGTTGAAAATATATTGGGAAAAGTTGAAAAAGGTAAACAAGAAATATCTTAAAAAAGAACGGCGATCAATATGAGAAAACACTAAGAAATAAAAAATGCGCATACGTCACATGACTGGCGATTACGCAAGGCAAGTTCCAAGAGATGTATAAGTTTCAATTGAAGATAAATAACTAAAAAATTATCATGTTCAAAAATAACTAATACTTTTCTCTTAAATATTATATTTCATACGTTTCCACTGATTTTTTTTACTGAAATTTATTTTTTAAGGAATTAAGGAAAACAATTAAAGGTTATAGTATGCAGAACATTTCGTTTTAAAACTTCACCTTATTAGTGCCTCTCGTAGGATCGCCAACTTAACTATGAACCAATCAACGTTTCATTTCCTTTATTTCTTCGACATTATTCATTAAATACAACATTTGATTGGTCTACAATCTAGATCGTTTGTTTAACATCTAGGTCAAAACTGAGGTTAAACAGCTTTCAGCTGAAAAAATAATCTGGTCCTCTCCATCACCGAGCTAAAACATAAATATGCCAGTTGTTCCATTATTCCAATGTGATTTCAACCCTTTCTGACATATTCATGCATTCTGACACGTCTACAGCAGACGACTTTCGCCATAATGTTTTCAACTTTTGTCTGACGCAATTAATCAATGATATAAACCTGATCTCTCACACTCAAGGCTTTATAATAACCCTTTCTGACATACAGACACTTTCTGACGCCTCTGCTGCAGGCGACTTTTGAAAACACTGTGACAAAAGGAGAAATTGCTCAAAACGAGCAATTTCTCCTTTTGCCACAATGTTTTCAACTCTATTTAATAGTTGAATCCTCATTTACTGAGATTTTTCAGATTTTTGTCAATATGTTTCTGAAAGTCGTCTGCTGCAAAACTGTTATATCAGGGAAAGGGTTAACTTCTTTATGATAGAGGTGGTAATTAACCCTCTCCAACCTATATTATGCTGTCTGAGGCGTCTGCAGGAGACGACTTTTGAAAACATTGTTGCAAAAGGAGAAATTGCTCATAATGAGCAATTTAATATTTAATAATCAAACTCTCAATTTTGGAGATTTTTTACTACAATGCCAATATGTTTTCAATGTCGTCTCCTAAAGAGTTGTTGTATGTGGGAAAGGGTTAATACTTCCCCATCTACAAACAATTCTGCAGCAGATTCTTTGAAAACATAAATTAGACACAAATGTGAAACAAAAAAAATAATGTATAAATATTATAAATAGTAAAAAACAGTAGCAATTGAAGCAATTGCTCATTATGAGCAATTTCTCCTTTTACCATTATGTTTTCAAATGTTGTCTGCTGAAGAGGCATCACAAGGCTTCTGCGATTGGGAAAAGGTTAAGATGTAGATCATCCCAAACCCACTAATGAGCTATGAGAACTCAGAGTTTAAAAAATGTCCACTGACTTTCAAGATTTTATGTCTATATATGTGGTATTTAATTTGTTTGTGGGTAAAATGTATAGTCATAATAGAGCTTGAGAGTAAACCTAGTCTTGCTACACATCTAGCCTTTCGTTAGTAAATTTCTACTTTTGCCATAATATTTTAAAATTTGACTACTGGAGATGGATCAAATTGCATCTGCATGAAAGAAAAGGGTTATATATAATTATATACTCCCAGATTGAATTCTGGATGGACCAATCAACAAAATGTCATAAATTGAGACTCTTTGAAGGGAAGCAATTTTCTCAATTTACTTTAATTGACAATGTTACAGTTAAATTGCTGTTCCAACTTGATTTCTGTTCTTCTGCACGCAAGTACATTTTCACAAGAGGGCTTGATTGAGTAGGAAGGGCAAGCTTTCATTATCACTGTCTGGCTGTTTTATGTCAACAGGAAAGTTGGTAATGAATAGGGTTTTCAACCCAGGGTTCATCAGCCGTACTCACTCACTGTTCGTATTAACCCTTTCCCATATATAGACATACATGCAATCAAACCTGTGTTTAAGACCACCATATATTGATCAATATTTTCTGCATAAAGGACCTTGTAATTAAAGACCACCTGCAAACAGAGACCGGATTGTTCACTTCTCATGGGTGGTCTTTAAATAAATGTTGGAATGTGCTTTGATGCCTCTACAGAAGACGACTTTTGAAACCATTGCAGTAAATGGAACAAGAGGCCCAAGAGCCTCGGGCCAGTATCGCTCCACGGCAAAAATAAAATCTCCAAACAGCCATATCAGGCAAAATAGCCCGGCCCTCTGGCAGCCATGTTTTTCGACCAATCAATATGGCTTGAAGGAATCTGATAGAGGGTCTCCCAAGGAACATTTCTACAAAATTATTTGAAAATCAGTCCGACACTATCGGAGAAGAAGATTTTTTAAGTTTTCACTATAGCCATATAAGGCAAAATAGCCCCGCCCTCTGGCGGCCATGTTTTTCGACCAATCAACATGGCTTGAAGGAATCTGATAGAGGGTCTCCCAAGGAACATTTCTACAAAATTATTTGAAAATCAGTCCGACACTATCAGAGAAGAAGATTTTTTAAGTTTTCACTATAGCCATATAAGGCAAAATAGCCCCGCCCTCTGGCGGCCATGTTTTTCGACCAATCAACATGGCTTGAAGGAATCTGATAGAGGGTCACCCAAGGAACATTTCTACAAAATATTTTGAAAATTGGCCCGACACTTTTTTGAGTTTACACTATTTTGTTATTTCGGTTGCCATGGAAACCAGAATTTTGCATGGATCCAAAACATTCAAAGGAATTTAGAAGAGGACATTGAGAGGATGCTTCCTATGAAGTTTCATCCGAATTGGCCAAGTGGTTAGGGAGAAGTTGTTTGAAGCAAAAATTTAACGGGCGGACGGACGGACGCACAACGGACAATTCGCCATGACATAAGCCAGTTGAGCTAAAAATTGCTTTTAACGAGTAATTACTGCCTCAAACAAAGAATTTAGGACATGAAATATAGATTTTGTATAGAACTTGGTTTCAGCTCAAGATTACAGATTTGCATCAATTTATATCTTCCCCACATGCAGCAAATCTGAAGAAGACGTACATAAATGATCAACAATTATTGAGTAAAGTTGAAAACAATGTGGTAAAAGTAGCAATTGCTCGTTACGTTGTTACGCTGTAGATGAAAATACGTCTCAAAGCTATGTCTGGGAAAGGATTATTAGATAAAATGTCAATCTAACATTGTCCTCCTATGATTTATTTTTTCTTAAGCCACTCTTCAAATGCCGATGCATCTTAGAGAAGAAACGCTGATTATATTTATTTCATCCTTGACAAGTCCAACATTTTGCTTGATGTCATCATTCCATCTTTGACAATCAAATAACATCAAATATCGGAGTATTGGATAATCAAATAATGTGTTTACGTGCCTTTTGGTAACAACACCCAACACTTTATAACCCTTTCCCTTCATATAGACGCTTTCTGACGCCTCTGCAGCAGACGGCTTTTTGAAAACATAGTGACAAAAGAAGAAATTGCTCAAAACGAGCAATTTCTTCTTTTGACACAATGTTTTCCACTTTTAGTCATAAGTTATCAGTTCAATTATCGAGATTTTCTATGTTTTGACAAAATACGTTCAAAGTTGTCTGCTGCAGAATTTTCGTATGAGGGAAAGGGTTAAGGCTGTGTACCTTGGGGTCTTCTATTTACTCTTTCCCATGTATAGTCAAACCTGTGCTAAAGACAACCTTTGTTTAGCAATTCCCTGCCTAGAGCAACTTTACTTTTAATTACCCAATGTAATTATTTTCTGCATGAATGACCCTTAATTAAAGACCACCCTAGAACAGAGACCAGATTCTTCTCTTCCCATGGGTGGTCTTTTTAACGCTTTCCCTTATATGATAATTCTGCAGCAGACGACTTTGAACATATTTTGACAACAAATAGAAAATCTCTACAATTGAATGGATAACCTATGGTTAAAAGTGGAATCAAAATTGTGGCAAAAGGAGAAATTGCTTGTTTTGAGCAAACTTTTCTTTTGTCACAATGTTTTCAAAAAGATGTCTGCTACAGAGCTAGGCGTCAGAAAGCATCTATATGAGGGAAAGGGTTAATCACAGGTTTGACTGTACAACAATATTGCAGCAGACATTGTATCACCTAAATCTTTATCAACATGATGCGCCCATTTGTCCAGTTAAAACACTTTTCCCTTAGTTTGAGCAAAAGTAGCAACACTCTTTGTATTAATACCCCACAAACAACAAAATTGCAGCAGACGAATTTGAAAATATGTAGTAAAAAAATTTGGGAAAACCTTTAAAATTAATATTTAATTTATAGCACAAAGTTGAAAACTGTGTGGCAAAAGGAGAAATTGCTCATTATGAGCAATTTCTTCTTTTGTCGCATTGTTTTCAGAAGTCATCGATCTGCTGCAGATGCATCGCAGTGCACCAGTCCTGTCATTCATTGACAGCCATTCAGAGTCCTAGATAAAGAGGAGTAATGAATGAATGAATGTTTATTGTTTTACGGCGCATCGACAGCTAAGGTCATTTAGCGCGCATTTAAATTTAATTAATCATGATCCCTGGGTAAACAAACCAGTACTAGGCTAGAAAATGTGCTTTGTCCAAGGGCACTCCACCATGACCGTAGTGTCGCGACTGCTAACCACTCGACCACAGCGGATTCCTTATATAAAGAGGAGTAATCTAGTTATAGTTCCTCAGACGTTAACACAATAACTTTCTATCACTTTGATGGTGTAGTGGTCCAGCGTCTGCCTCAGGTGCGGGAGGTCGCGGGTTCGATGCTGGCCGTGTCATACTAAAGACTTTAACAAGAGGGCCATGATGGCCCTGGATCGCTCACCAGATTTTTATTTCTTTCACTTTAGCCATATAAGCCCCGCCCCAGTGCGACCATAGTTTTCGACGAACCAACATGGCTTTAAGGAATCTGATAGAGGGTCACCCTAGGAATATTTGTACAAAAATATTTGAAAATTGGCCTAACACTTTCGGAGGAGAAGATTTTTTATGTTTTCACTAAAGCCATATAAGGCAAAATAGCCCCGCCCTGTGGCGGCTTTGTTTTTTGACCAATCAACATGGCTTGAAGGAACCTGATAGAGGGTCACTTAAGGAACATCTCTACAAAATTATTTGAAAATCGGTCAGACACTTTCAGAGGAGAAGATTTTTTAAGTTTCACTATAGCCATATAAGGCAAAATAGCCCGCACCCTGGCGGCCATGTTTTTTGACGAATCAACATGGCTTGAAGGAATCCGATAGAGGATCATCCAAGGAACATGTCTACATAATTATTTGAAAATCTGCCAGCCAGTTTTAGAGAAGAAGAATTTTAAAGGTTTTTTTCGATTCATTGCCATGGAAACAAGAATTCTGCATGGATCCCAAAAATTTGAAGGAATTCTGGTGAGGTCATTGAGAGGATGCTTTCTGTGAAGTTTCATCCCAATTGATCCACTAGTTACTGAGGAGAAGAAGTTGACGCACACCGCACGCCGGACAAAAGGCGATCACAATAACTCACCTTGAGCTAAAAATGATAGTAAAATGATTGCCCTCCTTGGCGCTCAGCGTTGCAGGGTTAGAATTGCGACTGACTGCATGCCTGGTGTCAGGATTAATGGACAGGTAGTACTGGTAATTTACCAAGACAACTCCATGATGTAACTGAACAAGCCAGTATCGCTCCACTGCATTAGGCAAAATCACTATAGCCATATAAGGCAAAACAGCCCCACCCCCTTTTGGCCATGTTTATTGACCAATCAACATGGCTTGAAAGAATCTGATAGATGGTCACCCAAGCAACATTTCTGCAGTATTTTTGGAAGGGTCAGATACTTTTGAAGAAGATTTTTCAAGTTTTCGCTAGAGCAATATAAGGCAAAACAGCCCAGCCCCCTAGTGGCTATGTTTTTTGACCATGTTATTTGACCAAACAACTTGGTTTAAATGAATCTAATAGAGGGTCACCCAAGATACATTCCTACAAAATTATTTGGAAAGTGGCCAATTAAATACTTTTGGAAAAGAAGATTTTTAAAGTTTTCACATAATAGCCAATTATAAATAGCAAAACATTTGAAAATCGGCCAACCGGCTTGGGAGTCGAATATTCTTTAGGTTTCTTTTGGTTGCTATGGAAATCAGAATTATGTATGGATCAAACATTGAAGGAACTTTGGAGAGGAAATTGAAAGGATGCTATCTGTGAATTTCAATCCAATTGACCCACTGGTTACAGAGGAGAAGATGTTGACGCCTGCAAACATGCACATACGACAGACAATTTGCAAAGACATAAACTTAAAGCCAGTGGAGCTAAAAATTGTTGAAAACGGTGTGAAACACAAATAAATTAATCAACCTTTAAAAAAAAAAATCTACCCAAACTAAATTTGTCTAAATTATAAATATAAAAAGAAACTCATTTTTTTTTTAAAGGATTCCTAAATGAAAATGATAAAATATAAACAGAATCATTCTTTTTTATTTTTAACTATATCTTATAGCAGAGCAATACATGTATATCAAACAAACAGGATGAAATGCTCTTCATTAGCAGAATCCCTTTTCAACATTATTTTATAAGTTTAAAAAATACCACATTTGGACAATTTCTCTGCAGCAGATGACTGTTGAAAACAAATTCTCTTTTTGCCACGATGTTTTCAAAAAACATCTGCTGCAGAGACGTCGAGGAAGTTTCTGTATTGGGAAATGGGTTTAAAAGAAAAAGGAAATATAAGAACAAATAATGTCAGAAGTGAAAAGCCGGAAAAAAGGTCAAACATAAAATAATTTCTAACCACCATGACTACAATTACACATAATAATCTGCTTAAGGCAACACGGACGTGGACTGGGGAAACTAAATAAGGTGGCTGGAAGCAGGATAATCCATTACAACACATTTCTGGCCACATAAATCACACATAATGACTGCTGGTCCCATTATTGAAGATGATAGCAGCATCCTTACATCTGCGCTTCATATTACTTAAAAGATTTATAAAGTTGTTTATTACCTTTTCATCTTTGACGGCTCTTCCTAGAATCATGCAAGGTCTCAAATAAGGATGCAGACATATTTAACCCTTTCCCTCAAACAGACACTTTCTGATGCCTGATCTTTTTTTTGTGAATAGCCGTCTGCTGAAGATTTGTTGTATGTGGGAAAGGGTTAAGATATTGTGAGAAAAAAATGAACACTTTCTCATTCCCCTCAACATCAGATTTTACATCTGCATTTATATTACTCTCAAATGTCTGGAAACTCTGCACTTTTTGTCAGAAGTGTTTTAAGTTTAATATAACTTTTTAAAAAAAAAATCATTATAGTGCATGATTCATCTTTACAAATATGTTTTGCGTTTTAACTGGTACTTATCATTTTGAAATTTTCTTATATAATTGTATAAATCATATTTTGTATCCATTATGTAAATTTTAATTATAATCTAGGCAAAAATATGGAAAAACTCTATAATTGAAAATAACTTTTTAAAACATAGAAAATCTCCATAGTTGAATGGATAACCTATGACAAAAAGTGGAAAACATTGTGGCAAAAGGAGAAATTGCACATTTTGTGCAATTTCTTCATTTGTCACTTAATGTTTTCAAAAAGCCATCTGCTGCAGAGGCGTCAGAAAGCGTCTATATGAGGGAAATGGTAAAATAAATTTCTTTTGGCACACCGATTTCAAAAGTCCTCTGCTTCAGATGCATATGATTGTAGTCTGCAAGTGTGGAAGGTTTTATGCATCTGCAGTAACAGTAAAAACTCTGCACAGTCTCAACAGAATCCTCTGTGTTGGTCCACATGTAAAACATCCCTTTTTTTGACAAGCAAACCCTATGAACCCTAAAGAATCGTCCCTGGTGAGTAAGACGATTCTTTTAAGTACCCACAACATAGTTTTTGGTTTAGTAATAAGAGAGATGATGTTGGGACATTTAAGACCAGTTTACTCCCCTTTATCTTATCCTCTGATTAAACAAGAGGGCCATGATGGCCCTAGTTTGCTCACCTGAATTATACAATGTACTGTAAAACACATCAAGACAATTATTCTGAATGCAACCTCCACAGTGTTAACAAGATTTTCCTTCATTTGGCCTAGTGATCTATATTTTTTTACCTGATATGACCCATTTTCCAACATGGACTAGATATATCATCAAGACAACATTCTGACACAGTTTCAACTTGCTCAAAGTAAAAATGCGGCCTCCAGAGTTTGAACAATATTTTCCTTTATTGACCTTGTTTCTGACCCAATATTCGAACTTGACCTAGATATACTTCAGACAAACATTCTGACCAAAATTTCAAGCTGCTGAAGCAAAAAATGCGGCATCGAAAGTGTTTACAAGATTTTCCTTCAATCTGGCCTAACTGTGAGCTAGATTCTGACCCAATATGACCCATATTGGAACTTGACCTAGATATCATCAAGACAATTATTGTGACCAAAAAAGCGGCTTCTACAAAGTTAACAAGATTTTCCTTCAATTTGGCCTAGTGACCTAGATTCTGACCTAATATGACCCATATTTGGACTCGACCTAGATATCATCAGGACAAACATTCTGATAAAGTTTCAACATGCTCAAGTTGAAAATGTGGCCTCTAGAGTGTTAACAAGATTTCCCTTCAATTTGACCTAGTGACCTAGTTATTGACCTCATATGGCCCAGTTTCAAACTCGTCCAAGATTTGATGGAGATGAATGTTCTGATAAACTTTCATAAAGATATAGCCTGTATAATGTTAACAAGTGAAAATATTGACGAAGGACGAAGCACAACGGCCGGATGCCGGACAAAATGTGATCATACGACAATTCTGCAGCAGACAACTTTGAACATATTTTGTCAAAAAATAGAAAATCTCTATAATTGAAGGAATAACCTATGACTAAAAGTAGAAACATTGAGGCAAAAGGAGAAATTGCTCGTTTTGAGCAATTTCTTCTTTTGTCACTATGTTTTCAAAAAGCCGTCTGCTGCAGAGGGGTCAGAAAGCCTCTATATGAGGGAAAGGGTTTAAACACCACTTTCAACAGAATTTAAGTTCTATCACAACATTTTATGGGTTTATTATTATAGAATACAATTGATATTACAGATCCCTAAACACCATTGCATCAGTCAATATATTTTTCCTGCATCCCTTAGCGCCAAGGAAGGTCTATACAAAAGTCCCGAAAACGCCAGTATCGCTTCACTTTCATTAGGCAAAAAATAATCCACTGTTATAGAGCCATAGGCAAAACAGCCTTGTCCCCTGGTGGCAATACTTTTCGACCTATCAAGATATGCATGGAGGAATCTCAAAGAAAGACATAAAATGAACATTTCTACATAATCATTTAACAAGGAACAGTTTGACAAATTTATTTTTAAATTAAGTTTTTCTATAATCATATAACACAAAACATCCCCGTCCCTGGTGGCCATGTTTTTCAACCAATCAACATGGCTTGAAGGAATCTGTTAGAGAGTCACCCAAGACTTAAACATTTCTACAAAACTATTTGGAAATCTGCCAGATGCTTTTGGAGAAGAAGATTTTGAAAGCCTTCTGAGAGAGTCATCCACGGAACATTTCTATAAAACTATTTGATGAATTGGCCAACCAGTTTGGGAGGATATTGAGAGGATGCTTTCTGTAAAATTTCATCCCAATTGACGCACAAGCTAACTAGATGTTGACCGATGCACACACGAAGGACAATTTGCCATGACATAAGTTCAACAGGCTTACAGCCAGTGGAGCTAATAAAAAGTAAAAAATAACTAAAAAAGAATGTAAACCAAAACAAACATAACTCACACAATAAACTACAACTTAAATCAACAACATGCAGGGATAAAGACAACATCTACAACTGCACCTCTGGGACCATCTCCGCCGACAACGCATGCCAAACTTCGTATTTCTGGTCCGGGTACTTCAAACAGTCGTACCAGTGCTTCAACCTCTCACCTTTGGATGTTATGCCCAGCATTACACCACCTGCAATGTTGATAATTTTTATGTTAAGTATTATTAGGTTCTAACCCTATCCCATAATACAGCAAATCTGCAACAGACGGCATTTAACCCTTTCCCTCATACGACAATTCTGCAGCAGACGACTTTGAACATATTTTGTCGAAAAATGGAAAATCTCTTTAATTGAAAGGATAACCTATGACTAAATGTGGAAAACATTGTGGCAAAAGGAGAAATTGCTCGTTTTGAGCAATTTCTTCTTTTGTCACTATGTTTTCAAAAAGCTGTCTGCTGCAGAGGCGTCAAAAAGCGTCTATATGAGGGAAAGGGTTAAAACAATTCAGTCAAAACTATGGGAAATGAATGATCAATAATTTTTATTGAGTAAAGTTGATTGTGCTATTCTCCTTTCCCTGCAATGTTTTCAAAAGTCGTCTGCTGCAGAGGCGTCGGAAAACATCAGTATGTGGGGAGGGGTTAATGCTGTTTTCAACAATATTTCACATGTATCATTCCCCTGTGAAATGTTGTTCTTGAAATTATGAACTTTTCATGCCACTGATGAACTGTTCATGAACTGCCATTAAATAGTTCTTAATCACAGTTCAAGAACTTTAGTTCATGAACAGTAAGACCAACTTGTTCGTGAACTGTTCAAGAACTGAAGAAGAACATGGCAAATTCTTAACAAGTTCATAAACATCTGTCAAGTGTAATTCAAGTACTTTTAATGAACCCTATAAGTTCTTATTCTGTTCTTGAATAGTAAGTTTAATATAAATATATCACTGATTTTAAAATGATATTTAATTAAATTACAATGACTTTTTAACTCAATGTGAATCTCTTAAACTACCAATCTGAATAGAGACATAAGAACATTTATAGATCACTTCTAGAACACTTCTAGAACACTTCTAGAACCAAAGAAGTTCTTATAAATGTATTATAGTGAACACTTTTGAAATCTTCTTGTCAAAAGTAAAGGCCCTAGTGAAAAACATTAATGCAATTCCAGTGAAATTTATTTGTTACCTGCTATGTTACTGCAATACCAGTGGAATAACCAAAAATACCACTGGAACTGAACTTGAATTTGAAATATACCAAGGGAGTTAACTCAAGCATAAAACACAGGAACTCTTCAAAAAGAAGTTAGTAATGTTTACTACTTCCTTTACGTTTTTTGGTGGGAGAAATATGTTGTGTTTCAAAGGCACAGAGAAGTTTTTTCTAATTTCTTATGAACAACTTGATGGGCACATTTGGTAAATGTCTTAAATTTTACATTGTTTATTAAATTAGCAAATTGTATTGTGCTATGTCATAAACAATATGTTTATATTGGTGATTTATTTAAGTATCACATTGCCACATGTGAAAGAAGCCAATTGTCTTCATATAAAAAATATTTTTATAGATTACTGGTTCAACTATGTTTCAATGAACCAGAATATTTTCTGTACATAATCTGCACAGGCTTCCTGTATTTTCTTCTGTACAAAATCTGGTTCTTAGGTCCACCCAGACTATTTCATACACTGGTTACCACCCAATTCAACATGAACTGTTCATGAACTGTTCATAAACAGTAGTTCTTGAACTGTTCATGAACTGTAGTTCTGGAACTGTACATGAACTGTAGTTCTGGAACTGTTCATGAGTGATAGTTCTTGAACTGTTCATGAACAATCCATGAAGAGAAAATGGCACAATGAATTTGCACTGGAAAAAGTTCTTGAACAGTTCATGTTTAAAAAGAAAATCAAGAATGTTTCATGAATTTTCAGTTCTTGAACAATTCATGAACTTTTTAATGACAATGTTTCCTGAATGTGTCATGAACTGTTCATGACCTGTTCATGAACTACATATTTAAGAACTTTTTAAGAATTTGTGCCATTTTATCTTCATATACATCCCATGAACTGTTCATGAACCAGGTACCTGAACTTTGCATGAATTATACAAGAATTGTTCATGAACAGTAATTATTCATTTCACAGGGGTTGTAACAGAACATATATATGTAACAGAACATATATCACTGTTACAGAACATATATCACTGTAACATAACATAATTATCTCACTGTAACAGAACATATATATTACTATAACAGAACATATACCACTGTAACAGAATATATATCACTGTAACATAACATATAGTTCTGTTACAGCACATAATACCACATATCACTGTTACAGAACATAGAACACTGTTACACAACAGAGAACATGTATCACTGTTACATAACATATATCACTGTAACAGAACGTATATCAACGTTACAGAACATAGAACACTGTTACAGAACAGATAATACATATCACTGTTACATAGCATATATCACAGTAACAGATCATATATCACTGTTACATAGCATATATCACTGTAACAGAACATATTATATACATGATCACTGGGTGAATTACCAAGAATGTGGCGAAGAAATATGCCTTGCAAAAGGGTACACCATCATGCGGGGACCCAGGATAACCATTAAAAGAGTAATTAGACTACTCCTTTTGTCATAATGTTTTGAACACTATTTCATAATTGTGCATTCATTTATTGAGAATTTTCAAATTTTCATATTTTTGTCTCAAGATGTTTTCGGAGCCATCTGCTGCAGATTTGTTGTAAGAGGGAAAGCGTTAAAAGTCATCTGCTCTAAAGGCTTACAAGTTAATTTGTTGAATTGAGATTGCGATCCTCGCCAAACAATTATGTAAAAGAATGCTACCATCTTGGTATACCAGTTACTAAAAAAAATCTGTTTTAAATTTTGTGGACTATGTTGGGTGCCTCAAAAATTGCTCAATTTGACATGGTGACCAACATTTTGACCTAGTTACCTACATTTTGACCCAATGTGACTTAGTTTCAAACATACACTGCACTTGATGAAAATGAATGTAATGATGACTTTCATGAAGATTTGATGAAAAAATTATGGGTCAAACTTATTGAAACTAGCAGTCTGACATTTCCCTCAGGAGGTTAACATTTTCATCAAATCCATCCAACCATGCCGAAAGTATGGCTCCAGACGGATGGATGGATGGATGGACAGACAGAAGGATGGACAACACAAAACCAATATCCCATCAATCTGACATGGTCAAAATTGAGTTCACAGTAAACCTCAGAAATTAACTTTTTCCCACCTACAAATGCATTTTGACACATCTGCAGAAAAGACTTGTAAAACATTGTAGAGAAGAAATTTTGATAACAATACTTTCACTGAAAGAAATTTTCCATACTGTTGCAGATATGTTTTCAAAGTTGCCTGCTGCAAATTTGTTGTATGTCGGAAAGAGTTTAAAATATAACAATAGCACCACGAAGAAACGCAAAAACTTGTCTGTCTTTTTCTAAGGGGCATTTCTGAATGATTATTAACCCTTTCCCTCATATAGACGCTTTCTGACGCCTCTGCAGCAGACGGCTTTTTGAAAACATAATAACAAAAGAAGAAATTGCACAAAACGTGCAATTTCTCCTTTTGTCACAATGTTTTCCACTTTTAGTCATAGGTTATTCATTCAATTATAGAGATTTTCCAATATTTGATAAAATATGTTCAAAGTCGTCTGCTGCAGAATTGGCGTATGAGGGAAAGGGTTAAAATCAAAATGATGTGGCTTCGTATGGATATGCATATTGTTCCTAGGAACATTGCATGTATGTGTACTGTAGTTTCATTTGAAAATGTTGAACAGTTTCTAAGTTATGAGATAAGGTTAAAGTTTTGTGACAACGCGGACGACAACTACCACGCCAAGCTTTGAATAACAGATGAGCTAAAAATTACTTCACCTATAAAATCATTTTTCCCAAGGTCTTTGTCCCACACTGTAACCTCTAACGTCTTTTTGGCCAGCTCGTTGTGCTTTATTTGATAGGTAAACTCCTGAAATGTGAAAAAAAAGGAGAGTTTAACCTGTGTTAAAAGACCACCATGGTCTTTGTTCACAGGTGGTCTTTAATTACAGGACCATTAACCCTTTCCTTCATATGGCAATTCTGCAGCAGACAACTTTGAACGTACTTTGTCAAACAAGAGGCCCATGAGGGCCTATGCTCTACTGGTATGGTTCTTTGGTCATTTTCAATCCAGAGCATGTATGTATGGTGAAGATCGGATAGTAAATGGAGGCTTTTTTGTGTTCACAAGCTGTATTATAGCAATTTTTACAATTTCATGGGCCATAATCCAGTCTTGCATGGGCGGATCTGGCTGATTTTAAAAAGGAACCAAGCTCTCATCAATATTTAACTACTATCTAAGTTTGGTGAAGATCAGATAGTAAATGGAGCCTCTATTGTGTTCACATGCTCAATTATAGCAATTTGGACAATTTCAAGGGCCATAATCCAGTCTTGCATGGGCGGATGGTTTACAAAAGGAACTGAGCTCTCATGGATATCTAACTACTGTATAAGTTTGGTTGAGATACAATCAAAAGTGAAGACTGTATCGTGTTAACAAGCTCTTTTATAGCAATTTTGACCATTTCAAGGGCCATAATCCAGTCATGCATAGGCGGATCTGGCTGGTTTTCGAAAGAAACCGAGCTCTCATGGATATCTAACTACTGTATAAGTTTAGTTGAGATACAATCAAAAGTGAAGACTGTATCGTGTTAACAAGAAATTGTTTACGGACGCACGGACCGACGGACAATTAAATCGCCACGACATAAGCCCTTCTGGCCTTTGGCCAGTAGAGCTAAAAATAGAAAATCTCCATAATTGAATGGATAACCTATGACAAAAATTGGAAAACATTGTGGCAAAAGGAGAAATTGCACGTTTTGTGTCCGAAAGCGCTTATATGAGGGAAACGGTTAAGGCAGAAAATGAGTAATTGAGAAATTAAGAGTGCGATTGCTATATACAGGTAATTGCTAAACAAAGGTGGTCTTATAACACAGATTTGATTGTATTTGAATTCTGCTCCAAGTAAACAAACCTGAGCTTATGTATATCTCGCATATTTAAACTCTTTTCCCACTTACAGACGTATTTTAAGGAATCTGCAGCAGACGATTTTTAAAAACATTGTGGCAAAAAGAGAAAATTGCTCATTATAAGAAATTTCTCTTTTTGCTGCAATGTTTTCAACTCTTTCATATTAATACTTCCAGGGCCCGCGCTGTCGTTCGCCACTTTCGCCAAATGCGAAGATTATTTTAAAGTGGCGAAGTTATTTCATGAGTGGCGAAAGGTTTTTATCATCAACATTACCTGATTTGGATATCAGTTTACGACATACAGTGACTGTTTCTGTTAATCTTAGATAATGCACTGCCATTTGATTCAATGTCGGGAACCAGTGACCACTTTACGACATTTTTACGACACCCGTTTTTATCATTTTGACAGCTTGTGTATTTCACACTTGTGTTATTGTTGTGAAGTGTTAATTCAGCCTTTTAGAAGTAACTTCTTTAATTTCCAGAGAATTAACATATTTTTGCCTAGATATTTTCAAAGTCGTCTGCTGCAGATATTTATTATGTGGAAAAGGGGTTGAAGCTCTGTTTTGCCATGTTATCCGAATACACAAAGATTGAGACTAATTGGCAAACATTGCAGAGTAGTAAGGTTTACGTCGACCTTATATGGTTTGTTTTCCTGGAACAACCCTTATTATCAGTTAGCATTTGAAATTCCTGTAGAAAAAGATGTTTGAAAATATTTTGAGAAAAAGAGGGATTTCTTCAAACCAACACACTTTCATGTTCCCTAAAATAGTTTCATATCTAAATATCAGTCAATAATTAAAGAAACATGGGATTGCATTGAAAACTTTTACCCTCGCCCACTAGCGAACACATTAAGATGCATTAGCAGAATACAACTTTTGCCTCAATGTTGTAATTAAACATGTACTGTCATTCATAGAGTTTTCCATAATTTTATATCCCAGTCATTGTCTTCAAAGTTGAAACAATGTTGCACATTTGTCAATATGGGAAAGAGTAAACAAAATTACAATGCTGACACTGACACATGGGTTTCTGTAATAGCTCCTTAAAGTCTTAGTTGAGGCAAGTTGAATAATCAAGCTGGAAATGTCGGATATAAGAACACTTTATTGCATCAAACATTGAAATCAGCCCTTTCCCACATTTAATACATCTGTGGCAAAATATTTTATAAACATGTTAGCAAAACATGGAAAATCTCTATCAATGAAAATATACTAATTGGAAAGAGTTGAAAACACTGTGGTAAATGGACAAATTGCGCAAGATGAGCAATTTCTCCTTTTGCCACAATGTTTTGAGATGCATGAAAATGCATCTGGGAGTGGGAAAGAGTATAAAAGGTAATTTGTTTCCCACGTCTTTTTGTATGTTGTTCTAAATTAAAACTTTTAATGGAAAAGGATTCCATTCAGATCCATATTCACAAGGCATGCATTGAAGCAATTTAAAATGGCTGTCTACCAAGACTTTAACAGGCAATTTATCAAACCGTGAAATGCACGCTAGAAGATGCTTCAACATTACCGTTGAAAGTTTGATGTAAAAAGCCAGTACCAATACAACAAAATAGCATCACGTTAGAGCTGCTTTGCATGTACATATTATAGAGTGAAATATACACTACTGGGAATGGTTTCTTGAGAATCTTTAAAGCTGTTTGATTTGAAAACATCTGATGATAAAATATTATCTCTAGAAAACTTGGAAATGTTGTTTAAACACTTTCCCGCATATAGATGCTTTCTGACATCTCTGCAGAAGACGACTATAAAAAAACATTGTGGCCAAAGTAGAAATTCTCATAATGATCGTCCAAGAATCATAGAAACACATGCTGAACATTGACCCTTTCCCACATACAGCGAATCTGCAGCAGAAAACTTTGAAATTATCTAGACAAAAATATGTAAACTCTCTATAAATGAAAAAGTATGTTTATTGGATAGAGAGGAAAATATTGTGGCAAATGGAGACATTGCCCATCATGAGCGATTTCTCCTTTTGCCACTATGTCTACACAGAGTTAAGGACTGTTGCTTTTGAAGACATCGAAGAGAAAATATTGTAACATGCAGAAAACTGAAAGGATTTTATTGATACAGAAAATAATTCTTTGGAAAAAGATCAAATTTCTGAAGATAAGTCATCTGCTGCAGAAGCAATTAAACCTTTAGCTGATAGAAAAGATATTTCAATTTTACGCAGCAGAAGGAACATTACATAATTCATTGTGTGAAATATCTAAACAACTTTTAGGTGCTTGACAATTAAACAAAACTTTTTGCAGTTATAGTAAAAACGAAAAAACCTTGTCACTCTGAGTTACCTTCTCTTGTCTACAGATATGGGTCATATGATGGTTAACTAATATTCCAAGTTTAACAGCAATGTCCTAAAAGGTTAAGTCAATAGTTTGATTTTACCAAGATTCAATGTATTTTCTAGGTGGAAAAAGGGCCATAATTATGACAAAAACATTCACAGATTTATGTACTCTTGTCTGTTGATGGATGTATTGATGGTTAATAAGAATTGTAAGTATACAAGTTTTGAAAAAAGGTGGGGTGGTTCGAAAATTTAACCCTTTCCCTCATATGACAATTCTGCAGCAGACGACTTTGAACATATTTTGTCAAAAAATAGAAAATCTCTATAATTGAATGGATAACCCATGACTTAAAGTGGAAAACATTGTGGCAAAAGGAGAAATTGCACGTTTTGTGCAATTTCTTCTTTTGCCACTATGTTTTCAAATAGCCGTCTGCTGCAGAGGCGTCAGAAAGCGTCTATATGAGGGAAAGGGTTAACCAAGTCAAAAAAGGGCCATATATTATTCTTACAAAAACCATGACAGATGGTGTAAGTTTCAAAGCAATATCTCAAATGGTTTTGAAAAAAAGTGAGGTGGTACAACGCTTAATTAACCAAATTGTGTGACATCAACGCCAACGCCGAGGCAAATTGAGATATTGCTCATAAATGATCAATTTCTTCATCTGCCACAATGTTTTCACCTCTATTCAATAATCATACTTTCATTTAAAGAGATTTTCAATAATTTTGCAGGTATGTTTTTCAGTGTCGTCTGCTTCAGTTTTGTTGTATGTGGGAAAGGATTAAAGTTAACCTTTTGTAACATGATGATGCAATGCATGTTGACATATTTACAACAGGTAACTTTTAGCCAAAATATTTTCAACTCTATAACCGTTAATTAACCTTTTCCCTCATGTAGACGCTTTCTGTCGCCTCTGCAGCAGACAACTTATGAAAACTTTGTGACAATTAAAAGAAGAAATTGCTCAAAACAAGCAATTTCTCCTTTTGACACAATGTTTTAATCTCTATTCAATAAGTATGGCTTTGTTAATGAGATTTTCCAAATAACATGTGTTTTCAAAGTCGTCTGCTGCCGATTTGTTGTATGTGGGAAAGGGTTAATAACACTCTGATGATGGACCCATTCATATAGACTTTCAATAGTTTTGTGCCAATGTTCTAAATTTTTGAAGACAAAGAGGCAAAAACATTGAAATATTCCAGAAATGAGATTATAATTGTTAGCCCTTTCCCACATACAGCAAATCTGCAGCAGAGGACTGAAAACCTATACAAAAATGTGACAAATCTCTATAATTGATAGTTTTATTATTAAAAAGAGTTGAAAACATTGTGGCAAAAGGAGAAATTGCTCATTTTGAGCAATTTCTTCATTTGTCACAATGTTTTAAAACAACGGTCTGCTTCAGAGGCGTCAGAAAGTGTCTTTATGTGGGAAAGAGATGAAAATATTGTGGCCAAAAGGTGAAATTGCTCTTTTTTAACAATTTCTCCTGAATTAGTTGTATTGGTGTCAAAAGCGATTATGTGTCAAAATATTTCTACTAGAAGGAAAGGGTGAAAGTCGACTGCAGCAGATTTGTTGTATGTGGGTTGCAATTGGGGTTGAATAAAGGGTGAAGCTGCATACCGCATGGGTTGTTTTGATTGATATTCTGTATGAGGGCATTCCTACCGGAAAACAATCAAAATATGCCAATCATGCAACTATTTAAAACTTTCACTTTCACAAGATGAATGCAGTCTTTCACAAGGTGAGGACAAATTTGAACCACTTCCCACATACTGATACATCAATTCTGTAGCGGACAACTTTAAAAACATCTTCGCTTTCCGATGCCTTTGCAGCAGACACACAATTTCATGATGAACAACTTCTGCTTTTTGTCACAAAGTTTTCAACTCCTTCTTTTATCAAGAGTTTCAATATTTCAAAGCCATATCTGCTGCAGATTTGTTGTATGAGGGAAATATTTAACAGTATAAACAAAAACACTGGGTTTAACCCTTTCCCTCATATAGATGCTTTCCGACGCCTCTACATCAGACGGCTTTTTGAAAACAAAGTGACAAAAGAAGAAATTGCTCAAAACGAGCAATTTCTCCTTTTGCCACAATATTTTCCAATTTTAGTCATAGGTTATCCATTCAATTATAGATTTTCCATTTTTTGACAAAATATGTTCAAAGTCGTCTGCTGCAGATTTGTTGTATGAGGGAAATATTTAACAGTATAAATAAAAACACTGGGTTTAAATCAATATCAATTTTCTTTTGCATTCTCTATGGTAATATGACAGCTAATGATTAACTCTTTCCCACATGTAGAGGCATTTTGACGCGTCTGAAGCAGTTGATTTTCGAAAACAATGCGGCAAAAGGAAAAGTAAAAAGCAATGTCCTTATTGCCACAATGTTTTCAACTCTTTTCATTATTAGTATTTACATTTATATAGACATATCCCATGTACGAGCCTAACAGTCATTAAAGTCGCCTTTCTGCAGATTTGTTGTAAGTGGGAAAGGTTTGAAAATTGGCAAAACACTTGCACACATTTTATAGCAATAATAGAGACAGCTGAAGCGGAGAATCTATTTACATGTTTCAGTGTTTAGATTGAATTTTACACCTATTTTAGTCCCAACTTGCAACAGGAAATTAACTCTCTTCGCTCAAAGCTGCCATCATTTGTTTTGCCTGTCTGTGAAGAAGACATTTCCAGAACATTGGGGGAAATTAAACAAAATGCTCCATTTCCGACAAGGTTCCGAGTAAATCTCAAAATGATTATGTATACCGGTTATTGCAGTCATGTGTGCGACAGTAGCTTTTGAGTGTGTCAACTTTGTGTGTCAAAGGATCGTTCTTCAAAGGAAAAGCAATGGGTTTACTTGCCATTTGCATGTTCCTTCTATGATCAGATTCCCCTCAAAGCAGTTATTAAATGACACTTTTCTGTCACACTGACAGCCATATTTGCCTCCTATGTTTTTAGACTAATAATTATGACAATAAAGTTGTTCTGGGGATTTTCTGAATGTGCTTTGGATTCAGATTAAAATATAACACTTCTATTAACCAGACAGGTTTGAAAATAAGCGCACTTCCTTTTTACATAGTTGAGCGATTTCTCCTTTTGCAACATGCAGTGTTTCCAACTATGTAAAAAACAAGAGCTTTGGGAGGACAGCGCGCTCGACTTTTTGTGCTTGCCAATGAAACTAAACTTTTTTGGGTTATAGAGAAAACATAACTGAATTATGTGTATTAAGTGTTTAAGCTATATCTCTCATTGTTTTGAAATTAAATTTGATTTGGTATGAATAACTTAACCAAAATTATAAATAAAAAAAGGGCCATAATTCTTAAAGAAAACTTGACAGAGTTGTGTTCTCTTGTCGGTTGATGGAAGTATAAGCTAACTCACTAATGGTTTTGAAAAAAATGGTACTCAAAATTCAAAGGGAAAAAATGGCAATAATTCTTACAAAAACCTCGACAGAGTTATGTACTCTTGTCTGTTGATGGAGGTAATGATGGTTAAAAAATCTTGTAAGTTTCAAAGCTATATATGTAATGGATTTGGAAAAAAAAAATTGGTACAAAAAACTTAACCAAAATTTGAAGATGATAAAGGGCCACAATTCTTACTAAAATCTTGACAGAGTTATGTACTCTTGTCTGTTGATAGAAGTAATGATGGTGAATAAGTGTTGTAAGTTTTAAAGCAATATCTGTAATGATTTGAAAAAAAGTAAATTGGTACAAAAAACTTAACCAAAATTCTAAGTTAAAAAGGGACATATTTCTTACAAAAATCCTGACAGAGTTATGTACTCTTGTCTGTTGATCGAAGTTTTGATGATGAATAAGTGTTGTAAGTTTCAAAGCCATATCTGTAATGGTTTTGAAAAAGAGTGAATTGGTACAAAAACTTAACCAAAATTCTAAATAAAAAAGGGGCCATTATTCTTACAAAAACCTTGACAGAGTTATATACTCTTGTCTGTTGATGGAGGTAATGATGGTGAATAAGTGTTGTAAGTTTCAAAGCAACATCTGTAATGGTTTTGACAAGAAAGGGAATTGGTACAAAAACCTTAGCCAAGGTGTGAAACCAACGCTGACGCCGACGCCGAGGCGAGTAGTATAGCTAGCCTTTTCTTTTGAAGCATTTTCTATATTTCTGCTTTGATGTTTTCAAAGGTGTCTGCTGCAAATTTGTTGTATGTGAAAAAGGGTTGACCTCTTTTTCATTAAACAGAAGAAGAAAGTTGAGATGTCAAATAAGGCAGAATCCTTTCTTACATTGTTTTCAACTGTGTATTAAAACTATATATCACAATTTTAAGATATCTCAAATTTGAGGTCAAAACCATTTCAAAGTCGACAACAATAAACAAGAGGGCCATGATGGTCCTATATAGCTCACCTGATTCAAGGTTAAAGAAATGAGCAAACTCTACTATTCAACCATTTCATACTTTATTCAACAGTGGTTACCGAGACAGTAGCTTGGGTGATTTTTTTTTTAGAAAGTAAATATGGACAAACATGCATGCATTGGGTCATCCCTAACCTTGGTTCATTTCCTTAACTTTAACCAAAATGTCCAAGTCCAAAAAGGGGCATAATTGTGTCAAAATCTAATATAACTCCGATGCCTATGCAAAATCTACTGCAATAGCCTTTCTAATTCTTCGAATAGTCATCTAATAATGTGTCAATCATTCTGCATTCCTACATGAAATAATCATCTGTTGCAGATGCATCAAAATGTGTGAAGGGATCATTTAAAATAGATCTGATGTTTGTATTCCAAACATGTAAGTATCTTCCATGCAAAACTCTTCTACCACAAAAGTCTAAGGGAGAAAACTCTAACACATACCAAAATTCAAAGATATACAGAGTTACAGTTTAGCATCCTTGAAATATATACAACCTGGGGAAAAGTTCCCCCAGAGGTGATAGGAAATACAATTTCATAATCTTCTGATGTGCCTTTTAATGTCTTCCGGTTATTAGTATTCGCCAGTCACAGTATGCTAAAGGGTGGATCTTTTCGATTACATATCATATTGGAAAATGAGGGAATGTCATTGGCTAGCTATTTCATCATTGTAAATCCATCGCAAATGATTTGACAATATTTGATTTTCTTGAGATTTAGTATGGTGTTAGGTCATATATATATATACACTGTAGATAAATACAACTGATTCTTTTCTTAATAAATGACCATGAAATTATGTATTTATTTGTTTGTACTACAAGATACATGTATAGTCGTATTTGTATACGTAAATAAAATCTATGTCTATGTCTATGATAAATAATCCCTTCGATAGTTATTACTGGAGGGACAAAAAATTTACCAGAAGTCAATTTGAAAGTTTACAGTGTGTGATTTATCCAAACACATGTTATGGTTTATCCCTTCTCCACATGCATATGCATTTTGACCGCATCTGTGGCAGACGCTATGAAAAAATAAATTCCACTTGCAGACACATTCCGATGCCTCTGCAGCAAAGGAATTTTTAAAACATTGTAGCAAAAGGAGAAATTGCTTATAATGAATAATTTCTCCTTTTGCTACAGCTTTTTCTATGACTTTTCCATAGCAAAACTGTTATTTATAGAAATTTTTCATATTTTTGTTAAGATGTTTTCAAAGTTTTCTGCTGCAGATGTGGAAAAGGATTAACCCTTTCCCTCATATAGGCGCTTTCTGACGCCTCTGCAGCAGACGGCTATATGAAAACATAGTGACAAAAGAAGAAATTGCACAAAACGTGCAATTTCTCCTTTTGCCACAATGTTTCCATTTTTAGTCATAGGTTATCCGTTCAATTATAAAGGTTTTCTATTTTTTGAGAAACTATGTTCAAAGTCATCTGCTACAGAATTGTCGTATGAGGGAAAGGGTTAAGACCCAGGAGCTATTGGAGTAAATTTGAGTCTTCCACGAGAAAACCAACATTATGGACTATGCGTAATGTAACGACCCAGATCAGCCTGCACAGTCCACACAGGCTAATCCGGATCGATACTTTATGCAGAGTCCACAATGTTGGTTTTCTCGTGGGCAGGCCTCGACAAAAAATTTTAGGGTCACTCGCCCTGCACAACAGTTACTAGCCCTGCACTTTTACGGGGGAAAAACTGCCACACAATATACACATGGGCTTGTTTTGCAGCCACTGACTCAAATTCACTGTAAAAGCAATGGTTTCAATCATTTATTGTTTCATAAGACCATAGGAAACTTCAGCCTTACCAAATACAAAATTGATCGTTTTATAGCCTTTTTCAGGCGCTGACGGTAGTTTTTTCTGATATTTATTATTTCTTGACATTTAGGTCAAATCGTTTTCATCGTATTAATAAATCATCTAGACGCTTTAGTTATAAATGCATGCGTCTTCAATAAGTAATTTTGTTCTCATTTATCCGCCGGCACGGTTAACGTTATCAACATAGACAGCTATTGCAACGATAAAATAAATCATATTTAACATTAAATTGAGTCTAAAAATTATGCAGCTTATCATTTAAATACATGAAAATCCAATTCACATCAGCGAAAAATTTCGTCGGACGCCATGTTTTTTCTTAAAAAACACGTGGTTAATTCGACAAGACGAAATGGGTAAAACATAATTAAACGAAATATCACCCAACTCCCAATACTTATTGTACAAATAAGAAATATAATTATTTCGTTAAATACTTGTTTCGGATAAATAATTGCAACACCTGAATGGATATACGGCACTGAGAAATGTTGCGATTTGTTTTAAAATGTAAACAACAGCGACAGGCCGAGAATGTTTTTGATTTTGTCAGAAAGCAAGTTACAAAATTAAAATTAGGCTAGACGGCCAGAATTGTGAATGGGTCCGTAATTGAATCTTGAGAATCTTACTCGCCCTGTCGGGCGAGCGTGATCAATTTGTTTCTCGCCCGACCTCAACATTCACTCGCAAATGCGAGCGGGCGAGTGGATTTATCGAGGCCTGGTGGGACAGCTCATTTATTTTAGACTTACCTCATTAAAAACTGGGTTCAATGTTTTCTTCTTTACTGCTGTTTTAAACTTGGACTTCTTGTCTTTATCTGGCTTCAGATATCTAAAACATGCAATTGCCTTTCATGAGCCTTTTGAGGATACTTCAAATTTAACCCTTTCCCTCATATAGACACTTTCTGACACTTTTGCAGCAGACAGCTTTTTGAAAACATAGTGACAAAAGAAGAAATTGCTCAGAACGAGCAATTTCTCCTTTTGCCACAATGTTTTCCACTTTAAGTCATAGGTTATCCATTCAATTAAAGAGATTTTCCATTTTTTGTCAAAATATGTTCAAAGTCGTCTGCTGCAGAATTGTCGTATGAGGGAAAGGGTTAAAGAAAACAAGAGGGCAATGAATGCCCTTGAGTGCTCACCAGAACTATACATCGTGATTTGTCATACCAACCACAATAATTCGTTTTGGGGTCCGGTAAGTTAAAACTGAGGCCCAAGAAGACCAGTATATAGCTCTGCTGCCACAAAGGGAAATAACTCACAACCCATGATGTCTGTCTTTTCACAAATTAAAATGACTTAGAAGGGCACCAAAGAAATGTTTATGTACCAGTTAGTTTTTTAAAATCAGACATTTATTTTCTTAGAGAATAATTTTCTAAATCTTACACTCTGGCGCATAAATGGTCTAACAGCCCAAGCTTCACTTCATGAAAAATTTAATATTTTGAAAATAATAGTAATTACAATCATTTACATACTTATTCCCAAGGCCCTCAGGCTCAGTTGGTCGAGACGCGAGCCATTAATCTAGGGGTTGTGAGTATAAACCCCAGCTTGGTCAACATTCTAATGTTTGACAAATGTCAATGCCACAATAATAATCTTTCACCAAGGGGCTTACAGTCAGTGTGTTGAAAAGCAGCTAGTTGCTTGAAAAAGACTATTTTTGCAGAGAATTAATGTGAGAAAGCCAGAAAATACATGTGTTCATGAACTGGGCACTGCGATATGACTTAAAACATTTTGAAAACGGCTCTAAACCCATTTCAATCTATCAATTAATATTATTTTACAGTTCAATTTTAGTCCACAGTCTTTCCGGATGCCTAACCCTTTCCCTCATACAACAATTCTGCAGCAGAAGTCTTCGAACATATTTTGTCAAAAAATAGAAAATCTCTTTTATTAAATGGTTAATTGGCTGACGCAAAGGTCAATCTGAAGTGAACTGTATCTGGCAGTCATCATATCTATATACGAGCTAGCCAAGTTATGATCTGGTTTTAACCCATTCCCTCATACGACAATTCTGCAGCAGAAGACTTTGAACATATTTTGTCAAAAAATAGAAAATCTCTATAATTGAATGGATAACCTATGACTAAAAGTGGAAAACATTGTGGCAAAAGGAGAAATTGCTCGTTTTGAGCAATTTCTTCTTTTGTCACTATGTTTTCAAAAGCTGTCTGCTGCAGAGGCGTCAGAAAGCGTCTATATGAGGGAAAGGGTTAAAGGTCCAGGTTGGCAACAGAGAAGATCCTGATCAGACAGCCCAGAGGTACAGTCTCATCTCATTCTCATTGGTCAATAACCCTTACCCACATACAATAAATCTGCAGCAGACCATATCGTTAAAACAATGGAAACTTTCTATAAATGAAAGAAAAATGATTGAATACAATTGAAATTGCATTTTGGCAAAAGTAGAATTTTTTTATTTTGAGCAATTTTTACCACAATGTTTTTAAAAAATCTTCTGCTGCAATTATACAAGTCTATGTGGGAAAGGGTTTACAGTTTGTATGACAAGATCGGGAGAATAAAATAAGATCAGACTGTACAAAAGATCTACTGATCAGTGGCAATGGCCGAATCTATAAATAAAGTGAATGATTACTTACAGTTTCACGTAAGGGTCTGAGTAGCCATTGGAATCCATTGCGGCCAGTCCGGCGCAGCGTACAATACTAACACATAGAGCTTGTTTTGATGTTGAAAATTTCAACGCCAACAGAACTCTGCCTCTATCATTCTGTATAATGTCGTCGGCCTTCTCCACCTAAAAATGAAAACAAAACTGCTCGAAAAATCACAACCATTTTTCCACATACAGATGTGCTTTGGCTCTTGAAAACATTGTGTCAAAAGAGGAATTGCTCAAATGTCATCAGCCTTGAGTCTCCTGCTAAAAATGAAAACAAAACTGCTCGAAAATCACAACCGTTATTCCACATAGAGATGTGCTTTGACTCTTGAAAACATTGTGTCAAAAGAGAAATTGCTCACAATGCAATTCCTCCATTTGCCATGATGTTTTCAACTCTATTCAGTTATTATATTTTCATTTAAAGAGATATTCCTTATTTAAGCCTAGATAATTTAAAAGTGTTTTTCCTCAGATCTGTTGTATCAGGTAGCATGTTAAATGACAACATAATTGAATTACAGATATTCTACTTCATCTTAACCCTTTCCCTCATAATAGAAGCTTTTTGATGCCTCTGCAGCAAAATGAGCAATTTCTCCTTTTGCCACAATGTTTTCCACTTTTAGACGTAGGTTATCCATTCAATTATAGAGATTTTCCATTTGTTGACAAAATAGGTTCAAAGTGTCTGCTGCAGAATTGTCCTATGTGGGAAAGGGTTAAAAAATGTATTGATCAGGATGAGAATTCTACACCTTGTGAATCCAAGTCGTGTGTTGATTGACTGTTGTATACAATAAGATTACAGTTAATCTCAACCAATTAGTATGGCCGCTGGCCGCGTTTCAAAGGGGACCGCTGATCAAGGTAGTTTATAGAGCATCATTGGTTGGGAGGGATTTAAAGTGACTGTTTAAAGCAGGTGACCGCTGATCGCATGTGACTGCTCACACAAGTTTGACTGTATTTTATTTTGTAATAAATACGCAAAACATGAGACGTAGGAGGATATAGGAACAGTGCAAATTATAATATGCAAGACCCTTGTCTGCTAAACAAAGCCTACAGACTAAAGATGACTTATGCCTCAATATTTTCAATTTAATAATTAATCTGTCCCTTATCCCTTTCCCTCATACGAAAATTCTGTAGCAGACGACTTTGAACGTATTTTGTCAAAACATAGAAAATCTCCATAATTGAATGAATAACCTATGACTAAAAGTTGAAAACATTGTGGCAAAAGGAGAAATTACACGTTTTGTGCAATTTCTCTATTTGTCAATATGTTTTCAAAAAGCCGTCTGCTGCAGAGGCGTCCGAAAGCGTTTATATGAGGGAAAGGGTTATATAGATTTTTTCCATAAGTTTGCCTAGCTATTTTCATAACTGTCTGCTGTAGATTTTCTGTAAGTGGGAAAGGGTTAAACTATAATAAATAAAATAAAAATTAAAAAACAAATAAATCCATTACATACGGGTAGCTGATGTTCAAGGCAGACATTGTAATTTTTTCCCGCATCATGTTTGAGGTGTTTGAGCGGAATCCGTGTTTCTCCGATAAAATCAAATCCAAATGAATCCTCGTCTAACACAGTTATTCTGTAATGAAGACAAAAAGCATTGATATAAACCATTTCCTTTTCCTGGATGGTAGGGCGTTTGCCTCAGGTGTGGGAGGTTGAAGTTCAAAAGACTTGAAATGTTAGTAGTGGTTTTCCCTCCAAGGCGCTCAGAATTGTAACATTACAATTATCAATAACAGACATCGAGCGTGATTAATATGAGCTGAAAGCCTGCTGTGCAATCAATGTAAAATCTAAATGTTTAAATCTAAATTAATAACTTACCAAGGAATCGCAGTGATATAACTGAATTCTTTTTGAAAACGGCGCAAAATTTAAAACAAGAAATATGTGAGCTACTGCTCACTAGTGATACCCCCGCTCATGTTTTGAAAGACATATGTGATGGTGGGTTAAAGGGCCATAACTCCGTGAAAAATCATCCAACCGGAACGCAAACACGATATGCGCATCTACACTTGGTGGTGATCCTTCCTATGAAGTTTCATAAAATTCCAAAAAGCGGTTGCAGAGAAATAGCCCGGAAATGAATTTAGTCATACATAGCCTGATGGTGGAGTAAAGGGCCATAACTCCGTGAAAAATAATCCAACCGGAACGCAAACACGATATGCGCATCTACACTTGGTGGTGATCCTTCCTATGAAGTTTCATCAAATTCCAAAAAGCGGTTGCAGAGAAATAGCCCGGAAATGAATTTAGTCATACATAGCCTAATGGTGGGGTAAAGGGCCATAACTCCGTGAAAAATAATCCAACCGGAACGCAAACACGATATGCGCATCTACACTTGGTGGTGATCCTTCCTATGAAGTTTCATCAAATTCCAAAAAGCGGTTGCAGAGAAATAGCCCGGAAATGAATTTAGTCATACATAGGGGTAAAGGGCCATAACTCCGTGAAAAATAATCCAACCGGAACGCAAACACGATATGCGCATCTACACTTGGTGGTGATCCTTCCTATGAAGTTTCATCAAATTCCAAAAAGCGGTTGCAGAGAAATAGCCCGGAAATGAATTTAGTCATACATAGGGGTAAAGGGCCATAACTCGGTGAAAAATAATCCAACCGGAACACAAACACGATAATATTATGCGCATCTACACTTGGTGGTGATCCTTCCTATGAAGTTTCATCAAATTCCAAAAAGCAGTTGCAGAGAAATAGCCCGGAAATGAATTTAGTCATACATAGGGGTAAAGGGCCATAACTCCGTGAAAAATAATCAAACCGGAACGCAAACACAATATGGGCATCTACACTTGGTGGTGATCCTTCCTATGAAGTTTCATCAAATTCCAAAAAGCGGTTGCAGAGAAATAGCCCGGAAATGAATTTAGTCATACATAGGGGTAAAGGGCCATAACTCCGTGAAAAATAATCCAACCGGAACGCAAACACGATATGCGCATCTACACTTGGTGGTGATCCTTCCTATGAAGTTTCATCAAATTCCAAAAAGCGGTTGCAGAGAAATAGCCCGGAAACGAAAGTGTTACGGACTGATGGACGGACGGAAGGACGGAAGGACGGAAGGACGGACATGGGTAAAACAGTATACCCCCCCTTTCCTTCGGAACCGGGGGTATAAAAAACAACGTTTATATCTCTTTTGAAGCCATTGCCTTATAACATTGTAAGAAGGATAAATTGTCAAATGAGTATCTTCTCTTTTTAACCCTTTCCCTCATAGGACAATTCTGCAGCAGACGACTTTGAACTTATTTTGTCAAAACATAAAAAATCTCTATAATTGAATGGATAACCTATGACTAAAAGTGAAAACATTGTGTCAAAAGAAGAAATTGCTCGTTTTGAGCAATTTCTTCTTTTGTCACTATGTTTTCAAAAAGCCGTGTGCTGCAGAGGCATCCGAAAGCATTTATATGAGGGAAAGGGTTAACTCAGGTGTGAGCGATCCCAGGGCCACCATGGCCCTCTTGTTTGTTTGTTTGTTTGTTTGTTTGGAGTTTAACGCCGCTTTCAACAGCTTTGGTCATATCACGGCGGTCAGTGCACCTACCCATGTTTTCCTGGCTTTCCCACACCAGTACTTACACAACATTCTTTCGAAGCCACTGACTACTTTCTCACATAGATCAGAGGTGAGAGGCAATGGAAAACATCGCCCGAAAGAATGTCGCCGCAACCGGGTATCGAACCCGTGACCTCCAGATCACGAGTCAGATACGCTACCAATTGAGCTACCCGGCCGGGTCCCTCTTGTTTGTAATTTTTCCCCCAATTTTACTTTTCACCAATGAATGTGTTCTAATACATCATTCTTACTCCTTCCCACATACAGCAAATCTGCAGCTGACAACTTTGAAAACCTCTAGGCAAAATATACGCAAAATCTATAAATGAAAGGGTTAAGCCAAATAGACGCTTTCTGATACTCATGGATAGCGATAAACTGTACCGTAAAGTTTTAGCATTCATGTCTTCTTCCGTCAAACCATGATAAATGAGTGCTTCATTCCACTGCGGGTTTAAGGTCTTGTGGATTGTTCTTGTGCGGAGTTTATTGGACTAAACAATAAAAACAAACAGATCATAATAAAAACAATGTAGGTTCATTCAGAAAGTTATCTATATTTTATTTATATTTTCCTCAGAAAAGTCTAAAAATATATCAAATTAAAATTTAACAAGAAAATGTGTCCATGGAACACGGATGCCCCGGTTGTTAACTATATTTTAAAACAAAACTTTTATCTAAATAAAAAACACAGTCAGTGGTTAATAATATAAAATGTTGATTGTCATTTGTGTGAAGTTTCATAATGATAGGACATCAGGTTCACTAAAATCTAACTTGACCAAAAACTTTAACCTGAGAATGGAATGGACGAACAGACAGACGAACAGACGGACGAACAGTTGGTCCAACCTCAAATTGATACAATTTTTTAAACAATGATATGTTGATTGTCATTTGTGTGAAGTTTCATAATGATAGGACATCAGGTTCACTAAAATCTAACTTGACCAAAAACTTTAACCTGAGAATGGAATGGACGAACAGACAGACGAACAGACGGACGAACAGTTGGTCCAACCTCAAATTGATACAATTTTTTAAACAATGATATGTTGATTGTCATTTGTGTGAAGTTTCATAATGATAGGACATCAGGTTCACTAAAATCTAACTTGACCAAAAACTTTAACCTGAGAATGGAATGGACGAACAGACAGACGAACAGACGGACGAACAGTTGGTCCAACCTCAAATTGATACAATTTTTTAAACAATGATATGTTGATTGTCATTTGTGTGAAGTTTCATAATGATAGTACATCAACTTCACTAAAATCTAACTTGACCAAAAACTTTAACCTGAGCGGGACGGACGAACGGACGGACGGACGGACGGACGGACTAACAGACCGGAAAACTATATGCCCCTCATACTTCGTATGCCGGGGCATAAAAATTCAATTCGGAGGACTAGATAAGGAGGAGTGACAATACCTTTACCCTACACTATCTCTCTTATGACTCCACTAAACCCTATGTTGTGGGTACTCAAAAGAATCGTCTC
The DNA here is from genome assembly GCA_031761405.1 of Serripes groenlandicus. Classification (NCBI taxonomy): domain Eukaryota; kingdom Metazoa; phylum Mollusca; class Bivalvia; order Cardiida; family Cardiidae; genus Serripes; species Serripes groenlandicus. Next base: position 49,666,079 of record JASEVX010000003.1, read on the forward strand.
ACTGAGATGAATCTTTTGAGTACCCACAACATAGGGTTTGAGGGTCAAAAAAGGTTTATGGCATGTGAAATACTCTTCTTATCTAGAGCTCTGAATTTCATCGTAATACTAAATTCCCTATTGTATAATGCAGTCAAGTAAATCCCAATGTCTACAATTTTAACGGTTTCCCAATATACATCTATAAATGAAAGTTAATTTGATTATTGTAAACATCAAGCAAATTCTTTAACCCCTTCCCTCATACAACAATTCTGCAGCAGACGACTTTGAACGTATTTTGTCAAAACATAGAAAATCTCCATAATTGAATGGATAACCTATGACTAAAAGTGGAAAACATTGTGGCAAAAGGAGAAATTGCACGTTTTGTGCAATTTCTTCTTTTGTCACTATGTTTCAAAAAGCCGTCTGCTGCAGAGGCGACCAAAAGCATTTATATGAGGGAAAGGGTTAAGAAGACTAGAAGACTTTTAAGGTTTTTGTTACATTTTATCTTTTTGGCTAGCATAGAAACCAGAGTTTTGAATGGAATTTAATATTTCTATTTATCTTCATAGATCATGATGACTACCTTATGAACATGTCTGTAAAGATTGGATGAAATTGGCCAAGTACATATTGTAGTTTAGGAGTAAACGTCATTAATAGAAATTGTTGACATTGCATGACGGACACTGTAGTAACTAGAACTATCACTGAAGATGATAAAATACCACAGCACCTTGACCTAGCTACACCATAACTTAATAAGTAAAATGGCCATAACTCTGTAAAATAACATGCAATTGTAACCCCTTTAAGATGCACATCTCCTCCTGGTATAGAAGCTTCATGTAAAATTTTATTGAATTCCACCCAGTGGTTTGTAAGAAATAGGCCGGACAAAATATGGCTTCCGGACGACCGACAGACAGACAGACAGACTGCCCGACACAGTGACTCCTATATACCCCCTCTTCTTTGAAGGGGGTATAATAAAGGCGCACCCAGTAGCCGACTTTGAGCAGACTTGCATGAAGTTCTTAATGAGCTATTTTATTCAATACATGTAGTTCAACATATGAGTGCGGTCCCGCGAGAAAACCAACACTATGGCATCTACGTAATGTATCCGTCTCAGGGGGATAGAGGCAACGAGTAATAATTCCTGAAACAGGAAATCCACAGGAGGCGAAAAGAGTCTATCCTGGTTAGCCTGTGCGGCATGCTTAGGCTTATCCAGGTCGAGTACATTACGCAGAGTCCACAATGTTAGTTTTCTCGTGGGACGGTTCATATAATATACCAACCTTGCTAGCCCCTGGCAGGAGATGGAGTTTCACATAGGGGTCTGACAATCCATTGGAGTCCATGGCTTTTAAGCCCTGAAATTGGAGAGAAATATATAAAGTCAAGCAGCAGTAGCAGCATGTAGATCTCAAGTATCTCTGCTGCATCTCATTAACCCTTTTCCCACGTACAGACGCCTTCTGATGCCTCTGCAGCAGACAGTTTTTTTCAAAACATAGTGACAAAAGAAGAAATTGTTCAATACAAGCAATTTCTCCTTTTGCCACAATGTTTTCCACTTTTAGTCATAGGTTATCCATTCAATTATAGAGATTTTATATTTTTTGACAAAATATGTTCAAAGTCGTCTGCTGCTAACCTTTTTCCCACATACAGATGCATTTTAATGCATTTACTTGCTGCAGATAACTTTTGAAAACATTGTGGCAAGAGGGGAAATTGCTCCTACCTTTTAAAACCCTATGACTGCTTGAACTGATTTCATGAAGCCTATATATGTCGCCAGTATAAAGCAAGATCAGCCTGCACATCCCAGCGTCTGATCAGACTCAATAATGTTGGGTGCTACTTATTGTATTAATATTATTCTTACTGACCCGGTGCTGTAGTGGTAGAACATCCACCTCAGTGCAAGAGGTCACAGGTTCGATCCCCTGCTGGGTCATACCAAAGACTTTAACATGGTAGTAATGAATGCCCTCCTTGGTTCTCAGGGTTGTGGGGTTAGCATTATGACTGACTGGCTTGTGTCAGGATAAATAGTAGTACTGGTAACTGGACGGAAGACAAACAAAGACCGGTCACAATAACTTGCTCTGAGTCTCTGGCTACTGGTAACTGGACGGAAGACGAACAAAGACCTAAAAAAAGTGGCTTAACCCATTACTTCACAATACTTTTTATAGGTTGTCTGCTTTATAATCATCAGACAAACAATTTTACCAATTTAACTGAAAGATTTATATTGATAAAGAGTTAAAAATATTGCAATAAAAGGTGAAATTGCTCGTTTTGAGCAATTTCACCTTTTATTGCAATGTTTTCATAAGTCGTCTGCAACAGCCAGCAGGTGTCAAATGTCATCTGTGTGACGTAATGGGATAAGAAGAAATATCGCTCAGTTTGAGCAATCACTCATTTTGCCACAATGTTTTCAAAAGTCATCTGCTGCAGAGGTTTCAGAAAGCGGCTGTTAATGGGAAAGGGTTTATTTATCATTAATTAATAGTGTTTTCATATTTTTTGCTAAATGTTTTCAAACTCTTCAGCTGCAGATTTGCTTCATGAAAAAATAGGTTAAATCCCCGAGAATCAGGAAAAACATACGGTGAACTGTCTGTTGTGTTACAACAGAAATACATACTTGAACTGTCTGTTGTGTTACAACATAAAAACATATGGTGAACTGTCTGTTGTGTTACAACAGAAATACATACTTGAACTGTCTGTTGTGTTACAACATAAAAACATATGGTGAACTGTCTGTTGTGTTACAACAGAAATACATACTTGAACTGTCTGTTGTGTTACAACATAAAAACATATGGTGAACTGTCTGTTGTGTTACAACAGAAATACATACTTGAACTGTCTGTTGTGTTACAGCAGAAAAACATACGATGAACTGTCTGTCATGTTACAACATAAAAACATATGGTGAACTGTCTGTTGTGTTACAACATAAATACATACTTGAACTGTCTGTTGTGTTACAGCAGAAAAACATACGATGAACTGTCTGTCATGTTACAACATAAAAACATATGGTGAACTGTCTACCATGTTACAACAGAAAAACATACGGTGAACTGTCTGTTGTGTTACAACATAAATACATACTTGAACTGTCTGTTGTGTTACAGCAGAAAAACATACGATGAACTGTCTGTCATGTTACAACATAAAAACATACAGTGAACTGTCTACCATGTTACAACAGAAAAACATATGGTGAACTGTCTACCATGTTACAACAGAAAAACATATGGTGAACTGTCTGTTGTGTTACAACATAAATACATACTTGAACTGTCTGTCGTGTTACAGCAGAAAAACATACGGTGAACTGTCTGTCATGTTACAACATAAATACATACTTGAACTGTCTGTTGTGTTACAACATAAAAACATACGGTGAACTGTCTGTCATGTTACAACATAAATACATACTTGAACTGTCTGTCGTGTTACAGCAGAAAAACATACGATGAACTGTCTGTCATGTTACAACATAAAAACATATGGTGAACTGTCTGTTGTGTTACAACAGAAAAACATATGGTGAACTGTCTGTCGTGTTACAACATAAAAACATATGGTGAACTGTCTGTCGTGTTACAACAGAAAAACATATGGAGAACTGTCTGTCATGTTACAACATAAAAACATATGGTGAACTGTCTGTTGTGTTACAACATAAAAACATACGGTGAACTGTCTGTCGTGTTACAACAGAAAAACATATGGTGAACTGTCTACCATGTTACAACATAAAAACATATGGTGAACTGTCTACCATGTTACAACAGAAAAACATATGGAGAACTGTCTGTTGTGTTACAACAGAAAAACATACAGTGAACTGTCTGTTGTGTTACAACAGAAAAATATAAGGTGAACTGTCTACCATGTTACAACAGAAAAACATATGGTGAACTGTCTGTCGTGTTACAACAGAAAAACATACGGTGAACTGTCTACCATGTTACAACAGAAAAACATATGGTGAACTGTCTGTTGTGTTACAACAGAAAAACATACGATGAACTGTCTGTCATGTTACAACATAAAAACATATGGTGAACTGTCTGTTGTGTTACAACATAAATACATACTTGAACTGTCTGTTGTGTTACAGCAGAAAAACATACGATGAACTGTCTGTCATGTTACAACATAAAAACATATGGTGAACTGTCTACCATGTTACAACAGAAAAACATACGGTGAACTGTCTGTTGTGTTACAACATAAATACATACTTGAACTGTCTGTTGTGTTACAGCAGAAAAACATACGATGAACTGTCTGTCATGTTACAACATAAAAACATACAGTGAACTGTCTACCATGTTACAACAGAAAAACATATGGTGAACTGTCTACCATGTTACAACAGAAAAACATATGGTGAACTGTCTGTTGTGTTACAACATAAATACATACTTGAACTGTCTGTCGTGTTACAGCAGAAAAACATACGGTGAACTGTCTGTCATGTTACAACATAAATACATACTTGAACTGTCTGTTGTGTTACAACATAAAAACATACGGTGAACTGTCTGTCATGTTACAACATAAATACATACTTGAACTGTCTGTCGTGTTACAGCAGAAAAACATACGATGAACTGTCTGTCATGTTACAACATAAAAACATATGGTGAACTGTCTGTTGTGTTACAACAGAAAAACATATGGTGAACTGTCTGTCGTGTTACAACATAAAAACATATGGTGAACTGTCTGTCGTGTTACAACAGAAAAACATATGGAGAACTGTCTGTCATGTTACAACATAAAAACATATGGTGAACTGTCTGTTGTGTTACAACATAAAAACATACGGTGAACTGTCTGTCGTGTTACAACAGAAAAACATATGGTGAACTGTCTACCATGTTACAACATAAAAACATATGGTGAACTGTCTACCATGTTACAACAGAAAAACATATGGAGAACTGTCTGTTGTGTTACAACAGAAAAACATACAGTGAACTGTCTGTTGTGTTACAACAGAAAAATATAAGGTGAACTGTCTACCATGTTACAACAGAAAAACATATGGTGAACTGTCTGTCGTGTTACAACAGAAAAACATACGGTGAACTGTCTACCATGTTACAACAGAAAAACATATGGTGAACTGTCTGCCATGTTACAACAGAAAAACATACGGTGAACTGTCTGCCATGTTACAACAGAAAAACATATGGTGAACTGTCTGTTGTGTTACAACATAAATACATACTTGAACTGTCTGTCGTGTTACAGCAGAAAAACATACGGTGAACTGTCTGTTGTGTTACAACATAAATACATACTTGAACTGTCTGTCGTGTTACAACAGAAAAACATACGGTGAACTGTCTGCCATGTTACAACAGAAAAACATACGGTGAACTGTCTACCATGTTACAACAGAAAAACATATGGTGAACTGTCTGCCATGTTACAACAGAAAAACATACTTGAACTGTCTGTCGTGTTACAACAGAAAAACATACGGTGAACTGTCTGTCGTGTTACAACAGAAAAACATATGGTGAAATGTCTGTTGTGTTACAACATAAATACATACTTGAACTGTCTGTCGTGTTACAGCAGAAAAACATACGGTGAACTGTCTGTCGTGTTACAACATAAAAACATATGGTGAACTGTCTGTTGTGTTACAACATAAATACATACTTGAACTGTCTGTCGTGTTACAGCAGAAAAACATACGGTGAACTGTCTGCCATGTTACAACAGAAAAACATACGGTGAACTGTCTGTCGTGTTACAACAGAAAAACATACGGTGAACTTTATGTCGTGTTACAACAGAAAAACATACGGTGAACTGTCTGTCGTGTTACAACAGAAAAACATATGGTGAACTGTCTGCCATGTTACAACAGAAAAACATACGGTGAACTGTCTGCCATGTTACAACAGAAAAACATACGGTGAACTGTCTGTCGTGTTACAACAGAAAAACATACGGTGAACTTTATGTTGTGTTACAACAGAAAAACATACAGTGAACTGTCTGCCATGTTACAACAGAAAAACATATGGTGAACTGTCTGCCATGTTACAACAGAAAAACATACGGTGAACTGTCTACCATGTTACAACAGAAAAACATATGGTGAACTGTCTGCCATGTTACAACAGAAAAACATACGGTGAACTGTCTGCCATGTTACAACAGAAAAACATATGGTGAACTGTCTGCCATGTTACAACAGAAAAACATACTTGAACTGTCTGTCGTGTTACAACAGAAAAACATACGGTGAACTGTCTGTCGTGTTACAACAGAAAAACATACGGTGAAATGTCTGTTGTGTTACAACAGAAAAACATACAGTGAACTGTCTGCCATGTTACAACAGAAAAACATACTTGAACTGTCTGTCGTGTTACAACAGAAAAACATACGGTGAACTGTCTGTCGTGTTACAACAGAAAAACATACGGTGAACTTTATGTTGTGTTACAACAGAAAAACATACAGTGAACTGTCTGCCATGTTACAACAGAAAAACATATGGAGAACTGTCTGTTGTGTTACAACAGAAAAACATACAGTGAACTGTCTACCATGTTACAACAGAAAAACATATGGTGAACTGTCTGCCATGTTACAACAGAAAAACATATGGTGAACTGTCTGTTGTGTTACAACATAAATACATACTTGAACTGTCTGTCGTGTTACAGCAGAAAAACATACGGTGAACTGTCTGCCATGTTACAACAGAAAAACATATGATGAACTGTCTGCCATGTTATAACAGAAAAACATACGGTGAACTGTCTGCCATGTTACAACATAAAAACATATGGTGAACTGTCTGCCATGTTATAACAGAAAAACATACGGTGAACTGTCTGCCATGTTACAACAGAAAAACATATGGTGAACTGGCTGTTGTGTTACAACAGAAAAACATACGGTGAACTTTATGTCGTGTTACAACAGAAAAACATACGGTGAACTGTCTGCCATGTTACAACAGAAAAACATATGGTGAACTGTCTGCCATGTTACAACAGAAAAACATACGGTGAACTTTATGTCGTGTTACAACAGAAAAACATATGGTGAACTGTCTGCCATGTTACAACAGAAAAACATACGATGAACTTTATGTCGTGTTACAACAGAAAAACATACGGTGATCTGTCTGCCCTGTTTCGACAGAAAAACTATTGAAACAGCCTTAACCACTTTCCCACTTACAACAAATCTGCAACAGATGACTTTGAAAATGTCTAGATAGAAAAAAATGTGAAAATTCTTTATCAGTGAAAGTATTATAATTGAATAGAGTGGAAAACATTGTGGCAAAAGAAGAAATTGCTCATTATGTTTTCAAAAGTCGTCTGCTGCAGATACATAAACATGCCTCTACAAGTGGGAAAGTGCATCCATCAATATATCTAATTCTTACCTCTGCCTTCAGGACAGTGCACTGTAGTGTTTGTTTGACAGAATTGTAAAACATCGAAAATTCTATGGACCCAAGAGATCCTGGAATAACAAACAAAGCACAGTTTTACAATTTAAACTAGAACTATCACTGAATGTGATTAATACACCGAACGTCGCCCTGATAGGAAAGGTAGTGGAATATTAAGAAACCCCACCTTAAATTCTAACTTGTAGTTTAAAAGATAATCTCCGGACAAGAAAAAAGTAAGAAAGGGTGATGAAAATAATTCTACAAACAAGAAAATGTAACAAAGGGCAATAAATCTGTAATCAGCTAAAATAGAGTTATGATTCTTGTTCACTGCACTTCCTCTCAATGTGTTGTATCATAGTATGAAGTTTTATTAAATTCCATCCAGTAGTTTTGAAATTATTCTACACTCAACAAAAAGTAACAAAGGGCAATAACTCTGTAATTATGTAAATAAGAGTTTGGTTCTTGTACACTGCACTTCCTCTCAATTGTGTTCTACCTTTGTATGCAGTTTTATTAGATTCCATCTATTAGTTATTAAGTAATTCTCCGGACAAGAAAAAGTTACAAAGGGCAATAACTCTGTATTTAGATAAAATAGAGTTATTGTTCCTGTACACCGCACTTCCTCTCCATGTGTTGTATCATCGTATGAAGTTTTATTAAATTCCAACCATTAGTTTTAAAGTTATGCTCCGGACAAGACTCTACGAAGAAAAAAAGGTAACAAAGGGCAATAACTCTGTAATTATGTATATTAGAGCTATGGTTCTTGGACACTGCACTTCCTCTCATTGTGCTTTACCATTGTATGAAGTTTTATTAGATTCCATCTATTGGTTTATAAAGTAATTCTCCGGACAAGAATAAATAACAAAGTGCAATAGCTCTGTAATTAGGTAAAGTAGAGTTATGGTTCCTGTACACCACACTTCCTCTTAGTGTGTTGTATCATTGTATGAAGTTTTATTAAATTCCAACAATTAGTTATAAAGTTATGCTCCGGACAAGTCTCTACTAACAAGAAAAAGTAACAAAGGGCAATAACTCTGTAATTATGTAAATTAGCGTTATGGTTCTTGTATACTGCACTTCCTCTCATTATGCTCTACCATTGTATACAGTTTTATTACATTCCATCGTAATGGACCAACCGACTGACCGCCCGACCGAGCAACCGACCAACCACACTAAATTTCGTTTATCGGGGGTATAATGAACCAATATCTAATTATCTTTTAGGCTCGGCTCCTTTGAACTACAGTGGATTCGCAATTAATTTAAGTCGAAATAACTTTCTATTGGTTATCAATGTGTTCAAATTGTCCTTCTATTTATGCTCAACCTGCTCAGTGGTGTAGTGGTAGGGCGTTTCAAAGCCTTAAAAAAATGGTAGTGATAGCTACCCTTGTTGGCGCTTAGGGTTGCGATGTAAGCATTGTGACTGACTGGTGTTAGGATAAATGGACCAGTGGTACTGGCAACTTACCCAAGAAATGCTGTGCTTTAACTGAACAATTGTTGGAAGCGGTGTAAAACACCAAACAATCAGTCAATCTATTTATGATCAACACATTTATGTATTTTTAGCTTCGTTATGCATTTTTCATGAAAATCAAGCCAGTGACAAAATCCTATCAAGAAAACAGCGCTGAAACTGAGCAACTGCTATGCTGTTTTTATAGATTAATCTGTCCAAGGAATTGGATAAACGATATATTCTATTATCACATTTGCGTTTATAGCGAGTGTATTTGAAAAAACTAGAACTATCATTAAAGGTGATTAATACCCCCGCCCCAACCCCTGACACATAATATATCTCACAGTATTATCTTTGACTCAGACAATTTGAATATCAGTATCAAAAAGAAATACTAAGATGATATCAAACACAAAACGGCTCTTTTTATCTGGACAGACCGACAGGCTGATGCCACACAAAACGGCTCCATTTTGCCATGTTTCAAGTAAATCCGGTTGAAATTGAAGGAGGAGTATGTCGCACCAGATTAGATTTTAAGAAAAAAAATCCTATTTCAAGGTCAGAGGTGAAGGTCACAAGGACATGAAATTTGCGTCTTGCACATCTACTACTCCTGATTAACATTTATGCCAAGTATGAAGTAAATCAGGTTGAAACTGAAGAAGGAGTACAACAGATTAGATTTTAACCAAAAAAAATCCTATTTCAAGGTCAGAGGTGAAGGTCACAGGGACATGAAATGTGTGTCTTGCACATCTACTACTCCTAATTAACATTTATGCCAAGTATCAAGTAAATCATGTTGAAACTGAAGGAGGAGTACAACAGATTAGATTTTAACAGAAAAAAATCCTATTTCAAGGTCAGAGGTCAAGGTCACAGGGACATGAAATTTGCGTGTTGCACATCTACTACTCCTGATTAACATTTATGCCAAGTATGAAGTAAATCAGGTTGAAACTGAAGGAGGAGTACAACAGATTAGATTTTAACAAAAATAAATCCTATTTCAAGGTCAGAGGTGAAGGTCACAGGGACATGAAATGTTTGTCTTGCACATCTACTACTCCTAATTAACATTTATGCCAAGTATCAAGTAAATCAGGTTGAAACTGAAGGAGGAGTACAACAGATTAGATTTTAACAGAAAAAAATCCTATTTCAAGGTCAGAGGTCAAGGTCACAGGGACATGAAATTTGCGTGTTGCACATCTACTACTCCTGATTAACATTTATGCCAAGTATGAAGTAAATCAGGTTGAAACTGAAGGAGGAGTACAACAGATTAGAATTTAACAAAAAAAAAATCCTATTTCAAGGTCAGAGGTCAAGGTCACAGGGACATGAAATTTGCGTGTTGCACATCTACTACTTCTGATTAACATTTATGCCAAGTATGAAGTAAATCAGGTTGAAACTGAAGGAGGAGTACAACAGATTAGAATTTAACAAAAAAAAAATCCTATTTCAAGGTCAGAGGTCAAGGTCACAGGGACATGAAATTTGCGTGTTGCACATCTACTACTCCTGATTAACATTTATGCCAAGTATGAAGTAAATCAGGTTGAAACAGAAGGAGGAGTACAACAGATTAGATTTTAACCAAAAAAAATCCTATTTCAAGGTCAGAGGTGAAGGTCACAGGGACATGAAATTTGCGTGTTGCACATCTACTAATCCTGATTAACATTTATGCCGAGTATGAATGCCAAGTATGAAGTAAATCAGGTTGAAACTGAAGGAGGAGTACAACAGATTAGATTTTAACAAAAAAAAATCCTATTTCAAGGTCAGAGGTCAAGGTCAAGGTCACAGGGACATGAAATTTGCGTGTTGCACATCTACTACTCCTGATTAACATTTATGCCAAGTATGAATGCCAAGTATGAAGTAAATCAGGATGAAACTGAAGGAGGAGTACAACAGATTAGATTTTAACAAAGAAAATTCCTATTTCAAAGTCAGAGGTCAAGGTCAAGGTCTCAGGGACATGAAATTTGCGTCTTGCACATCTACTACTCCTGATTAACATTTATGCCACGTATGAAGTAAATCAGGTTGAAACTGAAGGAGAAGTACAACATTATATTTTTACAAAAAAAAAATCCTATTCAAGGTCAGAGGTCAAGGTGAAGGTCACAGGGACATGAAATTTGCGTCTTGCACATCTACTACTCCTGATTAACATTTATGCCAAGAATGAATGCCAAGTATCAAGTAAATCAAGTAGAAACTGAAGGAGAAGTACAACGGAACAAATTGTGCGGACAGACCGACTGACGGACCGACGGACGGACCGACAGGCTGATTCCAGTATACCCCCTTCAAACTGCGTTTGCGGGGGTATAACAAGTGCACATTATGGAAGATTGGAGATTGAAAACAGTGTGCTAGATTAAATATATAGTACCATACAAATGTCTATCCACGTAGCTTGTTGAGATGCATTCCACTTTATTGCAAATCTGGTAATAGCATATAACACTGCTTATTTTTCATATCGTACAAATTGTATAACAAGAGGGCCATGATGGCCCTAGATCGCTCACCTTAATTATACAATATACTGCAATGCAAAACACATCAAGACAATTATTCTGAATGCAACCTCCAAAGTGTTAACAAGCTTTTCCTTCATTTGGCCTAGTGATCTATATTATTTTACCTGATATGACCCATATTCCAACATGGACTAGATATCATCAAGACAACATTCTGACAAAGTTTCAACTTGCTCAAAGTAAAAAATGTGGCCTCCGGAGTTTGAACAATATTTTTCTTAATTGACCTTGTTTCAGACCCAATATAACCCATATTAAAAATTGACCTAGATATTATTCAGCTCAACATTCTGACCAAATTTCAAGCTGCTGAAGCAAAAAATGCGGCTTTTAAAGTGTTAACAAGATTTTCCTTCAATTAGGCCTAGTGACCATATTCGAACTTGACCTAGAAATTTTTAAGACAAATATTCTGACAAAATTTCAAACTTCTGAAGCAAAAATCACGGCCCTCTAGAGTGTTAACAAGATTTTCCTTCAATTTGGCCTAGTGACCTATTTTTTGACCCAACATGACCCATGTTAGAACTTGACTTACATATTATCAAGACAAACATTTTGATAAAGTTTCATCATGCCCAAGTTAAAAATGCAGTATCCAGAGTGTTAACCAGATTTTCCTTCAATTTGGCCTAGTGACCTAGTTTTTAACGGGGCATGACCCATATTCGAACTTGACATACATATCATCAAGACAAACATTCTGATAAAGTTTCAACATGTTCAAGTTGACAATTTGACCTCTAGAGGTATAACAAGATTACCCTTCAATTTGGCCTAGTGACCTACTTTTTGACCCGGCATGACCCATGTTTGAACTTGACTTACATATCATCAAGACAACCATTCTGATAAAGTTTCAACATGCTCCAGTTGAAAATGTGGCTTCCAGATCGAGTGTTAACAAGTTTTCCCTTCAATTTGACCTAGTGACCTAGTTTTTGACCCAGTGGCCCAGTTTCGAATGTGTCTAAGATTTGATGGAGATGAATGAAGTTTCATGAAGATTGTATGCAAAATGTAGCTTGTAGGGTGTTAACAAGCTCAAATGTTGACGATGCCGGAAAAAATGTGATCACAATAGCTCACCTTGCACTTTGTGCATAGGTGAGCTAATAAAAACTGCGGTAGCTCAGTTTGTCTACTACGTCGGCTGCCATCAAGGCACAGCCAACATTCTTTCTGCGCTTATACAAAAGTCAATGAGTCAAAAGTCGTGTGACAAATTGCTTATAAAGCTGGGAAGGGTTTACCATTTCCCATTTGCAGCAGACGTCGACACCTTTTGAAAAACATTTTTACAAAAGGAGAAATTCCAATGTTTTAACCCTTTACCTCATATAGATGCTTTCTGAGGCCTCTGCAGCAGACGGCATTTTCAAAACATAGTGACAAGAGAAGAAATTGCTCAAAACGAGCAATTTCTCCTTTTGCCACAATGTTTTCCACTTTTAGTCATAGGTTATCCATTCAATTATAGAGATTTTATATTTTTTGACAAAATATATGTTCAAAGTCGTCTGCTGCAGAACTGTTGTATGAGGGAAAGGGTTAAACTCTATTAAATAATTATTCTTTGTTTTATAGAGAGTTTCCACATTTTTGCCTACATGACATTGTATTCAAAGCTGTCTACTGCGATATTGTTGTATGTGGGAAAGGGTTTAGAGGAATCTACAACATTACCACTATCAGGTGAGGATGGGTCCCCATCCAATTCATCGTCTGTGTTGGCATATTTATCGAAGGCTTCATCGATATCATCGGTCTTGTTCGATCGGGTTGATTTGTTAGCAGGCACATCTCTAGCAGTTATACGGAAATCTGTGGTAAAAATGAGTGGATAGTCAGAGACACATTTTGACCCCTCTGCAGCAGACGACTTTTGAAAACATACTGAGCAATATCTCCTTTAGCCAGAATGTATTCAACAATAATTATACAGAGATTTTTCATATTTTTGCTAACGTGTTTTCAATGTCATCTGCTGCAGATTTGTTGTATGTGGGAAAGGGTTAATATTCAAGTATGTTTATTTAACTGGTGTTTTACACCCATTTTGAAAATATTTCTGTTTCACCACAATCTTCTACCAATTAACATCATGAATAATTTCTTCATTTTTAAGAAAAGAAAGTTGTCCACTCAGCCAGAAAGTAATATAAAAAGTAAATTTATTTTAGATACTTTATATACTTTGCATAATTCAGACGCCAAATGACGCCCTTGCATCAGACGAACTTTGAACTCATTGGGAGGAAATGGATAATTTGCTTTTGTGGGGAAAGGAGAAGTAAACAATTAATTGCTCATCATGCATGAGCAATTTCTCCTTGTTCCAATCTTTATCTTAACCCTTTCCTGTATACATACGCTTTCAGATGCCTCTGCAGCAGACAGCTTTTTGAAAACATGGGGAAAAAAGAAGAAATTGCTCAAAACGAGCAATTTCTTATTTTGTCACCATGTTTTCAACTCTATTCTTTTATTGTACTTTAATTTAAAGGGAGTTCCCAAAAAAATTCAGGTATGTTTTCAAATTCGTCTGCTGCAAATTTGTTGTATGAGGGAAAGGGATAACTAAAGTTCCAATTTGCTAAATGCTGCAATTTCTGTTTTCAGTGTTTTTTAAAGAAGACATCACTACATGCATGTTTCTAGAATGGAAAGAAAACAACTTTTAACAATTCTCTCCTCAGAAACACAGAAATGAGCCAAAATATTTTGATATAAGTTCACAGAAATAAAGACAGCATAACATTTGTTGCTTGATCTATAAAAGTATGAACATTATATTAAACAATAGACATAATACTATATGTATACATCTTGCAATGGAAAGAAAACAAGAACACAAATTTTCTGCTCAGAAAAGAAACAACAGATTTTGAAATAAATCCACAGAATAAAGATCCATTTTACTCCTAGCATACTCTGTCAATGGATCAATTAAATTTTAAGTAATTTTGAGGATATATAAGCTACAAAGTTCTATAGTAAATGACCTATAGTGTGGTTATAGAGGAGAATATGTTCAACACTTTCCCCGACATAGAACAAATCTGCATCAGACAACATATGAGCCGTCTCGCGAGAAAACTAACATTATGGACTCTGCGTAAAGTGTCGACCCTGATCAGCCTAAGCATGCCACGCAGGCTAACCTGGACAGACACGTTTCGCCTCCTGTGGATTTTCTGTTTCAGGAATCATAACTTTATACCTCTATCCCCCGAAATGTGTCGGCCCGGATCAGTCTGTGCGGACAGCGCAGGCTGATCTGGTTGATACATTACGCAGATGCCATAATGTTGGTTTTCTTGCGGGACGGCTCATATTAGGATCAATATATCTTTTGCCAGATCTTATTTTTTTTCAAAATTTCTCTACTGCAGTGTGTAAGCGTCAGAATGCGTCCGTATGTGGGAAAGAGTTAACCATGTCCGTCATGTAGACACTTTCAGACACCTCGGTAGCAGACGGCTTTTTGAAAACATAGTGACAAAAGAAGAAATTGCTCAAAACAAGCAATTTCTCCTTTTGCCACAATGTTTTCCACTTTTAGTCATCAAGCTCAGGTTATCCATTCAATTAAAGAGATATTCTATTTTTTGACAAAATATGTTCAAAGTCGACTGCTGCAGAATGATGACTTTTGAAAACACTGTGACAAACGATGAAATTGCTCAAAACGAGCAATTTCTCTTTTTGGCACAATGTTTTCATCTCTAATTACTAAAGGTATGCATTATTTATAGAGATTTTTCACATTTTTGCCTAGATGTTTTCAAAGCCGTCTGCTGCAGTTTGTTGCATGTGGAAAAGATTTAATAGAGGGGAATTCAAATGTTTAACCCCCATTTCCCACATAGAACAAATCTGCATCACACACCATATTAGGAGCAACTTCTTTTTGTTGAATATTCTTTTTCAAAGGTTGTCGACTGCCGAATGAAAGTGTTAAAAATGCCTCTGCATTGGGAACAGGGTTGATAGGGGAAAATAGGTTACACTCTTACCCACATAGAACAAATCTGCATCTCACAACATATTTGAAACAATTTCTGTTATGCCAGATATTTTTTTTAACACTTTAATGCCTACTGCAGAATCACAGGTGTTTGTATTGATTGATAATTTTACGCCCCTATATTGTATCCTTAACCCTTTCCCTCATATAGACGCTTTCTGACGCCTCGGCAGCAGACGGCTTTATGAAAACATAGTGACAAAAGAAGAAATTGCACAATACGTGCAATTTCTCCTTTTGTCACAATGTTTTCCACTTTTAGTCATAGGTTATAATCCATTAAATTATAGAGATTTTCCATTATTTAACAAAATACGTTCAAAGTCGTCTGCGGCAGAATTGTCGTATGAGGGAAAGGGTTAACAATACAATGTTAAGTATAGTTATATATAGTGAAGTTATCAATGCAGTACATACACATGTGTGCAGAATGTAAGTGTCAAAATGCGTCTGTATCATGTAGGAAGGAGTTAACCCTTTCCGTCATACGGCATTTCTGCAGCAGACGACTTTGAACATATTTTGTCAAAAAATAGAAAATCTCTATAATTGAATGGATAACCTATGACTAAAAGTGGAAAATATTGTGGCCAAAGGAGAAATTGCTCATTTTGAGCAATTTCATCGTTTGTCAGTGTTTCAAAATGCGTCCACTACAGGGGCATCAGAAAGCGTCTACATGAGGGACAGGGTTAATGGATAACCTATGACTAAAAGTAGAAAACGTTGTGGCAAAAGTTGAAATTGCTCGTTTTGAGCAATTTCTTATTTTGTCACTATGTTTTCAAAAAGTTGTCTGCTGCAAAGGTGTACGAAAGTGTCTGTATGAGGGAGGGAAAGGGTTGATCACAATAGCTCATCTTTAGATCTGTGTGCTCCGGTGATCAAAAATTTGAAATTCTATTCCCAGTGATGACGCACCTGAGCATCTTTATGTGACACCAGAGTGATGTTACAACAAGACAGCCATTTGACGGACACAGTTTAAACCTTCACTTCCTGCTTGCAGACACATTTGTGATGCCTGTACTGCAGAATGATGACAATTGAAAATATTGTCAGAAAAGGAGAAATTGATCATTCCTGATCAGCAATTTCTCTATTTTACACAATGTTTTCAACTCTATTCTGAAACTAAATGTTTATATAGAGACATATTTCTACCCTTTTTGAACAATGTTTGAAAAAATTGTCTGTTGCAAAAGTTATCTGTGTAACAATACAGAGTTAATTCATCAGCTATTACATATGAGCCATATGTCAAGCTGGCTGCAACAAGCAAACAACTAGTATATAGAGGCATACAATTTAGTTTCAGACAGACTGAATACAGTATATCAATTAAAAGGGTACTACATCACAAACTTTTTTTTCTTTTTTTTTCTTTTCAAAATGCACCTGTTTCAGAAAAAAAGGTAAAGATGACAAGATAAATTGAATTGTTTTTTTTTTTTAATTTTTAATAATGAACACAATTAAATATTACACATACATATTTCTAACAAACAAAAGGACCATGATGATCCCAAAATCGCTCACCCAATTGGAGTCATGGTCAGTTATCTCCATTTAATACTCTCTACATCTAGCTAGGTCCTATCATTTGGTTTCCTCTGTTTTTATCATTGGTTTCTTTGCACTGGATGGTGCACTTATAATTGCATTTTCTTGGCCAACTGTTATTAGATTGATTAGTAATTCCACATTTGTTTTCTTTAAACACTGCTATGTCAATTTTCTCTTTTGAATCATCACTTTAATTAACACATTTATGTTAATGTGTACAGAGTAATTGCAATATCTCATTGCAAAATAGCGATAAAAACAAAGTATTCCAACTAAAAGGACCTACCAACTATTTGGTCTTCCTTGGTCTTTATCTGACAAGGGAGATAATATAATTATCATTAATGTCCCTCATTAAAAAGAACTTGAATAGTTTACAAAACCCTAATCTTTTACAAACAGAAAACATTATGGCCCTGAATCATGCATGGTTTCAAAAAATCAGAATAAATTGAAGGAACTTGGTAGAGGGTCACACAAGGATTTGTGTCAAAACAAGGATTTGTGTCAAATTAGTTCAAATTCTTTTGGACAAGAATGTTTATCAAGTTTTAAATATATACAAATACGGAAAACCATATGCCATGGCAACCAGAGTTTTCAAATGAAAATATATATTTTTTTAAAAAAAGACCACCTAAGGAATATTCCTGTGAAATATTTTTTTTTTTTTTTTTAATAGTTATTAAGTTGGAGCAGTTTTTTGAGGATGTTTGTAGGAAAATAGGAAACGACGACAACTAACACTGTGAGTCATCATAAAAGCTCAACACGCACTTACAAATTGTGTGATCAATTGAGCTAAAAATCCTATTATATGAGTAAATTAAAAAAATTTTTTTTTTAATTGTAACAGTTCTGACGAACTACAAAGATGCTTGCATGACAATATCTTGAACAGGGAAGAACATTTTCCCATATATTGCAAATAGCAAATTTGCCAAGAATGAATTCTTATGCAACAAATCATATCCCAGATACATGTACATATAACTTTACAGTCAACTACTTTAGCATTTTTACACTTGCATATACATTTTTGCAGCCGAAGATTTTTGAAAACTAAGTTGCAAAAGGAGAAACCAGCAATTTCTCCCTTTTGTCACAATATTTGTAAATATATTCAATAATGATAATTTCATTGAGCTTTTACCAATTTATTTCTTGATGTTTTCAAAGTCGTCCACTGTAAATTCATTCTAGGAGGGTAAGGGTTTATTTGCTTCATTTATTTTATTAGGGTTTAACGCCGTTTTCAACATGATTTCAGTTAAATCACGGCGACAGTTTACTATTCATGATTCCTGGGTAATCAAACCAGTACTAGACTAGGAAATGTTTCCTTGCCCGAGAACACTCAACCATGAGACCGTAGCGTCGCGACTGGGGATCGAACCCCGGATGCCCTGTTCCAAATCCCCAACGCTATAAACCACTCGGCCCAAATGATTCCTCAAAAACATTTGAGTAATAGAATGTAAAGTATGATTTTAAAAATTATTGGAGGAGGACAAATTAAGTGACTTTCATCTGGAATTGTCTAAATTCCAAAGATATTTGCTGTATATGACACCACTTTTGATGACTGTTTGCAAGGTCAAACAGCACAAGCATGCAGGCTAAACTTGGTTTTCAACATTTACAAGTGATAGCTACAATCATCTTAAAAGGTCCTTAAGCTATTAGTCAGTTGCTATACTAGTGACCAGGATCAACCTGCACATCTGTGCAAACTAATCAGAATATGCACTGTCTGCTTATAAGTCAAAGAAGCATTCAAAATGCCTCTGACATACAGCGTTCATTTAGATCCCATTGTATAGATGTACAAAGTTACCTATTTTTACACTTATCAAAATACCAGTATAATAAGGTTAGTTCTTGAAGAGTATAATTATTCCATTTTAACCCTTTCCCACCTGCAGACACATTTTGACGCAATAGCAGCAGACGACTTTTGAAAACATTGTGGCCAAAGGTGAAATTGCTCATGATGAGCAATTTCTCCTTTGGCCAAAATGTTTTCAACTTTATTTAACAATTATAAGCTATCTTTTATAGAGATTTTTCAGATATTTGTCACCATGTTTCAAAGTCATCTCTGCAGATTTGCTTAATGTGGGAAAGGGATAACCAGTTTACACAAACAACAAATATGCAGTAGACAACATTGAAAAGACTTAGTCAAAAATATAGAAACTCTCCATAAACGAGCGAACAATTATCGAATAAAGTTGAAAACATTGTGGCAAAAGGAGAAATTGCAACAATGTTTTCATAAAGTTGTCTGCTGCAGAGGCGTCTGTATGTAGGAAAGGGTTCATACAGCCTAAAATGGCTGACATTTAAAGGACATCTGAGATGATCTGAAGGAGAATCCCGTGTCAAATAATCTTGTGTAATCCAACCACACGATGCCCAGCTTGTAAGGGTTGCCAGTCTCATTAGTGTAGTACAAACCATTCAGGTTAGTCGAGGTGCACACTTTATACCACCAGGCCCCCTTTAAATTAGCCGCGCAGTTGCACCCGCCACATACATCGTTATCTTGGTCATATGTCGAGAACTTGCTCCCGCTCTGCAGGACGAGTGAATCGAGCAAGGTGCTGTTTGGGAAATAATCCCCAACGAACAACCTGTAACCATCAGTGTCGCTGGATACGTTGAACATTCCATAGGTGGCTACATGGGTGCTCGATACTGTACCAAGTTCAACCTTAAGGCTACAATGCTGATCTTTTGTTAGCAGATGAAGGAGCCTCAGCCCTAGCCAATGCTCGCCATCAGCGTTACCAAAGCCATCTTCATATTTCTTCCAGTTGGAGAAGAATTGTTCACTGCCATCCATTCTTCTTTGAAAGACTGTCCACCCATATATACAGTATGCCACATAATATAAACTCCCAGCAAGAAAGCCAAAACGACCACCTGGACTTATCGCATAATGTGAGCAATCATAAACAAGGGGTGCTGTTGATGTGCTTGTCAATGATGTTGGTGTAACAGTGCTACTTGTCGATGGTGTTGGTGTTACAGAGCTACTTGTCGATGGTGTTGGTGTTACAGTGCTACTTGTTGATTGTGTTGTTGCAGCAGTGCTACTTGTAGATAGTGCTATTGTAGCCAGACTTGCAATGGATTGCGTTGTTGAAGTATGAAAACCTGCTTGTGTGTTTTCTGTTATCCGATCTCCATTAGACATATCTACCAGTGATACATAAAATAGAGCGCCAGTGTCTGGGGAGTGAGAAGTAGCAAGATTTATGTCCATGTATTTATTGCAGTAACATATTCCATGTCCGTCTTGTGCAGCGAAGTAAACCGATTCACCGGATCTATCCTCGCACCAGACGACACAGTCAGCGAGAGATCTGACCGTCTGAATAGCATCGACAATGGACGTATTTGTAACGTCTGTTTTCAGAAGATTCAGGTATTGAAATCTGGTTGCAGCATCACTTTGTTTAATTTCAAATCCAAGAACAATAATGGCAAGTACGAAACTATTTAAAGTGACACCCATTTTAGTTGTTTCTTGTTTCTGTCAAGTGTACTATTTTTCGTTAATTTTCATTTGATTTTCTCTATGTTTCATAAACTATGGTACTGTTAAAAGTAACAACTATATTCAATGTGTCTTGTCCTTGTTCGATTAACTACAATTATAATCTGAACAAAAAAACAAATGATATTTCAAAAAATAATTTGCATCAAATTGCAGTCATATCAGGACTTTAATACAACACACTACAAAACGGATTCCAACATCCTGCAAGCTTAATTGGCTTCAAATGTATTTAATAAGGTAAATAATTATTTATATTCTACAGTATGAACCCCGGGCCACATCACAAGAAAAGTGACCTTCAGGAAGAACCGGGCCACATCATAGGTAAATTGACCTACGGAGCAAACAGCCAATAACCAGATCAGACTGCTTTCTGTGCAGTCTGATGATAGTCTCTACTTGTCAGATGTTCATCCAGGCATCAATTAGAAGCACATGCAGAACATTAAGCACCCTTTCCCACATACAACAAATCTGCAGCAGAAGACTTTAAACAATGTCTAGGCAAAAATATGGAAACTCTCTATGAATGAAAGTATGATCATTGAAATGAGTTGAAATCATTGTGGCGAAAGAAGAAATTGCTAATTGTGATTAAATTCTCTTTTTGTCATTTTGATTTCAAAATTTGTCTGTTGAAGCATCAGAAAGCATACATATGTATGCAAAAATAGATTTGGCCACCAAGAGACTAAAATTGTGTCTGTATCAGAAAGTGTTAATATACAATTATATTGTTACATCACTGTTAACCATTTTTATCACAATCATGCAGCTGCAATTTGATGCATGAAAACATTGTGACAAAATGGAAAATTGCTCATTATTTTTAATAGTTTCAAGATATCCAAAAGTTTGATTTTTGAGTAACAAGGTTCCAATTATCTCAGATATTTGAATCAATTTGACCAACCAATTAATGAAACCACCTTTTCCAACATACAACAAATCTACAGCAGATAAATTAGAAAACATTAATAGGCAAAAATATAGAAAATCTATATCAAAGAAAGTATAATTATCATAAAGGGTTGTAAACATTGTGGCAAAAGTAGAAAGAAATAGTTGCTCATCACAATTTAAAAAGTGATCTGCTTCAGACATACATGTATCTGCAAGTGGAAAAGCATTAACCCTTTCAACCTCATACGACAATTCTGCAGCAGACGACTTTGAACATGTTTTGTCAAAAGGTAGAAAATCTCTATAACTGAATGGATAACCTATGACGAAAAGTGGAGAACATTGTGGCAAAAGGAGAAATTGCTTGTTTTGAGCAATTTCTTTTTTTGTCACTATGTTTTTAAAAAGCTGTCTGATGCAGAGGCGTCAGAAAGCGTCTATATGAGGGAAAGGGTTAATAAATGTGTAATATCACTCGCCTAGTAGTTTCTGTTTTTTCTATCATTAATAATTAAATATTTATTCGTAAAAACCTATACTTTTTTAATTTTTTCCCTAAAACTGACAATTTCATTCCCCGTCTAAGTAGCTGACAACTTTCTTATAAAGAGAGCCATGATGGCCCTGGATTGCTCACCTGATTTTATTTTATTTTCACTTTAGCCATATAAGCCCCGCCCCCCTGGCGGCTATAGTTTCTGACCAATCAACTTGGCTTGAAGGAATCTAATAGAAGGTCACCCTAGGAACATTTCTACAAAATTATTTGAAAATTGGCCTGACACTTTTGGAGCAGAAGATTTTTTTAAGTTTTCACTATAGCCGTATAAGGCAAAATAGCCCTGCCCCCATTTTTTTTCACCAATCAACATGTCTTGAAGGGAAAGGGTTAAGGAACATTTCTACAAAATTATTTGAAAATTGGCCTGAAACTTTTGGAGGAGAAGACTTTTAAAGTTTTCACTTTAGCCATTATAAGGCAAAATAGCCCTGCCCACTGGCGGCCATGTTTTTCAACTAATCAACTTGGCTTGAAGGATCATTTCTACAAACAACTTTGAGAATCGGCCTGACACTTTCGGAGGAGAAGAATTTTTTAGTTTTCACTTATATAATAGCCATACAAGGCAAAACAGCCCCGCCACCCTTGCGGCCATGTTTTTCGACCAGTCAACATGGCTTGAAGGAATCTGATAGAGGGTCATCCAAGGAACATTTCGTCCAAATTATTTGAAAATCTGCCAACCAGTTTAGGAGAAGAGAATTTTGCCATGGAAACCAGAATTCTGCATGGATCCCAAAAATTTGAAGGAATTCTGATGAGGTCATTGAGAGGATGCTTTCTGTGAAGTTAGTTCATCCCAATTGACCCACCGGTTACTGAGGAGAAGAAGTTGACGGACACTGGAGGCAGGACGCTAGACAAAAGGCGATCACAATAACTCACCTTGAGCAAAGCTCAGGTGAGCTAAAAACATTATGAGAACAATGTTAATTGTTTATAATTCATAAACAGTTTTTAGCCTTTTTCACTTACAGATGTATTTTGACACATATCTGCAGCATTATCTCCTTTTGCCACAATGTTTTCAACTTGATACATCAATCATCATACTTTCATTTATAGATTTTGCGTATATTTTGCCTAGAGGTTTTCAAAGTTGTCAGCTGCAGATTTGCTGTATGTGGGAAGGAGTAAGAATGATGTATTAGAACACATTCATTGGTGAAAAGTAAAATTGGGGAAAAAATTACAAACAAGAGGGCCATGGTGGCCCTGGGATCGCTCACACCTGAGTTAACCCTTTCCCTCATATATACGCTTTCTGACGCCTCTGCAGCAGACGGCTTTTAAAAACATAGTGACAAAAGTAGAAATTTCTCAAAATGAGCAATTTCTCCTTTTGCCACAATGTTTTCCACTTTTAGTCATAGGTTATCCATTCAATTATAGAGATTTTCTATTTTTTGACAAAATATGTTTAAAGTTGTCTGCTGCAGAATTGTTGTATGACGGAAAGGGTTAAGTCAACCACATAGTCATTGACAATACAGTCATAACTCATAACTCAAGTTTTTGACCCGACATGACCCATATTCAAACATGGCCTAGATATCATCAAGACAATCATTCGGACAAAATTTCAACATGCTCAAGTTAAAAATGCGGCTTCCAGAGTGTTGACAAGAGTATCCTTTAATTTGGCCTAGTGACCTAGTTTTTGTCCAGACATAACCTATATTCAAACTTGGCCTAGCTTTCATCCAAGTTGGGCTAGTGACCTAGTTTTTGATTTGACATGAGCTTTATTCAAACTGAGCCTAGACAATTACTCTAACGATGTTTCAATTTGGCCTTGCAACCTAGTTTCAGACGCAACATGAAGCTATCATGATATCATAAAGAAAAACATTCTGACAACGTTTCAAGCCCTTGAAGCAAAAACATTGGGTCTCTAGAATGTTAACAAGATATTTCTTAAATTTGACCTTCTGACCTTGTTTTTGACTGGATATGACCTATATCTGAACTTAGCCTAGAAATCACCAAGAAATATTTTCTGACAAAGTTTCAACATGATCAATTAAGAAATGTGGCCTCCTGATTGTTAACAAGATTTCCTTCAATTTGATCTTGTGACCCTAAGTTTTTGTCCAGACATAACCTAGCTATATTCAAACTTGGCCTAGCTTTCATCAAAGTTGGGCTAGTTACCTATATAGTTTTTGACCTGACATGAGCCATATTCAGAATTGGCCTAGAAACTAGCAAGAAAAACAAACTGAATAAGTTTCATGCACATTGGATGATGAAAGTGCAGGCCCCTAGAGGGTTAACAAGCAAATTGTTGACGACAGACATCGGGGAAAAAGGGCGATCACTAAATCTCACCATGAGAACTTTGTGCTCAGGTGAGCTAAAACTTAAAAGATACAATTATAACAGTTCTGTAAAACAGATGTCTTTTTTCTCAGGATTAATGTCAGCTACCATTTAAGTTTACCTATAATTATTTAACGAACCAAGTCATATGAAAACCTTCTTTTCGAGTTCTTCAATTAACCCTTTCCCATATACAACAAATCTGCAGCAGACGACTTTGAAATCATTTAGTCAAAGATATTGAAAATTGAATAAATTTGAATACTTTGTGGCAAAAGGAGAAAGTGCTCAATGTCAAAAAACATCTGTATGTGGATTTTTTTTAACCATTTCTTACATGCAGAGGCAATATTACACAATATTACACATTTTCAGCAGTTGGCTTTTAAAGCATTGTGGCAAAAGAAGAAAATGTTCATAATATAATGAGCAATTTCTCCATTTGCCACAATTTTTTCAAATCTATTCAATTATTATACTTTCATTTTGCCAAGACATTTTCAAAGTTTAGTCTGCTGCAGATTGGTTGCATGTGGGAATGAGCTAGTATGTAGTTCTTGTCAGGTTGCATACCTACAGCCTCTTCATGGCCATTGATTGAATTGATTGATTGTTTGGTGTTTTACGCCACTTTCAACAATGTTTCAGTTACATCACATGGTTTCCTGGGTAAGTTACCAGTACAATTGGTCCATTTCTCCGGACACCAGCCAGTCAGTCAGTGCTAACCCCGCAACCCTGGACGCCAAATTTAAATTTGATGGTATGACCCAGTGCCAGGGATCGAACCCACAACTTCCTGCACCGGAGACTTTACCACTTAACCAAGATTGGCCAAAAAATGTTACAAAAGTTTTGTCTTAACCCTTTCCCACATACAAAAATTCTGCAGCAGACGACTTTTAACATATTTTGTAAAACAAGAGGGCCATGATGGCCCTGGATCGCTCACCTTAATTATACAATGTACCATAATGCAAAATACATCAGGACAATTATTCTGAATGCAACCTCCACAGTGTTAACAAGATTTCCTTCATTTGGCCTAGTGATTTATATTTTTTTACCTGATATGACCCATATTCCAACATGGACTAGATATTATCAAGACAACATTCTGACAAATTTTCAACTTGCTCAAAGTAAAAATGCGGCCTCTAGTTTGAACAATATTTTCCTTAATTGACCTTGTTTCTGACCCTACATGATCCATATTCGATTTTGGCTTAGATATCATTTAGATAAACATTCTCATAAAATGTCAAGCTGCTGTAGCAAAAAATGTGTCTTCTACAGAGTTAACAAGATGTTCCTAGGTCAATTTGGCCTAGTGACCTAGTTTCTGACCCAATATGACCCATATTCGAACTTGACCTAGATATAATTCAGACAAACATTCAAGTTTCAAGCTGCTGAAGCAAAAAATGTGGCTTCCAAAGTGTTAACAAGATTTTCCTTCAATTTGGCCTAGTGACCTAGTTTTTGACCCTACATGATCCATATTCGGACTTGGCTTAGATATCATTTAGATAAACATTCTCATAAAATGTCAAGCTGCTGTAGCAAAAAATGCGTCTTCTACAGAGTTAACAAGATGTTCCTTCAATTTAGCCTAGTGACCTAGTTTCTGACCCAATATGACCCATATTCGAACTACCTAGATATCTTTAAGACAAACATTCTGACAAAATTTCAAACTGCTGAAGCAAAAATTGCGGCCTCTAGAGTGTTAACAAGATTTTCCTTCAATTTGACCTAGTGACCTATTTTTTGACCCAACATGACCCTTGATCGAACTTGACTTACATATCATCAAGAAAAACATTCTGATAAAGTTTCATCATGCTAAAATTAAAAATGCAGTATCCAGAGTGTTAACAAGATTACCCTTCAATTTGGCCTAGTGACCTAGTTTTTAACCCGGCATATTCGAACTTGGCCTAGATATCATTTAGACAAACAGTCTGACCAAGATTCAAGCTGCTTAAGCAAAAAATGCGGCATCCAAAGTGTTAACAAGATTTTCCTTCAATTTGGCCTAGTGACCTAGTTTTTGACCCTGCATGACCCATATTGACCTAGATATCATTTAGCTCAACATTCTGACCAAATTTCAAGCTGCTGAAGCAAAACATGCGGCTTCTACAGAATTAACAAGATTTTCCTTCAATTTGGCCTAGTGACCTAGTTTCTGACCCAATATGACCCATATTTAAACTTGACCTAGATATCTTTAAGACAAACATTCTGACAAAATTTCAAACTGCTGAAGCAAAAATTGAGTGACCTATTTTTTGACCCGACATGACCCATGTTCGAACTTGACCTACATATCATCAAGACAAACATTCTGATAAAGTTTCAACATGCTCAAGTTGAAAATGTGGCCTCCAGAGTGTTAACAAGATTTCGCTTCAATTTGACCTAGTGACCTCGTTTTTGACCTCATATGGCCCAGTTTCGAACTTGTCCAAGATTTGATGGAGATGAATGTTCTGATACACTTTCATGAAGATTGGATGCAAAATGTAGCCTGTAGAGTGTTAACAAGCTGAAATGTTGACGACGGACGACGGACGACGCACGACGGACGGACGCCGGACAAAATGTGATCACAATAGCTCACCTTGCACTTCGTGCATAGGTGAGCTAAAAATAGAAAATCTCTATAATTGAATGGATAACCTACGACAAAAAAAGGAAAAGATTGTGATAAAAGG
Organism: Serripes groenlandicus; assembly: GCA_031761405.1. Classification (NCBI taxonomy): domain Eukaryota; kingdom Metazoa; phylum Mollusca; class Bivalvia; order Cardiida; family Cardiidae; genus Serripes; species Serripes groenlandicus. The sequence goes on from JASEVX010000003.1 coordinate 49,693,274, forward strand.
AGAAATTTCTAATTGTGAGTGATTTCTCCTTTTGTCTTGATATTTTCAAACATCATCTGCTACGGAGGCACCAGAAGGGGTCAGTGTGTGGGATAGTATTAACCCATTACTTCACATGACTTTTCATAGGTCGTCTGCTTTACAATCATCAAATGAATAATTTAACCAATCTAGAAAACTGAAAGAATTATATTCATAAAGAAAATATTGCAATAAAAGGTGAAATTGCTCGTTTTGAGCAATTTCACCTTTTATTTCAATGTTTTCAAAAGTCATCTGTAACAGCAGGCTTCAAATGTCGTCTGTATGAAGTAATGGGTTAAAGAAAGGGGTTTCAAACCATGAAGCTATGGATCAAAGAGTCTTATGACTGTATGCAGTGTTTGATGTACAGGGAAGATCATGGTTATTCCCAAAGGTAGCTTTTCCTGTGACATTGGTTACATTTTAACCCTTTCCCTCATATAAACGCTTTCTGACGCCTCTGCAGCAGACGGCTTTTTCAAAACAGTGACAAAAGAAGAAATTGCTCAAAACGAGCAATTTCTCCTTTTGACACAATGTTTTCAACTTTTAGTCATAGGTTATATATCCATTCAATTATAGAGATTTTCTATTTTTTGACAAAATATGTTTAAAGTCGTCTGCTGCAGATTTGTTGTATGAGGGGAAGGGTTAATACCAATTAAACCTGTAGTTGAATTTTATTTCCAATTAAAACTATATATATCACATTTTATTGATAAATATCATCATTATGAAAAATTATTTTGTTGTCCATTTCTCTTTGGAAGCGACTGGTTTCTATTTACATAAGCCAAAGTGGTACTGATTACATTTTCATTCTGTATTTATTTAACATATAACAAGGCTGCAGCAGATGACTTTGAATACATCTAGGCAATAATTATTTGTAACAGAGCATATCGATATTAAATGAAAAAGGGAATCCGCTGTGGTCGAGTGGTTAGCGTCGGGGATTTCGAAACCGGGTGTCCCGGGTTTGATCCCCAGTCGCGGCACTACGGTCATGGTGGAGTGCCCTTGGGCAAGGCACATTTTCTAGCCTAGAACTGGTTTGTTTACCCAGGGATCATGAATAATTAAATTTAATTGCGCGCTAAATGACCTTAGCTGTCGATGCGCCATAAAACAATATACATTCATTCATTCATTATTAAATGAAAGGATGAATATTGGATAGAGCAGAAAACATTATAGCAAAAGGAGAAATTGTACATACGTAATGTTTACACAATTAAGTCTTTTGTAGCAGAATTGCGTCAAAATTCTAAAGTTTATCTTATTTCTAAAAGTAACCAACATTGAACAGAACAGAACATTAATTTACAGTTATAAGACTGATAAAATCTGACTGCCTTGATATGACCCCTAAATAACAATTTATCCCTTTCCCACATATAGACACTTTCTGATGCCTCTGCAGCAGACGGCTTTTTTAAAACATGGCAACAAAAGAAGAAATTGCATAAAACGAGCAATTTCTTCTTTTGTCACCTGATGTTTTCAACTCAATTCAATTATTGTACTTTCATTTAAAGGGAGTTTCCAAAAGATTTCGGTTATGTTTTCAAAGTCGTCTGCTGCAGAGTTGTTGCATGCGGGAAAGGGTTAATATATCATCAGTGTGTTACTCTGGTTCCAGTGGCGCTGGCTGACCTGGATCTATACTGGTAGCACAGGCATCACAAACTCAGTAACAGCAGTCAACAGAAGGGTTAACCCTTACCCTCATATAGACGCTTTCTGACGCCTCTGCAGCAGACAGCTTTTTTAAACCTGGTGACAAAAGAAGAAATTGCTCAAAACGAGCGATTTCTCCTTTTGACACAATGTTTTCCACTTTTAGTCATAGGTTATCCATTCAATTATAGAGATTTTCCATTTTTTGACAAAATATGTTCAAAGTCGTCTGCTGCAGAGTTGTCGTATGAGGGAAAGAGTTAATCATATTTGATCCCACTATGTAACTACATGCTTATGTGAGCTACAAAAGCTAGAGGACCAAAATGGCCCTAAACCTTTCACCTGAGTGATAGTATACATGTAGTAGCAAATGTGCAACTGCTTATCCCTTTCCCTCATATAGACGCTTTCTGATGCCTCTGCAGCAGACGGCTTTTTGAAAACATAGTGACCAAAAGAAGAAATTGCTCAAGATGAGCAATTTCTCCTTTTGACACAATGTTTTCCACTTTTAGTCATAGGTTAGTCCATTCAATTAAAGAGATTTTCTATTTTTTGACAAAATATGTTCGAAGTCGTCTGCTGCAGAATTGTCGTATGAGGGAAAGGGTTATATTCGGGAAAGTTTAATCATGAGTGGGAATGAAACTGCAAATAGTGGATGCTGTAAAGGAAAAGCTTATTTATAAGTAAAGAACATTAAATTTGTAAAAAAGCATTTAATCTTTGAACAATTTTGAAATTGGCCAACAAACGAACATTTGGATGGATGACAGCCGGTTGAAAGACTGACATAGTGGCTAAGTTCATGACGAACTCAAGGAGGGTAGTGTCAGGGGGCACTTGTATCGATGGCGCATGCGCAGACGCTTGGTTCTCGTGAACGCATATCTCCACTCTGGAGTCAAAATTCAAAATGGAAGCCTCCATGTTGTATCCACTTATTTCATTATAGACACCAGAAAGCTCTATTTCTTGTTGTCTAGATTACGGATCGCAATTATTTGCAAGGCCCACTTAAACAAATCCTTATTTATCTGCCTTACAAATAAAAACATCACTGGTTACTGAACTCAGGTTCGTATTTTAGGATTATTTACACACAAGCATCAAGAATTGCCATCCTCCGCCATTTTGGAACTCTTCTAACTCTATGGTTGCAAATAGTCGGGGTCAGAAGGTCATATGACGTCACTAGAGTTAAAACTCTTGCCGTTCATGAGGAACCCGTGTAACTCTAGTGGGAACTCAGGTTCGTCGTGAACTTGGCCAGTGTTATCAGAATAGATCACTTTGAGGCTTCAGCTTAGATGATCTAAAAATAGCTATTTTGCATGGTCACATCAATGCTCGATGATCATTGGGTAATTCTGAGCCATTATTCAAAGTTAAAAAAGCATCATTATTTTTAAGGGTTATTCAATGAAATTGACCACCAAGACAAATATAGTACAAAAGCTAAAGTTTATTGTTCTATTAGTAACAAAAATCCATCACAACACTGAAACATATATAACTTTGCATGTGCCAAGTCAACAGAAAAGGGGGTTCTTGTTACAAGGCTGTATGAGCAGTAAAATGTAAACAGTCTCTGAGCCCGGGTCTAGTTAAGGTTCATATTTTAATATATTTAAACTTTTAGTGACTTATTAAAACATTGTGGCAAAAATGAGAAATTGCTCAAAACAAACAATGTATCCTTTTGCCAAAATGTTTTCAACTCTATTCAATAATTATACATGTACATTCATTTATAGAGATTTTCCATATTTCTGTCTACATGTTTTCAAAAATGTCTGCTACAGATTTGTTGTATGTGGTAAAAGGTTGAAACCAAATGTTTTGGTACTCAAAAGCATTCTCTAGGTGACAGGATTCTTTTCAGTGTAACACACAATATAGTGTTCAATTGCTTAACCCTTTCCCTCATATATATGCTTTCTGACGACTCTGCAACAGACGGCGTTTTGAAAACATAGTGACAAAAGAAGAAATTGCTCAAAACAAGCAATTTCTCCTGTTGCCACAATGTTTCCCACTTTTAGTTATAGGTTATCCATTCAATTATAGAGATTTTCTATTGTTTGACAAAATATGTTCAAAGTTGTCTGCTGCAGAATTGTCGTATGAGGGAAAGGGTTAAAACATTCAAGTAGTAAAGTCTTCTGATTATAAATAAAATAAGGTTTTAATGCTGACAGTAATCAACTGAAAACGGTTGCTCATATTTTTCCTCATAACTATTGATATATATAATATGACTTCTATCAAAAAGTCACTCCAATTGATTTGACTCCCAATATCCAACATGTGATTCTGAAACAGAACTGCAACAGGACCTCTTTTTTGCCTGACAGGAGGAAACTTTATTTTGTGTAAATCTCTCCCCCCCCCCCCCATAAAATCTCACACATTGACTTGATTGATTGATTGGGTTTTAACCCCATTTTTTTAAAAAATTCAGTCATATCACAGCGTCAGTTCACCTACTCATGCGTCTCCTGGCTTTCTCATACCAGTACTCAACACAACATACTTTCCAAGAAACTGGCCGTTATCCCATTGGTGAAAGACGAATGATGCATGTCACAGTGACTTTTGTCAAATATCAGAAAGAATGTAGGCAAAGCTGGGTTTCAAACTCACAACTCTTGGATTTACAGCCCGCATCGCTACCGACAGAGCTCCCGGGCATTGACTTGATGCAAGGTATATATCTATATCTGGAAACAATTTTGTTCTTATTATAGTAACAGTGACCATGACCTCCTCAGTGCTTTAAAGAACAACCCAAACTACCTCCTTAGCATGCAGGTATGCCTAAGTCACGTTATAACATTTACAAATGGTTAAAGGAAAATAGAATTTGGGAAGGAAGCATTGCCTAAAATAAGAAATGCTTATGTTCTTCTACTTTTACAATAATTTCTAATGTCCTTTATGCACAGTCTCAATAAGTATGTTAAACCCTTTCTAACAAACAGATGCATTTTGACGCCTCTGCAGCAGAGGGGCTTTTTTAAAAACATAGTGACCAAAAGAAGAAATTGCACAAAACGTGCAATTTCTCCTTTTGCCACATGTTTTCCACTTTTAGTCATAGGTTATCCATTCAATTATGAGATTTTCTATGTTTTGACAAAAAACGTTCAAAGTCGTCTGCTGCAGATTGCCGTATGAGGGAAAGGGTTAAATCCTTTCTAACAAACAGATGCATTTTGAGGCATCTGCAGCAGACAATATGTACAAACAATTCAAGGCTAATTAAGGGACAGATTTCTCCTTTGCCATATTGTTTGTAACTTTATCAATAACTATACTTGCATATATGAAGAGATTTCTATATTTGTGCATAGATACATGTATTTTCAAAGTTGACTGCTGCAGTTCTGTTGTAGGTGATAAAAACAAGAGGGCCATGATGGATGGCCTTGAATCGCTCATCTGATTTTTTTTTTTTTTTCACTTAGGGCCATTAAGCCCTGCCCCTTGGCGGCCATAGTTTTCGACAAATCAACATGGCTTGAAGGAATCTGATAGAGGGTCACCCTAGGAGCATTTCTACGAAATTATTGAAAAACGGCCTGACACTTTCGGAGGATAAGATTTTTTAATTCACTTTAGCCATATAAGGCAAAACAGCCCCCCCCCCCCTGGCCGCCATGTTTTTAGACCATTCAACAAGGCTTGAAGGAATCTGATACAGGTCACCCAAGGAACATTTCTACAAAATTATTTGAAAATCGGCCAACCAGTTTAGGAGAAGATTTTTTAAGTTTTTTTCGTATCGTTGCAATGGAAACCAGAATTCTGCATGGATCCCAAAATTTTGTGAAGGAATTTGGTGAGACATTGAGAGGATGCTTTCTGTGAAGTTTCATCACAATTGACCCCACTGGCTACAGAGGAGAAGATATTGACGGTCGACGCACGCCGGATGCCGGACAAAAGGTGATCACAATAACTCACCTTGAGCACTTTTGTGCTCAGGTGACTAAAAAGGTTAACCTTCTACACACAGTTCTTAATTCTTTAGGTAATCAACTCTTAACCATTTCCCATACATACAGATGCTTTTCAGACGGCTTTTGAAAACATTGTGACAAAAGACGAAATTGCTCATTACGAAAAATGTTTTCAAAGTCGTCTGCTGCAGATTTGATGTATGTGGGAAACGGTAAAGAATACTCTCCAACATGATTGTCAGCAGTTTTAAATCTTTCCTATGAACACTTTTTTGTTTTAGAAAATATCACCCGTAGCACTATAGTCTCTTGCTAGCTGAACTAAACTGGATTAAGCAAAATTCCTGTTGCATGTCCCATTATCTGTTGAATGATGTTTAGAAAACATAAGATTTTATGTAGTTTACAATTAGACATCTATAAGAATTCATTCAGTTAACCCTTTCCCTCACCTCATATAGACGCTTTCTGACGCCTTTACTGCAGACGGCTTTTTGAAAACATATTGACAAATGAAGAAATTGCTCAAAACAAGCAATTTCTCCTTTTGCCACAATGTTTTCCACTTTTAGTCATAGGTTATTCATTCAATTAAAGAGATTTTCTATTTTTTGACAAAATATATTCAAAGTCGTCTGCTGCAGAATTGTTGTATGAGGAAAGGGTAAAACTATTGAATGAAGAGGTGAAATTGCTGTTGCACAATTTATCTTTCCCTATATTTTGTTTGAAAAGGGCAAAACCATGGATGAGGAGTCATGAAGATTTACCAGTATAGCCAGGTTAGTAGAATACTGTATGAAGGGAAACGGTGTAAACCATTTCCCACTTTACCCTTTCCCTCATATGACAATTCTGCAGCAGACGACTTTGAAAATATTTCGTCCAAAAACAAAATTCTCTATAATTGAATGGATAACCTATGACTAAAAGTTGAAAACATTGTGGCAAAAGAAACAAGAGGCCCAAGAGGGCCAGTATCGCTCCACGGCCATAAGGCAAAAATCAAATCTCCAAACAGCCCTGCCCCCTAGTGGCCATATTTTTTACCAACCACCATGGCTTAAAGGAATCTTGTAGAGTGTCACCCAAGGATGTTTCTGCAAAATTAATTTGAAAATCGGTCCTGACACTTTCGGAGGAGAGGATATTTTAAGTTTTCACCATAGCCCACCTAAGGCAAAATAGCCCCACCCCATGGAGGCCATATTTTTTCAACCAATCAACATGGCTTGAAGTAATCTGATAGAGGGTCACCCAAAGAACATTTCTACAAAATTATTTGAAAATCTGCTCAACACCTTTCGGAGAAGAAGATTTTTAATTCACTAAGGTCATATAGAGCAAAATTAGCCCGTCTCCTCTGGCGGCCCAGTTTTTCCCCAATCAACAGAAGAATCTATAAAGGGTCACCTAAGGAAATTTCTTCCAAAATTCTTTGAAAATCAGCCTGACACTTTCGGAGGAGAAGATCTTTTCTAAGTTCTCTCTTTAGCCGTATCAGGCAATACTAGCCCCGCCCTCTGGTGGCCATGTTTTTTTTACCAATCAACATGGCTTGAAGGAATCTAATAGAGGGTCACCCAAGGAACATTTCTACAAAATTATTTGAAAATCTGCTCACCACTTTCAGAGAAGAAGATTTTTAAGTTTACACTATGGTCATATAAGGCAAAATAGCCCCGCCCTCTGGCGACCATGTTTTTCGACCAATCAACATTTCTTGAAGGAATCTAATAAGGGTCACCCAAGGAACATTTCTACAAATTATTAAAAATCAGCACTGGACACTTCGTAGGAGAAGATTTTTAAATTCTCTCTTTGCCTTATAAGGCAAAAATAGCCCGCCCTCCGTGCGGCAAGTTTTTTTACCAATCAACATGGCTTGAAGGAATCTGATAGAGGTCACCCAAGGAACATTTCTACAAATTATTTGAAATCTGCCTCAAACCGCTTCAGAGAGAGATTTTTTAAGTATGTCAAATGGTCAAATAGCCATCGCCCGCCCTCTGGCGACCATGTTTTTCGACCAATCAACATTTCTTGAAGGAATCTAATAAAGGGTCACCAAGAACATTTCTACAAAATTATTTGAAAATCG
>JASEVX010000003.1:49701246-49831775 GCA_031761405.1 Serripes groenlandicus
TAAGCCCTGCCCCTTGGCGGCCATAGTTTTCGACAAATCAACATGGCTTGAAGGAATCTGATAGAGGGTCACCCTAGGAGCATTTCTACGAAATTATTTGAAAAACGGCCTGACACTTTCGGAGGATAAGATTTTTTAATTTCACTTTAGCCATATAAGGCAAAACAGCCCCCCCCCCCCTGGCCGCCATGTTTTTAGACCATTCAACAAGGCTTGAAGGAATCTGATACAGGGTCACCCAAGGAACATTTCTACAAAATTATTTGAAAATCGGCCAACCAGTTTAGGAGAAGATTTTTTAAGTTTTTTTCGTATCGTTGCAATGGAAACCAGAATTCTGCATGGATCCCAAAAATTTGAAGGAATTCTGGTGAGGACATTGAGAGGATGCTTTCTGTGAAGTTTCATCACAATTGACCCACTGGCTACAGAGGAGAAGATATTGACGGTCGACGCACGCCGGATGCCGGACAAAAGGTGATCACAATAACTCACCTTGAGCACTTTTGTGCTCAGGTGAGCTAAAAAGGTTAACCTTCTACACACAGTTCTTAATTCTTTAGGTAATCAACTCTTAACCATTTCCCACATACAGATGCTTTCAGACGGCTTTTGAAAACATTGTGACAAAAGACGAAATTGCTCATTACGAAAAATGTTTTCAAAGTCGTCTGCTGCAGATTTGATGTATGTGGGAAACGGTTAAAGAATACTCTCCAACATGATTGTCAGCAGTTTAAATCTTTCCTATGAACACTTTTTTGTTTCTTAGAAAATATCACCCGTAGCACTATAGTCTCTTGCTAGGCTGAACTAAAACTGGATTAAGCAAAATTCCTGTTGCATGTCCCATTATCTGTTGAATGAGTTGTTTAGAAAACATAAGATTTTATGTAGTTTACAATTAGACATCTATAAGAATTCATTCAGTTAACCCTTTCCCTCACCTCATATAGACGCTTTCTGACGCCTTTACTGCAGACGGCTTTTTGAAAACATATTGACAAATGAAGAAATTGCTCAAAACAAGCAATTTCTCCTTTTGCCACAATGTTTTCCACTTTTAGTCATAGGTTATTCATTCAATTAAAGAGATTTTCTATTTTTTGACAAAATATATTCAAAGTCGTCTGCTGCAGAATTGTTGTATGAGGGAAAGGGTTAAAACTATTGAATGAAGAGGTGAAATTGCTGTTGCACAATTTATCTTTCCCTATATTTTGTTTGAAAAGGGCAAAACCATGGATGAGGAGTCATGAAGATTTACCAGTATAGCCAGGGTTAGTAGAATACTGTATGAAAGGGAAACGGTGTAAACCATTTCCCACTTTAACCCTTTCCCTCATATGACAATTCTGCAGCAGACGACTTTGAAAATATTTCGTCCAAAAACAGAAATTCTCTATAATTGAATGGATAACCTATGACTAAAAGTTGAAAACATTGTGGCAAAAGAAACAAGAGGCCCAAGAGGGCCAGTATCGCTCCACGGCCATAAGGCAAAAATCAAATCTCCAAACAGCCCTGCCCCCTAGTGGCCATATTTTTTACCAACCACCATGGCTTAAAGGAATCTTGTAGAGTGTCACCCAAGGAATGTTTCTGCAAAATTATTTGAAAATCGGCCTGACACTTTCGGAGGAGAGGATATTTTAAGTTTTCACCATAGCCACATAAGGCAAAATAGCCCCACCCCATGGAGGCCATATTTTTCAACCAATCAACATGGCTTGAAGTAATCTGATAGAGGGTCACCCAAAGAACATTTCTACAAAATTATTTGAAAATCTGCTCAACACTTTCGGAGAAGAAGATTTTTTAAATTTTCACTATGGTCATATAGAGCAAAATAGCCCCGCCCTCTGGCGGCCATGTTTTTCCACCAATCAACATTTCTTGAAGGAATCTAATAAAGGGTCACCTAAGGAACATTTCTACAAAATTATTTGAAAATCAGCCTGACACTTTCGGAGGAGAAGATTTTTTAAGTTCTCTCTTTAGCCGTATAAGGCAAAATAGCCCCGCCCTCTGGTGGCCATGTTTTTTTTACCAATCAACATGGCTTGAAGGAATCTAATAGAGGGTCACCCAAGGAACATTTCTACAAAATTATTTGAAAATCTGCTCACCACTTTCAGAGAAGAAGATTTTTTAAGTTTTCACTATGGTCATATAAGGCAAAATAGCCCCGCCCTCTGGCGACCATGTTTTTCGACCAATCAACATTTCTTGAAGGAATCTAATAAGGGGTCACCCAAGGAACATTTCTACAAATTTATTTAAAAATCAGCCTGACACTTTCGTAGGAGAAGATTTTTTAAATTCTCTCTTTAGCCTTATAAGGCAAAATAGCCCCGCCCTCCGGCGGCCATGTTTTTTTACCAATCAACATGGCTTGAAGGAATCTGATAGAGGGTCACCCAAGGAACATTTCTACAAAATTATTTGAAAATCTGCTCAACGCTTTCAGAGAAGAAGATTTTTTAAGTTTTCAATATGGTCATATAAGGCAAAATAGCCCCGCCCTCTGGCGACCATGTTTTTCGACCAATCAACATTTCTTGAAGGAATCTAATAAAGGGTCACCCAAGGAACATTTCTACAAAATTATTTGAAAATCGGCCTGACACTTTCAGAGAAGAAGATTTTTTAAGTTTTCACTTTTTTTTTCTTTTGGTTGCCATGGAAACCAGAATTATGAATGGATCAAACAAATTTGAAGGAATTTAAGAGAGGACATTGAGAGGATGCTTCCTATGAAGTTTCAACCAAATTGGCCAAGTGGTTAGTGAGAAGAAGTTGTTTAAAGGAAAAAGTTAACGCACGCACGCACGACGGACAATTCGCCATGACATAAGCTTGACTGGCTTTCAGCCAGTGGAGCTAAAAATTGCTTGTTTTGAGCAATTTCTTTTTTTGGTACTATGTTTTCAAAAAGCTGTCTGCTGCAGAGGCGTCATAAAGCGTCTATATGAGGGAAGGGTTAAACAAATCTGCAACAGATGACTATGAAAACATCTAGGCAAACATGTGAAAGATATCTTCAATTGAAAGTATGATTATTAAAAAGAGTTGAAAACATTTTGGGAAAAGGGAGAAATTGCTCAATTTTGTCTTCTTCAGATGCGTCAAAATGCATCTATAGGTGGGAAAGGGTTAAACTTGAAATGGAATGAATAGATTGCACAGTCTCATTGCACAAATTCCAGTGACAAGGGAGACAAATCAAGTTTATATCAGTTTATATCTCCAACTCTTATGTCCCTTGACTAGCTTTCACAGCAGCCATTATTAATATAAATTAATAATACAAAATTAACCACAACATCAACATGAAAACTTTACAAACACTATTTTTTCACATCTAAACACATTTTTGAAGCAATAAGCACCCACATCTTAATAAGATGTGATATATAATCTGATTGCAATAGGCCACTAAGCATTATAAACAACAATATTTAACCCCCTTTCCACATACAACAAATCTACGGCACAGTAATTTGAAAACATATATACACAAAAACATGTAAAATCTCTTTTAATCATGAATGTACAATTACTGAAAGAACTTGCAAACATTGTTGCAAAAGAAGAACTAGCTTGTTAAAGGGTAATTCCTCCTTTTGTCACAATGTTTTTAAATGTTGTCTGCTGCAAAGCCTTCAGAAAGAGACTGTATGCGAGAAAGGATTTAACCATTTCCCACATACAACATTTTTCGAGCAGACAACTTTGATAACATCTGGACAAAAATGTGAAAAATCTCTGTAAATGAAAATAGATTTACTTAATCAAGTTGAAAACATTGTGGAAAAAGGAGAAATTGCTTGTTTTGAGCAATTTCTTTTTTTGTCACATTGTTTTTAACAGTTACCTGCTGCAGAGGTGTAAGAAAGCGTCTGTATGTGGAAAAGGATTAAAACAATTTTCACTAGATTTTTTTTTTAACCCATTTTTACCCCTTTGCATATGCAATTTTTAACATGATGAGTATATAAAAAGGTCAGTTGATATAAAAAGATAAAAGTTTTACTGACCAATTAGTCATGTGACAGCTGCAGTTCAATGTGCAGTGGTAATACAACCCTTACCAACCATACAACAAACAGCAGAAGACGACATTTACCATTTCCATCATAAAGACGCTTTCTGACGCCTCTGCAGAAGAAGTCTTTTTAAAACATTTGGCAAAAGGAGAAATTACTCTTAATGAGCAATTTCTTCTTTTACCACAATGGTTTCAACTTCATCTTATAATATTTCTTTCATTTATAGAGGTTACCGGTACGTATTTTTGACAACATGTTTTTAAAGTCGTCTGCTGCAGATTTGTTGTATGTGGGAAAGGGTAAAAAATAAAGCACAGAACATTTCAATAAATGAAAGAACCATTATTTCAAAAGAACTCTGCTGCAATGGTGTAACATGAAGCCTGTATCAGGGAAAGAGTTAACTGTCACATGATGAATATGTCACATGACCTATATAGTGTTGGTCATGTGACTGCCCAAAATTCAATGGACACAAAGGATACAAAATTAAATGTAAAATGACTAGAATTTTTAAATATTCTGGAGTTACCATTACAGTATAGGGTTAGGCAAGCTCAAAAAATGGTGGCGCCCTTATGGACATGGGCCGTACCAAGCAAAAGGCTAAAGAGATATAACCTTTCTGTGCACTAATTGTTTTATAATCTTTCAAACTCCGAAAGCAGTTTGCTTCATTTTTTATGTTTTGATTCCAATAATCAAGTGGTAATGGTGTGCTGTAGAGATAGAGAATACTATTGTTTTGAAAGCATAAGATTTTATTATTTATTCATTAAATATATAATATATCAAGAAACCGCTGAAGACGGTAAGGCCGGATTGTCAGCAATTTGACCTTGAAAATCGACAAACCAAGGTCAAGGTCAAAGTAACCATGGAATTCACTAGAACTTAGTTACCTTCAGGCAAAATTTGTAACCCTTTTCAGTGCTGAGATTTTGCCTCAACCAGAAACTTTAACCAAAATATTGACGGACAGACAGACAGACAGACAGACAAACAGACAGACAGACGGACGGACGGACATTGCCAATCTATAGACTGGAATTGCTAGAGCAATCCGGCCAATAACCATATGAGGGGAGGTGACCAATACATATAGCCATTGTTGGTTTATGTCCAACATTCTAATTTATCATAGTATGTAAGGTACCAGACTAGAAATTAAATCGATCATTTTAATGGCCTTTGATTTTGTATTTTGATTTTCATTTCAATGATTTTTAATCGATCGATTGCTAAATCTAAGCAATTCCTCCTATTCTAAAAATGTTTATAAAAATCATATATTAATTGCTACAGAGGTATACAAAAAGGGTCTATTACAGGAGGGAAAGGGCTAAACAAATAAAGATGCCATGGAAATAACATTTTAACATTTGCCAACACAAAACAAATCTGCAGCTGACAACTTAGAAAGCTTTAGGCATCTGTTGGAGGATTTTTGTATGTGGGAGAGGGTTTAAAGTTATACATTTAATTGTATAAGTAAAACAGAGTATTGACAAGCATAAGTATACAATACATCCAAGATGATCCAGCTGAATGGTGTCCTATTACATCAGGCAACACCATTAACCCTTTCCCTCATACGACAATTCTGCAGCAGACGACTTTGAACATATTTTGTTAAAAAAATAGAAAATCTCTATAGTTGAATGGATAACCTTTGACTTAAAGCGAAAAATATTGTGGCAAAAGGAGAAATTGCTCGTTTTGAGCAATTTCTTCTTTTGTCACTATGTTTTCAAAAAGCTGTCTGCTGCAGAGGCGTCAGAAAGCGTCTATATGAGGGAAAGGGTTAAATATCACAAAAATGATTTCTTGTTTGCAAGTAAATAATCTACTTCCATAATCTTTAAGTCATTAGTAAAATGATAATGAATTTTTTTCAAAGTACTTTCTGAAATAAAATAAAGTAATTTTATATTCCTCAGCATTTTCAGGTTTTGTGAAGCTAAACTATACTACGGTGTAAATAACAAAGTCAGAACTTTATTCATAATTAGTGGCAACAGAGCAAAGGCTAAACATTTGGGGTCATAACGACATACCGCTTTGACATCAAAGTTATATATTGCCATGAAATAAGTTGGGTTATACCACTTTCAGTTTTATGTTAGAAGATTCACTTAGGTATATTTAACCCTTTCCCTCATATGACAATTCTGCAGCAGACGACTTTGAACGTATTTTGTCAAAACATAGAAAATCTCTATAATTGAATGGATAACCTATGACGAAAAGTGGAAAACATTGTGGCAAAAGGAGAAATTGCTTGTTTTAAGCAATTTCTTCTTTTGTCACTATGTTTTCAAAAAGCTGTCTGCTGCAGAGGTGTCAGAAAGCATCTATATGAGGGAAAGGGTTAATATGTATGCAGACAGTGAAGACTCTGGGGATATTGTGCTTTAGCATAGGCCTACCTGAGTCTTCACTATACTCAGATGCGTAATCAGACCATGAAAATGCTTGACGCGGCTCTATCATATTAACCCTTTCCCTCATACGACAATTCTGCAGCAGACGACTTTGAACATATTTGTAAACAAGAGGCCCATGAGGGCCTATGCTCTACTGGTATGGTTCTTTGGTCATTTTCAATCCAGAGCATGTATGTATGGTGAAGATTGGATAGTAAATGGAGGCTCTTTTGTGTTCACAAGCTGTATTATAGCAATTTTGACAATTTAATGGGTTTGTGAAGGGAACCGAGCTCTCATCAATGTTCAACTACTATCTAAGTTTGGTGAAGATCGGATAGTAAATCGAGGCTCTATTGTGTTCACAAGCTGTATTATAGCAATTTTGACAATTTCAAGGGCCATAATCCAGTCATGCAAGGGCACATCTGGCTGGTTTTCAAAAGGAACCAAGCTCTCATCAATATTTAACTACTATCTAAGTTTGGTGAAGATCAGATAGTAAATGGAGGCTCTATTGTGTTCACAAGCTGTTTTATAGCAATTTTGACAATTTCAAGGGCCATAATCCTGTCATGCAAGGGCACATCTGGCTGGTTTTCAAAAGGAACCGAGCTCACATCAATATTTAACTACTATCTGAGTTTGGTGAAGATTAGTCAGTAAATGGAGCCTCTTATTGTGTTCACAAGCTCAATTATAGCAATTTTGACCATTTCAAGGGCCATAATCCAGTCTTGCATGGGCGGATCTGGCTGGTTTGCAAAAGGAACCAAGCTCTCATGGATACCTAACTACTGTGTAAGTTTGGTGAAGATCAGATAGTAAATGGAGCCTCTATTGTGTTCACAAGCTCTATTATAGCAATTTTGACAATTCCAAGGGCCATAATCCAGTCTTGCATGGGCGGATCTGGCTGGTTTGTGAAAGGAACCGAGCTCTCATGGATATCTAACTACTGTATAAGTTTGATTGAGATACAATCAAAACGGAAGACTGTATCACCTTCACAAGCTCTATTATAGCAATTTGACAATTCCAAGGGCCATAATCCAGTCTTGCATGGGCGGATCTGGCTGGTTTGCGAAAGGAACCGAGCTCTCATGGATATGTAACTACTGTACAAATTTGATTTAGATACAATCAAAACTGAAGACTGTATCGCGTTCACAAGCAATTGTTTACGGACGGACGCACGGACGCACAGATGCACAGACACCACACCACGGCATAAGCTCTTCTGGCCTTTGGCCAGTAGAGCTAAAAAATAGAAAATCTCTATAATTGAATGGATAACCTATGACTTAAAGTGGAAAACATTGTGGCAAAAGGAGAAATTGCACGTTTTGTGCAATTTCTTCTTTTGTCACTATGTTTTCAAATAGCCGTCTGCTGCAGAGGTGTCAGAAAGCGTCTATATGAGGGAAAGGGTTAAAGTACAGAATGATTATCTAGCCAAAAATATGGAAAAATCTCTACAAATGAGATTATTGAATGCAGATGAAAATATTGTGGCAAAGACTTCCGACAAACAGATGCTTTATGAGGCCTATACAGCACATAACTTTTGAAAACAAAAGAGCAGTTTCTCCTTTTTCCACAATGTTTTCAACTCTACTCAACTATTATACTTTTATTTTTAAAGATTTTCCATAATTTTGCCAATGTGATTTCAAAGTCGTCTGCTGCCGATTAGTTGTATGTGGGAAAGGGATGACAACGGTTCAACCTCTCCTTATCCAGGCCTCCTGATGGTCCGCTAGTTCTAAAGGCTGGTTTTCCCATGGCTATAGGCTATAGAAGATTATATCTCTCTTTGAGGATGCATTCATTTACCTTTCTGTCACACATCAAACAAATCTGTTGCAGATGACTTTATAAACATCTAGGCAAAGCTATGGGTAATATATAGAAAAGAAAGTACAATCATTGAATATGGTTGCATGACATTGTAGGCAAAAAGGAGAAATTACAGATTTTTAGCAATTTCTCCTTTTGTCCCAATCTTTTCTTTTCAAAATTCGTCTGTCTAAGCAGATGAGTCCAAATGCATCCTCAAGTGGGAAAAGGGTTTAACAAAAGGATGTTAGTAAATAATAATTCCACCACCAAAATCCACCAATGCACACAAGAGGTTAAAGGTTAGTAGACGAGCAGCGAGGAATGGTAGCAGTAGCACACAGTTAGTTCAGTTATGTCGTGAGCGCGAATCCCTACGTTGGTGGTAGCCAGAGTGACCCGAGGAATGACCAGAGGAATGGCGGCGAGGGTTAGAAACATAACCGGAACCTAGGAAACAAGAAACAGAACAAAAATGCAGGGTAAAAAACATGACAGTGTTTATTAATCCTTTCCCACATACAACAAATCTGCAGCAGATGACTTTGAAGACAATCAGTAAAAAATATGGAAAATCTCTGTAAATGAAAGTAGGAATATTTAACTAAGTTGAAAACATAGTGGCAATTGGAGAAATTGCTTGTTCGTTTTGAGCAATTTCTCCATTTGCCATGACGTTTCCAAAAGTCATCTGCAGCAGAGGTGTCAGAAAGCATCTTTAAGTGGGAAAGGGTTAAGAGAGGAAAGAGAAATTAGCCAAAGGTTAGATGCTGGTAAAGGTTGTGTGTGCTTTTGTTCTCGTCTTCTTTGGTGTGGAATTCCATATTAGTTTAACCCTTTCCCTCATAAAGACGCTTTCTGACGCCTGCCTCTGCAGCAGACGGCTTTTTGAAAACATAGTGACAAAAGAAGAAATTGCACAAAACGTGCAATTTCTCCTTTTGCCACAATGTTTTCCACTTTTAGTCATAGGTTATCCATTCGATTAAAGAGATTTTCCATTTTTTGTCAAAATATGCTCAAAGTCGTCTGCTGCAGAATTGTCGTATGAGGGAAAGGGTTAAGGTTAGATATATTCATTCAGTTCTGAGAGCTAGCATA
Source organism: Serripes groenlandicus (assembly GCA_031761405.1). Taxonomy (NCBI): domain Eukaryota; kingdom Metazoa; phylum Mollusca; class Bivalvia; order Cardiida; family Cardiidae; genus Serripes; species Serripes groenlandicus. The sequence continues at coordinate 49,710,665 of JASEVX010000003.1, forward strand.
ATTATTCCAATATATCAACCCTTTCCCACGACTTTTGAAAACATTGTGATAAGATGATAAATCACTCATAATGAGCGATTTCACCCTTTTATCACAATGTTTTCAGCTCTATTCAATAATTTACTTTTATTTATATAGATGTACAACAGTACAAAAGTCTTGCAGAGACAATTTTCCAGAGTCGTCTGCTGCAGATGTGTTGTATGTGAGAAATGGTTAAAAGCTTTGCCAATATTAGTAGGTTAGATATTCATTGAGATCTAGATCTAGCAGAATTATCCCAATATAATTGTGGGTTAGATATAAGGCAATGTAAAAAGATCTTGCAAAAATCATTCCAATATAGGTTATAAATCTTTATGCTCTAGATTCAGCATAAATAATTCAAAATCAACTCTGCCCAATTGCAGACGTAATTTGATCCGTCTGCAGCAGATGACTAATGAGCTTTTGCTTCTTTTGCCGCTATAATTTCAACTCTATTCAATAACAAAGATTGTTCATATTACAGCCAATATGAGGTTGTCTGCTGCACATTTTGTTGTATGCAGGAATGAATTAATGATTCAACCTTTTTCCCACATACACCAAATCTGCAGCAGATGACTTTGAAAACATCTGGAAAAAGTATGAAAGTATATTGAATAAAGCGGAAAACATTGTGGAAAAAGGTGAAATTGCTCATGATGAGCAATTTGACCTTTTGCCTTTTGTCGAACTGTTTTCAAAAGTCGTCTGCTGCAAAGGCGTCAGAAAGCGTCTGTATTTGGGAAAGGTTTAATCCAAATTAGGATGAATTAAATATTTGTCTGAATCTTTCTCCCTTAATATTTAACCTCTGTATTGAAATGATATTTTTCAGATGATCTTTTCCAACAGTAATAAATATTACAACTTTTCAAACTTCTAGTTAGAGGATTTTGAATCATTTATCACAATTTCTGTGTGAAATAAAAATAATTGATATGGAACAAAAGCATACACCCCTTGGGAAAATACAGGAGGTTGGGGGAGACAGGTTGTTATTAGTTCATGCTTCTAACATTCCTGGCAATTACCGTTTAACCCTTTCCCACTTGTAGACGCATTGTGACGCATCTGCAGCAAACCACTTTGGAAAACACTCTGACACAAGGAGAAATTGCTTAAAGCGAGCAATTTCACCTTTGGCGCAAAGTTTTCAACTTTTTTCAGTAATTATACTTTCATTAATAGAGTTAAATTTTCATGTTTTTGCATGACTGTTTTCAAAGTCGTATGCTACGGATTTGTTGTATTTGGGATAGGGTTAATTATACAGATAAATCTGACACAACCACGCAAAAATATTTCCGGATAAGGAAAACTTGTTCAAAGAGAACAATTTCTCCATTTCAACAATGTTTGAACTGAGTCTGATCAAATCTAAATTGAACCAATTTTCCAAAGTGTTGGCTTCATGCAAAAAGGTTGTATACCTTCATGTTACAAGAGTTTTGTTTCAAGCCATCGATATTAAATGAAAATTTATTTAATGAGTCGTCTGCTATGAAAACATTTAAGGAAAATGTCATCTGTATTAATGAAGCGTTTAAACTTTGGATGAAAGGAATTGAAAGTCTGACATTTTCAAAGCACAAAGTTCAGAACTTATTATATCAGGTTACAGGTTTGTACAAAAATGCCTTTACTTTACTACAGACTACGTCTGAAAACTTGGCGGATAAAGGAGTTATTGCTGAGAAATTGCTCAAATTGAGCCATTTGATCTTTTCCAAAAACGTTTAAAACTCTGTAATAAAGTTCTACTTCCTTTTAACCCTTTACCTTATATAGACGCTTTCTGACGCCTCTGCAGCAGACGGCTTTCTGAAAACACAGTGACAAAAGAAGAAATTGCTCAAATCGAGCAATTTCTCCTTTTGCCACAATGTTTTCCACTTTAAGTCATAGGATATCCATTCAATTATAGAGATTTTCTATTTTGTGACAAAATATGTTCAAAGTCGTCTGCTGCAGAATTATTGTATGAGGGAAAGGGTTAAAGAAAGGACATAATGCAAAAAATCTTGCAGAAATTTACACATAAATGCATTTTTAATGTCAAGAGCTGGAAACATCGTAACAAAACGAGAAATCACTCATCATGAGCAATTCCTCCTTTTGCCACAATGTTTTCAAAGGTCGTCTACTGTCGATCCATCACGTATGAAAAGGTCAACAAAATATCAGGTGTTAGGTTGAAACCAACTTAACCCTTTCTCTCATATAGACGCTTTCTGACACCTCTGCAGCAGACGGCTTTTTGAAAACATAGTGACAAAAGAAGATATTGCTCAAAATGAGCAATTTCTCCTTTTGACACAATGTTTTCCACTTTTCATCATAGGTTATCCATTCAATTATAGAGATTTTTGATTTTTTGACAAAATATGTTCGAAGTCGTCTGCTGCAGAATTGTCGTATGAGGGAAAGGGTTAACATGATCTCTGGAAGTCAATTTCTTTTAGATTCTTTGATCAATACTAGAATTTCCATTTTTTTAGCTTTTATTATCATTATTTCCTGAAGAAATGTCAAATTACTTTTAATAAACCTATGTGGTTACCATAGTTACCATACATTGGCAAGTACTGTTTCTGGGAATTTTATGTGTCAACAGCCTTTTGTGGATGAAAATCAATTTGAATGTTGAAGAATTTGTCAAAAAGCAATACCTTTGAGGAAAGATGAAAACAATTAAAGCACTCCAGCAAAATGTTATTCATCTTTTACACGCAAATATCAACAGAATAAACTCTCTGTAGTATTGAGAAATATTCCTTATTTTAATATTTTTTTTGAAGTTTGTTTCAGGGGGTTCTATTTTATAGAGAAGACATTTCTGCGCCAGATGATTATTTATACCTTTCCCTCATATAAACGCTTTCTGACGCCTCTGCAGCAGACAGCTTTTTGAAAACATGGAGACAAAAGAAGAAATTGCTCAAAATGAGCAATTTCTCCTTTTGCCACTATGTTATCAACTTGTTTCATTAATTATACCTTTATTTATAGAGATCTTCTAGGTTTTTGACTACATGTTTTTAAAGTAGTCTGCTGCAGATTTGTTGTATGTGAGAAAGGGTTAAAACATTGCAGACTAGGGCAGAAAAGTATACTTTCAATTTCCAAAATATTGTATTTATGCTCTGAAGTGTTTTCAATGCAGACAACTCAGCCAGTGTCATATCAGGTTTAACCCTCTCCCACATACAACAAATCTGCATCCGACAACTTTGAAAACATTTTGTAAAAAATCTCCATAAATGAAAGTATAATTACTGAAAAATGTTGAAAAACATTGTGACAAAAGAAGAAATTGTTCGTGTTGGGCAATTTCTCCTTTTGTCACAATGTTTTCAAAAGCTGACTGATGCAGAGGTGTCAGAAAGAGTCTGTATCTGGGAAAGGGTTAAATATTTAAATCTATCCCACTTGCAGACACTTTTTGATGCATCTGCTGCAGACGACATTTTAAAAGAATTGTGCTAAAATTAACTGCTCATAAAAAATCAATTATTTCTCCTTTTTGCCACGATGATTTCAACTCAATTCAAAAACTATATTTTCGTCTATAGAAATTTTCAATATTTTTGTCTACATGCTACAAAAGTTGTCCGCTGCAGATTTGTCGTATGCTGGAAAAGGTTAAAAGACAAATATTCGCACTTTTCAGTTAGTATTCAATCCCGTATTATTGTTCCTTTTTAATAACTCGTAAAAAACTTGTTCCCATATCTTTATAATTTTAAAATTTAGAAAAAAAGAACTAATAAAGGGGTTGATAACATGCAAAGCAATACTTTTATTAGGTATTTCTTCTTATCTTAACCCTTTTAATGCTGAATTTTTAAAAAGACTTGACCAGATTTGCATTTGGAAGTGTCCATCGCCATTTTTAGAAGTATCAAGATAATATATTCTGAACAGGAGAAAGCCACACATACATTTGATGGATAGGCTAAGCAATGAGCGTTTACTAGCATTATAATTATGTCAAGCAATAACAATAGCACCTCTATAAAAACCTCATCTAGTAAAAAACCTTCACCATTTGTGTAACAACAATATCAAATATGCCAACTGGTATTTTACTACAGAAAGAAACTCAATTTGGTTTAAGGCCTACTTTAACATTAAATGGAGATATAAGCATTTCCCACTTGCAGACGTAATTTGACAAATATTGACAACATTGTGGCAAAAGATAAAATTGTTCTATTCAATTATTAGAGATTAATAGAGATCTTCTATATTTTTGCCTAGATGTTATCAAAGCTGTTTAAGTACAATTGTACTAAAAATAAAAAATAAATGAATTTTTTTTAAACTTGTCCTATCAGCTTAAACATAAAAAAACTGTGCTTAAAAGTCTATGAAATTAAAAATAATATATATATATATACAGCATCACATTTGTCATATTTTCCTCTGTTGTTACCCAAATAATGCCAATCTGATGGGGGATAAAACATTCCTGTTTCATAGTTAAGTGACTTACCTCCTACACTGTCGTCATCAGTTCCGTCCTGGTACTCGTCACCACGGCTACTCTCGGTGGCACTCCCGTGACCGTGGGCATTCTCTCGGCTAGCCCCACTTGACCTATGTTCCCGATAATTACCACTGCAGATCTGACCACTTTGCGTACTGGTAAAACTAATTGCATCACTCTCTGTAAAAAATGGTAAATAAACATGACTTTTGTGTTCACCCTTTCCCACATATAGACGCTTTCTGCGCATTTGCAGCAGATGAATTTTGAAAACAATGTGATAAAAGAAGAAATTGCTAAACACAAACAATTTCTCCTTTTGCCACAATGATTTTTAACTTTTTTTCAGTAATTATACCTTCATTTATAGGGATTTACCATGCTTTTGCCTAGATGTCTTCAAAGTCGTCTGCTGCAGATTTGTTGTATGTGGGAAAGGGTTAAGTCATGCGGTTTGCATGAATAAATTTCATAATTTATGATTTTGCATTGATTTTGCCTAGATGCTTTTAAAGTTATCTTCCTCAGATTGTTTTTGTATGTGAGAAAAGGTAAAATAATGTTAAAGAAAGTGGCACCACCCCCTTCATGTTTTCAACCAACCAAAATTGGTTGACAGTCATTGGTCAAAGCCTTTTGAATCTGCCAAATAGTTTCAGAGAAGTTTTGTAAATTTTCAATATTCGGCATATACAGTAAGCTAACCATGGTTGTCATTTTGTTTGGAGCAATTAACCCTTTATCCATATGCAACATATCTGCTGAAGATGACTTTGAGATCATCTAGGCAGATTAAAGTAAGGAAAATCTTTACTAATACCAGTTTAACAGGAGATGTTTGTCAAACATTATACCCACCCTGAGTGTCACATTGTCAGGAAAATTTTCAAGGTCACTGTGACCTTGACCATTAAACAGTTTACCTGAAAATCAAACCAGGTCATGGTAACCCGCAGCTCTGAGTGCCAACCAAAGAGGGCAGCCATTACTACCATTCTTTAAGTTTTTGTATGACTCGACTGGGGATCGAATCTGTGACCTCCTACACCCAAGGTGTATGCTCTACCACTATACCACTGAGGCATTGACACCTAACATTCAAAACAACAGGACGTCTGGCAGTAGAAAGTTCCTCCTGATTCTGAGCGTAAATCTGTCTATATTAACCCTTTCCCTCATACGACAAATCTGCTGCAGACGACTTTGAACATATTTTGTCAAAAAATAGAAAAGCTCTATAATTAAATGGATTACCTATGACTAAAAGTTGAAAACATTGTGTCAAAAGGAGAAATTGCTCGTTTTGAGCAATTTCTTCTTTTGTAACTATGTTTTCAAAAAGCCATCTACTGCAGAGGCGTCAGGAAAGCGTCTATATGAGGGAAAGGGTTAACACAAGCAGAACACATGATACTAGTAAGGATTTTCATTGGGCAAACATAACTAGACACTATACTGTTTGAATGTGAAAATGCTTCCATTTTAAAGTACCAATTTAATGTAATTAATTGCCTTATTTACTATCAAACCATCATTACACACGCTCGATCACCCTTAAGTACAGGCATGTGTGACAGGAAAAACTTCAGCAAACAGCTTCAATGTTTACCGGATATGCGTCAACACTTTAGGACAGCAAGATAATCACTCCGCCAATTTCCTGCGTATAATTAAATGATGCTGAAAACAATATTGCAAAAAGAGAAATTGTTCATTATAAGCAACTCCTACCTTTTGCCGCAATGTTTGCAAAAGTTGACTGCGTCTGCAAGTGTGAAAGGGTTAACCCTTTCCCTCATACGACATTTCTGCAGCAGACGACTTTGAACATATTTTGACAAAAAATAGAAAATCTCTATAATGGAATGTATAAAATAGAGTATGACTATGAGTCTAAAACATTGTGGCAAAAGGAGAAATCGCTCGTTTTGAGCAATTTTTTCTTTTGTCACTATGTTTTCAAAAAGCCGTCTGCTGCAGAGGCATCAGAAAGTGTCAATATGAGGGAAAGGATTAAGATGGCTGACAAAAGCTTGGTAGAATATCACCTTATACCTCTGTGATTTTAAAAAGAGATTGATAGAATTTTACTCTTCCTGATATATATGACAAATTTGCAGCAAACAGCTTTGAATATATCTAGGCAAAAATATGGAAAATCTCTTAAAATCAAGTCCAATTTGTCTAAAATAAAAAATACAGAGCCATTTTCTCCTTTTCCCATAATAGTTTTTTAAAATTGTCTGCTGTAACCATGTAGAAATGCATGTATGAAAGCATGAATACAGAAACATCACTGTCAGAATGAAGTTCAATTGTACTGATAATCAACTTGTAAAACTGTATATATATAACTGAAATAATGTTAACCTTTTCCGAAATATAGAGACATTTTGACATATTTCAGCAGATGCCTTTCTCATAAAGAGCAGTTTATCCTTTTGCAACAATATTTTATTCAATAATTGTGCCATCCCACGAGAAAACCAACATTATGACCTCTGCGTAATGTATCAACCCAGATCAGCCTGCGCAGTCGGTGCAGACTGATCCGGGCTGACACATTCCTTCTCAGGGGGATAGAGGTTTAGAGTAATGATTCTAGAAACAGAAAATCCACAGCAGGCGAAAAGTGTCTGTCCGGGTAAAAGAAGCAATTTCTCCTTTTGCCACAATGTTTTCAATTTTTTTTTGGTAATTATACCTACAATTATAAAGATTTTCCATATTTTTGAGTAGGCATTTTAAAAGTCGTCTGCTGCAGATTTGTTGTAGGTGGGAAAGAGATACTGTACCTGATTCTCTCTGTCCTTTTCTTTTCCCAATGCTGACCTCGTCGTCCGAGTCAGTCTCTGTATCATGTTCACTACTCTCTAAAGCATCTATAACATAAACACACATATCATTGTAACATAAACACACATGTCATGTAACATAAACACACATATCATGTAACATAAACACACATATCATTATAACATATACAGACATATCATGTTACATAAACAGACATATCATGTTACATAAACAGACATATCATGTAACATAAACACACATACCATCGGAACATAAACACACATATCATTGTTACATAAACAGACATAAGCACAGGTATCATTGTAACATAAACAGACATATCATGTAAAATAAACACACATACCATGTAACATAAACACACACATATCACATACCATAAACACACACATATCATGTAACATCACACAAATATCATGTAACATAAACACACATATCATGTAATATAAACACACATACCATTGTAACAAAAACAGACACATCATGTAAAATTACGATTGACTGGCTGATATCAGAACAAATTGACCAGTAGTACTGATAACTTACCCAGGAAACGCTGCAATATAACTGAACAAGAGGCCCATGAGGGCCTATGCTCTACTGAGATGGTTCTTTGGTTATTTTCAATCCAGAGCATGTATGTATGGTGAAGTTCGGATAGTAAATGGAGGCTCTATTGTGTTCACAAGCTGTATTATAGCAATTTTGACAATTTCAAGGGCCATAATCCAGTCATGCAAGGGCACATCTGGCTGGTTTTCGAAAGGAACCGAGCTCTCATCAATATTTAACTACTATCTAAGTTTGGTGAAGACCAGATAGTAAATTGAGCCTCTATTGTGTTCACCAGCTCTATTATAGCAATTTTGGCAAATTCAAGGGCCATAATCCAGCCTTGCATAGGCAGATCTGGCTGGTTTGCAAAAGGAACAAAGGTCTCATCAATATTTAACTACTATCTAAGTTTGGTGACGATTAAATAGTAAATGGAGGCTCTATTGTGTTCACAAGCTGTATTATAGCAATTTTGACAATTTTAAGGGACATAATCCAGTCTTGCATGGGCGGAACTGGCTGGTTAGCAAAGGGAACCGAGTTCTCATTGATATCTAACTACTGTATAAGTTTGATAGAGATACAATCAAAGCTGAAGACTTTATCATGTTCACAAGCTGTATTATAGCAATTTTGACAACTTCAAGGGCTATAATCCAGTCATGCAAGGGCACATCTGGCTGGTTTTCGAAAGGAACCAAGCTCTCATCAATATTTAACTACTATCTAAGTTTGGTAAAGATCAGATAGTAAATGAAGCCTCTATTGTGTTCACAAGCTCTATTATAGCAATTTTGACAATTTCAAGGGCCATAATCCAGTTCTGACTGGTTTCAGTGGTTTGCGAAAAGAACCAAGCTCTCATGGATATCTAACTACTGTATAAGTTTGATTGAGATACAATCAAAACTGTAGACTGTATTGTGTTCACAAGCATTTGTTTACGGACACACGCATGGACGCACATACGACGGATACCATGCCATGGCATAAGCTCTTCTGGCCTTTAGCCAGTAGAGCTAAAAATTGTTGAAAGCAGCGTTAAACACCAAACAATCACTACCTTTGGGATAAAACAATTTGGCGTCCATTGAAAAAGCTCTGAGAGATCATTTGGAGATTGATTAGATCGTTGAGCGCTCATTGGGCACTCATTGAGAGACTCACTCAGTTGAGAGAGATTGCTTCCCGCGACCAGTGAGAAATTGTTGTGGACCAAGTCAAAAATTTGAGGAGACCCTGGTGACCGTGGAGATCAATGGAAGATCATTAAGAGATCATGGCGATTGCTGGGCGCTCAATGAAAGCTTGTTGAGAGCTCTCAATGGTCGCCACCTCTGTGTAACTGACCGAAAAGCTGCTGACAAGATATTAACCCTTTCCCTCATACGACAATTCTGCAGCAGACGACTTTGAACATATTTTTAAACAAAATTGAAAATCTCTATAATTAAATGGATAACCTATGACTAAAAGTGGAAAACATTGTGGCAAAAGGAGAAATTGCTCGTTTTGAGCAATTTCTTCTTTTGTCACTATGTTTTCAAAAAGCCGTCTGCTGCAGAGGCGTCAAAAAGCGTCTATATGAGGGAAAGGGTTAAGAATGAAATTCATTGTTACCTCTTCCTTTGCTCCAATTATTGTAGTTACGTAAGGACCCAGTTCGGCCCTTTGGAGAATCCCTATATTCTCCTATTCCTTTTCCGGAACCCCCACTTGGTTTAGTAGCTGCTTCACTCTTCTTCTCCGGAATCACATATTTTGGGAGACCTTTAAAAAACCAGGCTCCTGATCTTTTCCATACCTGAAAAAATTAAAAACAATGAGGGAAAACGTTAAGAAGTATCTTTTCATTTACCTAACATTATGTAATAGACTGGCAAATAATATGTTTTGTTATGGATGTCTATATGTTGTCACCTCTCTCTTATCCATTCTTGAACAAGAGCATCACTGACAATGCAAATCCCCTTGCAGTGTTATTTTGTACAGATGCATTATTATTATAAGTCACCATGACCTTTGATCTAGGTCAGTGAAACGTGAAACTCTCCAAATTCTCTTGACACTAACCCTGTCCATTAAGTTTGATGGAATTCCGTACCCAAATGAAAGTACTGTAGCAATGACGTTGTTATACATGTATATGACATTTTAAAGTCACTGTGACCTTGAACTTTGATCTAGGTTGATAAGACATAAACCAATCCAAGATCTCTTTACAGTGACCCTGCCTATTAAGTATGAAGGAATTCCATCCACAAATAAAACTGCTAAAGAGATGAAGTCATTTCATGCAGATCTATTTTAGCTACTGTGACCTCGACCATTGACCTAGGTAGGTAAAATACAGACTTGTACAGAAGATTGTGCTTGTGAATGTCATAATGTGTTAAGTTTCATAACACTTGCATAAGAAATGAAGTTGCTACTTGGGTCACTGATAATATTACCTTTAGGTCGGTGAACAACTTAAAAGAAAATTGTGAGAAAAGGTGAATTTGCTTAACCCTTTCACTCATATAGACGCTTTCGGATGCCTCTGCAGCAGACGCGTTTTTGAAAACATAGTGACAAAACGTGCAATTTCTCCTTTTGCCACAATGTTTTCCATTTTTAGTCATAGGTTACCCATTCAATTATAGAGATTTTCTATTTTTTGTCAAAATAAGTTCAAAGTCGTCTGCAGCAGAATTGTCGTATGTGGGAAAGGGTTAATCACAATTCCCACATACGACAAATCTGCAGCAGATGACTATCTTATCAAAAATATGGGAAATACCTACAAATGAAAGTATAATTATTGAATACCGGTGGAAAACATTGTGATAGAATCTAAATCTGCTCATTCTGTGCAATTTCTCCATTTGTCACAATGCTTTAAAAAGTTGTCCATCTGTATATGTGAGAAAGGAGTAAGCGTGGGTTGGGGGTGAAAACATGACTTTTTGCCTTTTTCTCACTATGTTTTCAACTCAAAGTAAACTTATATATTTCCATTTTTATATAGTTTTCTTGTTTTGTCAAACGTTTCCAAGTCAGGTGACTCCGCCATTATAAAAACAGCCATCATCCAGTAATCCATTAACAGATTTGATTTATCAGAATTGATAAAAGCTTCGGTCTCTCTAATTGGAAATTAGCCTCCCTTTCCCACGTAAAGACTCTCTGTCGCTTTTGCAGCAGACGACTTTTGGAAGGATTGTGGCAAATGGAGAAATAGCTCCATTTGCCACATTGTTTTCAACTCTATTCAATAGTTACGCTTTCATTCAAAGAGATTTTCCATATTTTTTTTATATAAGTCTCCTGCATATTTATTGTATATAGGAAAGGGTTAGTTTAGGGGCATAATAGCCAAATTTAATTCCACATAACCCTTACCCATTTGCAGAAGAATTTTGACGCTCACTGTATAAAAACCCTATCCCATACGATACAAATCTGCAGCAGACGACTTTCATTTGATTTACCCTTTCCCATATGGTACAAATCTGCAGCAGACAACTTTAAGTTGATTAACCCTTTCCCATATGATATAAATCTGAAGAAAAATCCTGGCAAATATGTGAAAGAATTCCATTAATGAGAGTTTAATTCTTAAATAGAGTTGAAAACATTGTGACAAAAGTCATCTGCTTCAGAGGCGTCAGAAAGCGTCTGTATGTCGGAAAGGGTTAAATGCTTTCCCTGATACAACAATTCATGACATTTCTGAATATTGCGAGAAAAGGAAATATTGCTCAAATCCTTTTGCCACTATGTTTTCCATTTTATTTCAATAATAATTAATACTAACATTTTTTATAGATTTTCCATATTTTTGATAACCTGTAGATGTTTTCAAGTCTGTCTGCTGTTGAACTGTTATACTGGGGTAAGGGTTAAGAAAGAATAAAGAAAGCCAGAATTATGGTGACCAAAATGTCTATCCAGAACAAATTGACAGAAGAGAAGACTCCCCTGTCAAAGGTCAGCAAAATCGAAATGGAACAGACTACAAATTGGCGCCTTTCATGAGTTACTTAGTGAGTTACGATATCTGTAAAGTTAGATCTCACATTTGGATCAGAGACATTTTACAACAAATTATACCTCCAGAAAGTCCTTTCCATGACACAGAAAGTCATGGTTCTTCTGAATAAATTCTTCTTTCAAAATATTGTAAGAAAAGGAGAAATTGCTCAATAAAAAGGATTCCTTTGTAAGGTTTTATTCTTAACCCTTTCCCTCATACAGATGATTTTTGATGCTTCCGTAACAAATTACTTTTGAAAGCATTCCATGGCAAAAGGAGAATTTGCTCATAATAGTTATTATATAAACCTCCGACTACAGTGGAATCCGCTGTGGTCGAGTGGTTAGCGTCGGGGATTTCGAAACCGGGTGTCCCGGGTTCGATCCCCAGTCGCGGCACTACGGTCATGGTGGAGTGCCCTTGGGCAAGGCACATTTTCTAGCCTAGTACTGGTTTGTTTACCCAGGGATCATGAATAATTAAATTTAATTAATTGCGCGCTAAATGACCTTAGCTGTAGATGCGCCATAAAACAATATACATTCATTCATTCCGACTACAGTGATTTGGTTACTTTGACATTTAGTACTTTTGAGTGAAATAATGACCATTTACTCGTGTCACTGCTTGAAGTTGGTATCTTAATTAGAAAGGATGAATAAATGCACCTTTGAATGTGTACTTGTTTTTGTAAATGTGTGTGTAAGAGCAAATTCAGGCTTGTATAAGCCTATAGCAACCATGTCTCTAATTTATATAGCAAATTAAGTTAGTTAATAAATTGGTTCATGAATTATTCATGAACTATGGACATGTCTGGTTCATGAATCAAGTTCATGAACATACAACACCATTGATGTTCATGAACTATTCGTGAACCCGGTTCATGAACAATTCATCAAATTTTCAACTTTCATTGATAAAGATGTTCCGCATTTTGCTAGTCTGCTTCAGATTGATTGCATGTTGGATTTGATTATGTGAAGTTCTCTGACAGTCTAACAACTTCAAGAGTTTATTGCAGTATATTATTAATCCTTTCCCTCATATGACAATTGTGCAGCAGACGACTTTGAACTTATTTTGTCAAAACATAGAAAATCTCCATTGTTGAATGGATAACCTATGACAAAAAGTGGAAAGCATATTGTGGCAAAAGGAGAAATTGCACGTTTTGTGCAATTTCATCTTTTGTCACTATGTTTTCAAAAAGCCGTCTGCTGCAGAGGCGTCAGAAAGCGTCTATATGAGGGAAAGGGTTAAAAGAATTAATCCTTTACGGCATATAGATGCTTTCAGAGGCCTCTACAGCTGAAGACTTTTGAAAGCATCGATCAATTATGACAAAAGGTGAAATATTTTTGCCTAGGTGTTTTGAAAGTTGTCAACTGCTTTAAATTTGATGCATGTGGGAAATGGTCAAAACATCCGGACTGGGTGAAAATTCGTCTGCAGAAGATTACTTTGGGCAAGGGTTAACCCTTTTCCTCATATAGACGCTTTCTGACAACTCTGCAGCAGACGGCCTTTTGAAAACATAGTGACAAAAGAAGAAATTGCTCAAAACGAGCAATTTCTCCTTTTGCCACAATGTTCTCCACTTTTGGTCATATTGGTTATCCATTCAATTATAGAGATTTTCTATTTTTTGACAAAATATGTTCAAAGTCGTCTGCTGCAGAATTGTCGTATGAGGGAAAGGGTTAAATCAATGAATAATCTATATACTACTGCATTTCAAATATTTCCACAAAACCAGAAACAGCTAGTTTATTGACTATCTATAGCCTGACACAGTTTGGCAACGTTTTTTACCCTTTCCCTTACAGGTGTAAATGCATTTTGACACATCTGCAGCAGACGACTATTGAAAACATAGTTGCAAATGGAGGAACGCAGCTCACTATAAAGTCGTCTGCTTCGGTGTTGTTGTATGTGGGAAAGGATTTAAGAGTAAACATAATGGTTAATATTCATTGAACAAAGTGTCAACAAACATTATCATGGAAATGTCTTAATAGGGTTTTATTTACAGCTAAATGTTTCCGGATATTGGTACCAGAATAGTCAGTTATTGATTACATTCTACCTGGGGATGATTATTAGCAGCCGGAAGACTGTTTATTGTCTGTTCAAGCCAATTGACACACAGTTTTAATGATTTACGCTGTACATAAACCCGGTGCCCATTATCAGCTGAATTCCTTTCACTTTTCCTCAAATCGAAAATATCCTAAGAATTTGGGTTTAAAGTGCAATTATTTCTAAGAAAGATTTATCTCTTTCTCAGGATGTTATCAAACTAGACAACTCAGAAGAAACATTGAGATGCCTCTATCTTATATATAAGTATATAGATAATCTTTAAAAAAAATATTCTGACATTTTTGAAAACATAGTAACAAAAGAAGAAATTGCACAAAACGTGCAATTTCTCCTTTTGCCACAATGTTTTCCACTTTTTGTCATAGGTTATCCATTCATTTATGGAGATTTTCTATTTTTTGACAAAAAACGTTCAAAGTCGTCTGCTGCAGAATTGTCGTATGAGGGAAAGGGTTAAAGGGATTTTCCATATATAAGCCTCCAACTCTTCAAAGCCATCTGCTGTAGTGTTATGAAACTTATGTCGGAAAGGATTTAAGAGTAAACATGGTTAACCCTTTCCCACATACAGCATATCTGCAGCAGACGACTTTGAATGTATTTCGTCAAAACATAGAAAATCTCCATAATTGAATGGATAACCTATGACAAAAAGTGGAAAACATTGTGGCAAAAGGAGAAATTGTACGTTTTGTGCAATTTCTTCTTTTGTCACTATGTTTTCAAAAAGCTGTCTGCTGCAGAGGTGTTAGAAAGCGTCTATATGAGGGAAAGGGTTAACATTTATTGAACAAAGTGTCAACAAACAATATCATCACAGAAATGTCTTCATAAGCTTTCATTTACAGCTAAACGTTTCCCGATATCGGTACCAGAGTAGTCAGTTATTGATTACAATCTACCTCAAACCGCTTATTAGCAGCCGGAAGACTGTTTATTGTCTGTTCTGGCCAATTGACACACAGTTTTAATGGCTTAAACTGTATATAAACCCAGTGCCCATTATCAGCTGAATGAATTCCTTTCTTTTTTCCAAAGACCGAAAATATCCTAATAGTTTGAGTTTTAAGTGCAATTATTTCTAAGAAAGATTTAGCTCTGTGAACACGCGGTTACCACAATCATGAAGCAACATTAAGACACTTCTGAAGCAGGCTGTTTATTGTCTATTCTAGCAAAAAATTTACACACAGTTTTAATGTTTTACACTGTATACCGTACTTTTTAAATTTGTGAACCATTTGGTTCAGCGTTCAATTTGACCCCAGGTGACCTACTTTCAAACATCGCATGATACAACAAATGCCCATGCTATACAATCTGAGCACTTGACAATTATCGCTCCTCTATGTCGTTTATTTATATGGGTCATCTAACCTGTTAACACCGTAAGATTTGGTAAGCGACAATTTGATTGGCTGACGCGAAGGTCAATCTGAGACGACCTGTACCGGGCCGTCATCAGATCTATATACGAGCTAGCCAAATCATGGTTTTAACCCTTTCACTCATACGACAATTCTGCAGCAGATGACTTTAAACATATTTTGTCAAAAAATAGAAAATCTCTATAATTGAATGAATAACCTATGACTAAAAGTGGAAATTGCTCGTTCTGAGCAGTTTCTTCTTTTGTCACTATGTTTTCAAAAAGCTATCTGGTGCAGAGGCATCAAAAAGCGTCAATATGAGGGAAAGGGTTGATTAATGAGATTGGTTTCGAACTTCACTAAATAGATGAATGTTCTGATGAAACCTTATGATGATTTGATGAAAAATGATTTTTCTAAAAGATTGACTCAGTGACCCCATCCAATTTGGAGATTGAACGAGATTTGATGGAGATGAAAGTTTAAATTTTAAACTTTCATGAATATTGGATGTGAAGTGTGGCCTCTAGAGGGTTCACAATGTAACTATGATATAATCCTTGATTTAACCCTTTCCCTCATACGGACGCTTTCTGACGCCTCTGCAGCAGACGGATTTTTGAAAACATAGTGACAAAAGAAGAAATTGCTCAAAACGAGCAATTTCTCTTTTTGCCACATTGTTTTCCACTTTTAGTCATAGGTTATCCATTCAATTATAGAGATTTTCTATTTTTTGACAAAATACGTTCAAAGTTGTCTGCTGCAGAATTGTTGTATGAGGGAAAGGGTTAAGGGAGATAACCTAACACTAAATAAGATGAAAGGTTAATTTCCCTTTCCATGTTATGTAAACCATGGTGAGTCAAGGGTTGCTAAAGCAATCTAAGTGAAACTTGACATGGGAATTTTCTAAAGAGGAGTACATTTTATTTATTGATTTATTTATTTATTAGGGTTTTACGCCGCTTTCAACATTATTTCAGTTATATCACGGCGACAGTTCACTTATTCATGATCCCTGGGTAAACAAACCAGTACTAGGCTAGAAAAGCAAGGGCACTCCACCATGACCAAAGTGCCGTGACCGGGGATCGAACCTGGTGTCCCCCGACACTAACCACTCGACCACAGCGGATTTCGGTTAACATTTTTATATAGTTTTAATCAAATCTGTCCTGCCATTCCTTGGATATGACTCCGGACAGACGGACAATGGATGACAGAGAATGATTAAAAACCATGACAATTTAAAGTAATGTGTAACTCAAAACGTTTCTTGGAAGAGATTTAATTTCCTAAACGCTTTCTCACATACAACAAATCTGCGGCTGATAACTTTGAAAACCTTTAGTCAAAAGTATTGAAACTCTCTATAAATGAAAGACCCATTATTGAATAAAGTTGTAAACATTATGGCAAACGAAGAAATTGCTCACTTTATTATGAGCGATTTTCCTTTTGCCACAATGTTTTCAAAAGTGGTCCAATGCAGGTGTCAGAATTTAGCATCTGTATGTGGGAAAGGGTTAAGTTAACTGAGTTTTCTGGTTCATACATATCTGACGCTTTGTGACACCTCTACAGCAGACAAATTTTGAAAATATTGTGACAAAAGGAGAAATTTATGAGCAATTTCATCTTTTGACACAAAGTTTTTAACTTTATTCAATGATTGCATGTTCTTTCAAGTTTGTGGAGTTTAAATTCCTCTCGTTTTTTTTACGAAATATGTTTTTAGGTTGTCTATGACTCATTTGTTGTATGTGTGCAAGGGTTAAAATCTTCTTTATTCTGGGGGAAATTGTCTAGTGCAGACACATAAACAAATTCATTTATATTCAGTCAGTCTATTTACATAATAATATGTTTCTACATTTTTTCTAGAATTTTTTTTTTCAAATTTCTGAGAGGAGCAATAAAACAGAAGACATTACTTTGAATACAAGCCTGATCTGCTACAATTTGAAAAACAGGCAATTCCACATTTTGAAAATCATTTTACCATGCAGTATTTGGGAATTTCTAGGTTTTGTTATTTAGCCAAGGTATATATATATGTTTAAGAGGAAACTTAAAATGAAGTTTTTTAAAGTAAAACATATTTTTATTAGAAAATACTTAACAGTCATTTAATACCTGATATATCATCTCTATACACCTTAATTATCCAGAAAAAAAGCCCACGCAAGCGTATCTCTTACGTATCCGTGACATACACGGCCGCCCGGAAGTACGGGCGCGCACGTGAGCGGGTAATCACTTTTCATTCACCGTTAAGTTTTGGTGACGACGCGGGGTTGGGAGGTGGGACTCTATAAATGACTGGTAAGTATTTGCTAATAAAAATATGTTTTACTTTAAAAAACTTCATTTTTATATCAAAAATACATTACCAGTCATTTAATACCTGATGACTTCGTAGCATAGGACGGGAGGTTCGACCAATACTTACTGTCGTTCCAGGTACGTTGTAGTATATTATTCCATATTTTTTTAAGAACAAACATACTTGATTCCAACGGTTGTATAAAGTGGAAGAGGGGATTGAATACAGGTTCAATCGGTATTCACTTTATTTATGTGTTGGATTATGTAAATTAGCGAACAACTCGCTGAGAAGCCACAAGGGGACCCAGACCTGATGCGGCATGGCTACATGCGCGCGAGTTTGGCCAGTCGTCAAATCATTTAAGAAAGTCTGACTGCCAGGATGAATCGCTGCTAAATGATCAACCTTTTGCCTGGCTGGGTCCTTGCAATAAGACCTTTGCCCTGTCGCATCACGGCTAAGTGAGCGACTACCTGGTCTAGTCATGGCAACGTGACTGACTGGCCCGGTCGTGTCCAAAAAGGACTGACTGGTGACAGGTCGAGTCATTGACAAATGACACCTCTCCGGTTGCCCGGTGACCTGTCGTGCCTCAGCATTTGGGTTTTGTTGCGCAGCCCAAACAAAACCCGGTTGACTATGCATAGACAGGAGTGGAACTGCACTATACAAAGTCTCCGGAGAACTACTTCCGCCGACGTAGGTAACCGGTACTCTGCAGCTGTCCGAAGACCACTGTAGCTCAGAGTATGGTGTCGGATCGGTACAACTCATGCGTTTTCCAGGAAAGCTACCAAAGGCATCTCCTTCTTTCGAAGGCCCAGCCGCGACACCAGGCGTCAGATGGTGAGGTTCAGCAGTTGAACGTTCCAGCTGAACATTTTCCCCGCTGTTTCCGTACGGTATCTTACGTTTCCCGACGGAGCAACTCTCACCCAAAGCTACCATCCGATTTTCCTAAGCGCGCGGAAAAACGGTTGTGTTAAGTGGAGAAGAAGGCTCAGCAGCGCCCTTCGACTCACTCAACACCGTCGCAGAGTCCGGTTGGGAGAACCCCTCGAACTCTGCTTCACTCGATGAAGATAAAGGCACCCTCTTTGGGGTCTTCTTTACCTTCCTGCTTTTGCGAGTCTTACTCCTCACGACCTTTTTCCAAATGGAAATAGGCCAGGAAGAGCAATACTCGCAAGGTGAACCCTGTGTGCATTTGGTGCACACAACGCAGGTTGGATGCGAATCCCATAGGTGCACAGCATGACCACACGGGCTACGCATCCGTTCACCCTTGATTGACTTAGACATTATTCAATTTATGCACAAAACACAAGACAAAATAAAATTGTTTACTTATTTTATTTATATCCACGCTACGGGGACACCCAAAAGCTTGGACACGTATTCTTGAAATAAATTTTTTTACAAAATTATTTTCACAAATATTGAATTAACAATCAATAATTAATACAGCAATAGATAAAGCTTCTATCGCTAACAGGGAAGGGAAAAGTATTGAAAACAGCACGACTTCCGCACCCGAATACGGTAACTGAAATTAGCGGGTGGGGTAACCCACATGTTTCTCAGAGTATCGTCCGCTACAAAAACAAACCTAATACAAGCAATAAAGTAAAATAATTTTACGGCGAAGTTAATGCAGATAAAATATCTGGACAAATAAATGATTATAAGGCAATGGGCCTTATAAACAAAGGAGTTAATTGGAAAAAATAAATAATAATAATTTTCTTATCCGACTACCCCGGTGAAATCCAGAATGAAAAAGTGATTCACGCTCGCACTTGCGCGCCCGTAACTTCCTCGGCGGGCCCGTGTAGTGTCACGGATAGGGATACGCTTGCGTGGGCTTTTTTTCTCGATAATTAAGGTGTATAGAGATGATATATCAAGTATTAAATGACTGGTAATGTATTTTTGATATAAAACTGCCTTGCTATATACATTGTATATATAGAGCCAGCTTTTAACCCTTTCCCTCATACGACAATTCTGCAGCAGACGACTTTGAACGTATTTTGTCAAAACATAGAAAATCTCCATAATTGAATGGATAACCTATGACAAAATGTGGAAAACATTGTGGCAAAAGGAGAAATTGCATGTTTTGTGCAATTTCTTCTTTTGTCACTATGTCTTCAAAATGCCGTCTGCTGCAAAGGCGTCAGAAAGCGTCTATATGAGGGAAAGGGTTAAAGCGACGTGTAGTGCTCGTGTCCAAGGTTAGAGCCCTGGTCAGATCGGATCTTTTAGGACTGTAACAATGGTGCCCAATGCGGGGCTACATAGGAAAAGCCTCGACAACGCTTTACAACATTCTCAGTCAGGAAATTTGAGGATGATATTCAAATTAGGAGGGGGGTATAAATTGAAGCCAAGATATATGTATAAGGGCAAACTTATACTGCCTTAATTGCTATAGCGCTAGCTTTTATAGTGACATGGTAGGGCGTTCGCCTTCTGATCAAAAGGTCCAAAGGTCAAGCCTTGGTCTGGTCGGATCTTTTAGGACTGTTACAGTAAGATTTGAAACCCATATTGCATACATTTACAAATCAGCGCACAAATTTGAAAACATTTAGACAAGCATATGGAAAAGCAGTGCTTTGCTTCTCTTCTTTTGTTAAAGTCTTACTTTCCTAATTGATTTTTTTCTGGAAAAAATTGAAAGGAACAGATTGAATAGTTGTCTGATGCAGATGCATCAAAATGCGTCTTTATGTGGGAAAGGGTTTAACAGTTTAAGTATAAGAAAAATGATTTTAGAAAGCTAAATATATATGTCAATATTTAAAACCCCTAAAGAAAAACATAATTATAAAATTGATTTCACCTCAACATGGCGACTCAGGAATTCTAGCAACCCATTCCAATAAGTCAAGAAGATGCATTTTGACATATTTGCAGCACCCGACCTTTAACCCTTTCCCTCATATAGACGCTTTCTGACGCCTCTGCAGCAGACGGCTTTTTGAAAACATAGTAACAAAAGAAGAAATTGCACAAAACGTGCAATTTCTCCTTTTGTCACAATGTTTTCCACTTTTAGTTATCCATTAAATTATAGAGATATTCTATGTTTTGACAAAATATGTTTAAAGTCGTCTGCTGCAGAATTGCCATATGAGGGAAAGGGTTAAAATAATCATAATGGAAAAAGAGAAATTGCTTGTGAAATTGCTTTTGACTCTTTTCAAAATAATTGATTCTCCCATTTATAAAGATAACCTATATGTTTTCTAAAAAAAAAATCAAAGTTGTCTGCTGCGGATTTTGTTCCATATGGAAATGAATCAAAGTATTGCCGGCTACAATATTTCAAATCTTTACTATGGTGAAAATAAGAAATTCAGCTTGATACAACATTTTCGAATCTTTTCAAAATATATTCTCTCATTAATGAAGATAATCTATTTTTTTGTAAGTTTTTTTTAAAGTCGTCTGCTGCAAATCTATTCCATAAGGGAGAGAATAACTGAGAATTGTCTGATACAATATTTCAAAACTTTTGCAGAGTGAAAATAATCTTAGACTGTATACCATTTACCCATATGATATTTCCTGTGTCGACTGCTTTGAACATATCAGAACAAAACAATTGTCAGAGCTCTAGATAAGGGGCGTTTTGCATGTTCTGCATGTTCTTCATGTCTCTAAAATCCTTATTTGAATCGCTAACCCTATATTGTGGGTACTCAAAGGAATCGTCTCAGTGAGGCGATTCTTTTGAGTACCCACAACATAGGGTTTGCTTTAGTAATAAGAGAGAAATTGTGGGAAAAAGAGCTGATCGAATACCCCTCCTTATCTGGACCTTTGATTGTAATGTCTGAGAATACAAACATTATCATTTTGATACAGAATTAAAAGCATTGTTGCAAAAGAAGGAATAACTAATTCTGAGCAAAATAAATCTCTTTATCCCACAATATTTCAAAGTTGTCTGCTACAAAGGGGTCAATTAAATGATGCTGTCTGCATCAGATTCTATATTTTTAGGCTCCTCCAAGAGGAAAGGATAAGAAAGACATATGAAATGTAAAGTACCGATTCTAGGCAATATAGAAAAATCTCTATAACATTCATGTAAGTAAAACTATTAAATAGAGCAGCTGCTGTAAACATTGTGGCAAAAGGAGAAATAGCTCATTGTGAGCAATTTCTTCTTTTTTCATAATGTTTTCAAAAGTTCTCCACTGTATATGGGTTAAAATGTGCTTACATGTGGGCAAGGGTCATAGGGTTCCCTAAAGAATCGAAAGCATTATGTTACTTATAAACATTGATAAATGAGAGCATGCCATGTCTAGAATTCCATTACGCATTCAAACCACACAAATAACAGGGGGGATTAATTTACCGAAAAACAAAAATACCCCATTGATATAACCTCCGAACAAGAGCGCCGCAAGCAAACGCTAGTCTGCTTCAAATTTTCTAAGTAACAAGATGGCATTACTGAATAATTATTTAAGCCAGAGTTATGTTACTTGGTGCATTGTTCCTAGGAACATGACTTTGTGTACCATGTTTCATTTGGAAATGTTGAACACTATTTGAGTTATGAGTTGACCCTTTCCCTCATACGAGAATTCTGCAGCAGACGACTTCATACATATTTTGCCAGAAAATGGAAAATCTCTATAATTGAATGGATATATATAATTACCTATGACTGAGCAATTTCTTCTTTTGTAAGTATGTTTTCAAAAAGCCATCTGCTGCAGAGGCGTCAGAAAGCGTCTATATGAGGGAAAGGGTTAAAGTTTTGTGACGACGATGCAGACCACGACACCAGGGGTATCATAATACCCCTGACTTTTTATTCGAAAAACAGACAAGCTAAAAATGACCTTGCCTGTATTCTTGCTATTTAAACCAAAGTTCTATAATATCCCTTTCCAACCTGCAACCTCATTTAATAATGAGCAATTTCTTCTTTTGTCACAATGTCTTAAAAATCGACTGCAGGTGCGAAAATGGTTAAATATGATCTTGATACATGTATTGTGTATGTTATATTGTGTGACAGTCAAAATCCTGCTCAATGTATTTCAGTCCAACCTGTGTTTAAAGACCACACATGGGAAGAGAAAAATATGGTCTTTGTTCACAGGTGGTCTTTAATTACAGGGTTGTTTATGCAGGAAACGAGTAATTGGGAAACTAAAAGTGTGGTTACTATAGACAGGGAATTGCTAAACAAAGGTGGTCTTAAGCAAAGGTTTGACTGTACCTAGTTCATAATGGCCAAGTATATGGGGAGAAAAACAAAATTAACTGTATTGGCTGAAAAAGCAAAAGGCCCACAGACTCTATACTGTACCATTATATTTCAATCATTAAATTCACATTGTATTTATCAGAGAAACATCTACCAGACTGCATCTTTATGTAAGGAATTGATTTTATTTCTGAAGGAATCTATTCTTCTTTTGAGTACAAACATTGTTGCAGAATGCAGCTCAAAAAGGAAACGCAGTGGAGCGAAATCGTACTAGGACAATATTTACTTGATTCGCTAGTTCCAAATTAATCCAAATCAGATAGGAAGGTTTGAGGGATCAGAATTTATCCTATGATTGCAAATACAAGAATTAACAATTAATTTGTTGAATTAAGATCCCCTGCCAAAATATGAATTGTATAAGAATGCTTTGAAAGGTCGTCTGCTGAGGATTTGTTGTATGTGGGGAAGGTCATCTGCTGAAGATTTGTTGTATGTGGGAAAGGATTAAACACTGTAATTTCTCTTCAGGTGTTTTAATTATCATTATGCAAGTCTCTAACGGCATTTCACACATACAACAAATCTGCAGCAGATTGTTTTGAAAACATTTAACAATAAGGAAGTATTATATATACTTATTAAACAAGTTGAAAAAATACATCTAATGGAGATATTGATCATTAGTTGTAATTTCTCCAATTGTCACAATGTTTTCAAAAGCTGTCTAAATTGTGTTTATTACATGTTGGAAAGGTTTAAATGACCTGTGGAACAATCCATGCAGTTGAGTTTTTCATGCTGTCTTTAATAGCATGTGTGCATGCAGGTTTCTAAACCCTTTTCCCGATTACAACAATTCTGTAGCAAATATGACCTTAAAAACTCCTTGGCAATAATATGTTAAATATCTAAAAATGATAATTCTATTACAGAAAAGAGCTGAAAACATTGTGGTAAATGAAGAAATTGCTCAATATGATCAATGTCACCTTTTTCATCAATGTTTTTAAAAGCTATATATGGCAGAAGCACCAGAAGGCATCTGTTTAATGCGGGAATTGAAAGGGTTAATGCAATCAGATCAATCAAATGAGTTCAGACACAAATAAAAGTCTATTCCAAAAGACTAATCAACTTACAGCTTTCGGATGACCGGTGAGTGAGGCTTTCCCTCATACAGACAAATTTTGAAAACATCTGCAGCAGACAACTTTTGAAAACATTGTGGCAAACGGAGAAATTGTTTTGCCACAATTTGTTCAACTTCATGTATTTATAATTCAATAGTTATCCTTTCATTTACAGAGAATAAAGAGTGGTCTGTCCCATAGATAGACAATATGTAGCAATATGTGTTTGCATAAAGGGATTCTTATAATGCCTTGCAATTGAGCTAGCTTTTATAGCAACATGTTAGAGTGTTAGCCTCCTGGACAAGAGGTCCCAAGTTCGAGCCCTTGTCGTGTCGGGCTTTTTTCAACTGAGTTACAATGATGTTTTCAAGGTAGTCTGCTGTAGATTTGTTGTATGTGGGAAAGGGTTTAAAATACTTTTTATTTTATTTCATTTACTTTCAAGTTGATACATGTTATCTTAGACAGTAAAGTAAATATCCAGGAGTCAACCTTTTAAAGGTGCTGAACTCCAGATGGAGGATCAACATTTTGAAATGTTGAAACTTCTGCAAATGTTGTTAATAAGTGACAACAAAGTAAGTAATAAGTAGTTCAAAACTGTTTTGGCATGAAATGTTGAGAACAAACTGTCAATTGAAAGTCATGAAAAAATACAAAATTTGGCTTACTGGGT
Source organism: Serripes groenlandicus (assembly GCA_031761405.1). Classification (NCBI taxonomy): domain Eukaryota; kingdom Metazoa; phylum Mollusca; class Bivalvia; order Cardiida; family Cardiidae; genus Serripes; species Serripes groenlandicus. The sequence continues at coordinate 49,735,430 of JASEVX010000003.1, forward strand.
ATGTCTACCCAGTAAAAATGAAGCATAAATTATCAATATTTAGATGTTTATTGTAATTGAAAGTGAAATTATTACTCTTATTTTATCCCAGAATTATGATTTTAATATTTCAAGACAACTTTTGAACAGTTTTAACATTTTGACTATAATATCTATGTTCTGGAGTTCGACAGCATCTTTAAATCCCAGCTTGCCAATTCATTCACTGAATTCTGGTTGATGGCTGACAGGTTTAGTCATTGTGACTAGCATTGATCATTTGTCTTCCACCAATTTTAGGACTTAAAATAATCTATTAGGGGAAAGGTGCCCAGTTGCCTGGGTTGAATAGTGTGTGAAGACCTGGAGACAGAAAATCAGAAACCACATTGTTAGGGGAACTAGTCACTGTGATATAACTGAAAATGGGCCATTGAACTCTAAGCAAATCAATTTGAAGGTTTTGTTATCAATGTGGCTGTCTTTGAATAACCTGGGGAACAATCCAGTTGATTCTTTTATGTTTACTTTTATAGCATGTCTGCATGCATATTTCATGTAATCAGATCAATCAAAAGAGTTTACAGACAAATAAAAGTCTATCTCTAATGACTAATTAACTGGCTATCTTTTGAGCAATGGCTGGTTTTTAAACTGTATTTTCTTATTCAGCCCTGTAAATTATTAGTCTTTCAGGATCCATAAGTTAAAATCCCAGTGCTTCATGCCACTTTCAACAATTTTTAAGTTATATCATGGCTTATTGCCCAGTACTACTGGTCCATAAATCCTGACACCAGTGAGTCAGTTGTAATGCTAACCCCACAACTTTGAATGCCAAGGAGGGAAAGCCATGGTAGGAAAACCATTACTACCATTGTTTAAAGTTTTAGGTATGACCCCACTGGGCTTTGAACCTGTGACCTAACGCACCAAGTTGTACGCTCTACCACTCAATAGACGAGGTGGTGTTTCTTCCAAGGAGATCTATCAAAAGAGTTCACAGGCTATCCTTAATACAGAGGTCCAGATAAGGAGGGGTATTCAGCTCTTTTTCCCACAACTTCTCTCTTATTATTAAAGCAAACACTATATATGTTATGGGAACTCAAAGGAATCGTCTCACTGAGACAATATAGGGTTAATAAGAGGGTCAAATAAGGATTTTAGAGCATGCAAAATGCTCCTTATCTAGTGCTCTGTTAATGATTTACACTTTTGGTGAACATTTTTAACTGATTTGTTATTTCTACACACTGCTTTGTTAATTAACCCTTTCCCTCATATAGGCGCTTTCTGACGCCTCTGCAGCAGATGGCCTTTTGAAAACATAGTGACAAAAGAAGAAATTGCTCAAAACAAGCAATTTCTCCTTTTGCCACAATGTTTTTAACTTTCAGTCATAGGTTAACCATTCAATTATAGAGATTTTCTATTTTTAGACAAATTATGTTCAGTCGTCTGCTGCATAATTATCGTATGAGGGAAAGGGTTAATGACGGAGTTTTAACTCTCAATCTACAAAGCCTATTTCCTTTAGTGAAAACAGAACAAAATTCTACAATATATATTTACTGTTCAATTTACAAGAGTTCTCCTATCTTTGGAAGATAGCAAACACTGGGAAAGTACAGTTGGCGCCTTGCTTAAAATTGTCAACGACAATTTCTAATAATATTAAACAATACATTTTTCAAGTTCAATTTAAATTGGTCTTAGCGTTAAAACCAACATAAAATAATACTCATTACAGACACACATTATACACAAATATTCAAATGCACGCGTGCCACACTCGATCACTTCATCATTATAGTGATTTTTTATTCTTTGTTATGTACTAGATTGATAATACAGTGAGGATTCTTTATACCTTAAACAACATTAAACACTGCAGCAGCAGTATATTTATTTGTTTTCTAATAATTGGAATTGTTTTCAACACTTTTCCAATTATATCACAACATATCATCACCATGGTAAGTGACCTGAGTACCACGGGTCAATTTGTCAAGACACCAGCCAGTCAGTGGTAATTCGAACCCACAACCCTGAGCGTCAAAGAGGGAAGCCATATTACTTACATTTTTAAAGTCTTTGGTATGACTCAGCCAGAAATTCCAAAGATGGCAGCTGGAAATTTGAAAGTAAACTTTTGAGGAAAGGTTAAAACTTTTTGGTGGGAAATGGAAAAGTTGCTCAAAATGATTAATTTCTTGTTTTATAGCAATGTTTCAATTGTCAAATTGGAGATATTGCTTGAATAGAGATTGATTAATTGACTAATGGGGTTTATTATAAGATACAGTCTGTTTAGCCATTGGTGGAAAAAGAATTACACTTGTCAACCTTCCGAGAGAATGTTGGCCAATCTGGCTATTTGGAACTCACAACCCCTGGATTAACCCTTTCCCTCATACGGAAATTCTGCAGCAGACGACTTTGAACGTATTTTGTCAAAAAATAGAAAATCTCTATAATTGAATGGATAACCTCATGGATGACAAAAAGTGGAAAACATTGTGGCAAAAGGAGAAATTGCACGTTTTGTGCAATTTCTTCTTTTGTCACTATGTTTTCAAAAAAGCCGTCTGCTGCAGAGGGGTCAGAAAGCGTCTATATGAGGGAAAGGGTTAACAGCCACTGTCGCAACCCACTGAACTACAGGAGATTGGGCTTCTTCAATTGAGAGGTTTCTTTCTTCTTCACCAATAATATTGGCGATGTCTTCTATGCCAGAGGTGTTTACAGTAGAAACTATACAACCTAGTTTTAACCCTTTCCCACATACAGACACTTTCTGAGGCCTCTGCTGCAGACAACTTTTTAAAACAATGTGGCAAAAGGTGAAATTGCTCATTTGCCACCATGTTTAACACTTTCCCTCATACGACAATTCTGAAGCAGACGACTTTGAACATATTTTGTCAAAAATAGAAAATTTCTATAATTGAATGGATAACCTATGATTAAAAGTGGAAAACATTGTGGAAAAAGGAGAAATTGCTCGTTCTGAGCAATTTCTTCTTTTGTCACTATGTTTTCAAAAAGCCGTCAGAAAGCGTCTATAGTGTATGGGAAATTCAAGGGGCCATAACTCATTTAAAAATAATTCCAGTGCAACACGCCGACAATATGCACATTACTAGGCTTGGTATCAATCATTCTTGTGAAGTTATATTGAATTCTGACCAAGAAGATTGCTGAGAAATAGTGTTCACAAGAAATGTCCACAGACCAACGGACCGACAAATCTGGGGGTATAATAACCTAGCTATTACAGTGAAATACGAAGCTGACAATACATAGATAAATTTAGTATATATCAATCTATCAACCAAACAAGTCAAACAAGTCAATAACTCGAGATAACTTGAGGCAATTTCTGTATCCCATTCACAGTAATCGACATTGATCATGTTTTAGCTAGACCATTGTATACTTCCAATTCCCAAAGCCAACCATTATTTTCACTCTGAGGTTTTTGAAAACGCTTTTCCAAATACAACCATATTGGTTTATTTAACTCTCAGTAATATTGTATGATAACAACCAGTTTACTCTGCCTTACATAGTCACAGGCATCCCAGTTTTCATTGAACCCTTTTCCTCATACGACAATTCTACAGCAGACGACTTTGAACATATTTTGTCAAAAAATAGAAAATCTATGACTTAAAATGGAAAACATTGTGGCAGGCAAAAGGAGAAATTGCTCGTTTTGAGCAATTTCTTCTTTTGTCGCTATGTTTTCAAAAAGCCATCTGCTGCAGAAGTGTCTATATGAGGGAAAGGGTTAAGAAATTTTGGAAAAACTCACACAAGACCCAGTGTTTAGACGGAAATGTTTTTATTTGAGAAATGTTTGGAAAAAAACCCACACAGGTTTTTATAAAAAGAGACATTATTTTTAAAGTATAAGAACCAGTATAGAGAGACAATTTATAGTTAAACGGTACTGAGAAGGTTTTTACCAAAATGTCTCAAACAAAAACATTACCTGCGAGTTTTTATTGTATTATGAACCATATAGAGAGACTATTTGTAGAAACACAATTCTTGTGTGGGTTTTTCCAAATTTTCTTAAATGAAAACTTGGCACACCTGATTTTCCCATGACGTGGTTTGATTGTTTCTGGTTGGCTCCACAGGGGTTTCCGGATAAAGCTCCATAGGGTGTATATAGAGCCAAATATATGGTTAAATCCATATCAACTGCAAATATTGTGTTTACATTTAACAACAGACAATTTCCCTTTGAAGAGTTCATGTGCAGGGCTGCGTCAAGTCATTTTAGAAGTACATTGCCTCTATGGCTCTTACTTAATGAATTCAGACAAATTCTCTTAAATTATTCCTACATTGTGGATGCATTTACCATTTCTGCAACTGACAATTTTATAAACAACATAAATTTGAAAAATAATCATGCAGACGACTTTGAACATATTTTGTCAAAAACTGGAAAATCTCAATAATTGAATGGATAACAGACTAAGGACTTAAAGTGGAAAACATTGTGACAAAAGGAGAAATTGCACGTTTTGTGCAATTTCTTCTTTTGTCACTATGTTTTCAAAAAGCCATCTGCTGCAGAGGCGTCAGAAAGCGTCTATATGAGGGTAAGGGTTAAACATGTAAAGTTTAAAACATAACGGCAAAAGGAGAAATTTCTTGTTTTGAGCCATTTCTCCTTTTGTCACAATGTGTTCCGATATAGTCATGTGCTGCAGATGAATAAAAATCCATCGGTATGAGGGAAAGGGAAAATATCACATCAGGTAAACAATCAACCCCTTCCTACCATTAGACACATTTTGACACATCTGCAGCAGACGACTCTTGAAAACATTGTGGAGCCTTGAGCCACAATGTTTTCAATAATTTTCAGTAAATTTTATGTAACCTTCTTTTAAAGAGTTTTTCCATATTTTTTAATAAATGTCTTCACATTTGTCTGCTTCAGAGTTGCTGTATGTGGGAGAGGGTTAACCCTTTCCCTCAAACAGCAATTCTGCAGCAGATGAATTTGAACATATTTTGTCAAAAAGTAGGTAATCTTTATAATTGAATAGGTGACCTATGACTTAAAGTGGAAAAAATTGTGGCAAATTAAAAGGAGAAATTGCTTGTTTTGAGCAATTGCTTCTTTTGTCACTATGTTTTCAAAAAGCTGCAGAGGCGTCATAAAGCGTCTATATGAGGGAGAGGGTTAAGAGTGCAAGACCAGCATCTTAAATTCAAGAGCTGAAGGCCTATTTTGCATTATTGAGAAATCAATTTTGACGACTGCTGCAGATTCTATATCATAAATATTGTATGAAGAATAATTAAAGAATTATCTAACCTGATTTCCCAAATGGCAGGCTATTTCAGGAAATTTCAGCCCTGTAAACTGTCTGTCCGATTGCTTAATCCTTCCTCATGTGCAGACTCATTTCGATGCATCTGCAGCAGATGACATTTGGAACACATTGTGACAAAAGGTTTAATTGCTCAAAACGAGAAATTTTCTTCTTTTGCCACAATGTTATCAGTTCTATTCAATTATTCTTTATACAGTCAAACCTGTGTTTAAAGACCATGCACCCATAGGAAGAGATCAATCTGGTCTTTGATCACAGGTGGTCTTTACAAGGTCATTTATGTAGAAAACAAGTTATTTGGAAATTAAAAGTGTGCTTGTTTTAGACAGGGAATGGTTAACCATTTCCCTCATATAGACGTTTTCTGATGCCTCTGCAGCAGACGGCTTTTTGAAAACATAGTGACAAAAAAAGAAATTGCACAAAACGTGCAATTTCTCCTTTGGCCACAATGATTTCCACTTTTAGCCATTAGGTTATCCATTTAATTATAGAGATTTTCTATTTTTGAACAAAAAATGTTCAAAGTCGTCTGCTGCAGAATTGTCTTATGAGGGAAAGGGTTAAACAAAGGTGGTCTTTAGCACATGTTTGACTGTACTTTCATATAGAGAGGTGCATGGTTGATGGGATTATTGCAAAGTCGTAACTTGCTCGAGAGTTGCAGTATGTGGGAGACGGGGGTTTAAATTCTTAAAGCCATACACTGATGACATCATATGAAAACATCATGACAAAACAAGAAGGCCATGATGGCCAAGTGAAATGCCCAACTGACTATAATAGCAGCCATCTTCAATACACTGCAGCTGAATAAAGTTGTTTGAGCAATTTTGATTTTCACCTTTTCACATGCCACCTGGTTGCTATGTTTTTCAACCAATCAATATATGGCTTAAGCAAATTATGTAGAGGGTCACTGAAGGAACCTTTCCGCTAAATTACCTTAAGAACTTTCAAAAGAGAGGACATTATGAAATCTTGTAATTTTGACTCTTTTCTGGAACCCCTGGCCACCATGTTTAACAACCAATCAATATGATCTGAACAATTTTTAAAGAATATTTCTACCAAATTATCTTGACATCTATAGGCAAGCAGATTCAGAGGTGAAGAATGTTTAAGTTTTGTAAATTCTCCCCTTTTCTGATGCCATAGCAACTTAACTTCTACATACAATTGAAATCTTTGAACAATTTGAAAGAGGACAGGTGTAACCAAAGAAACATTCCTGTGAGGTTTGCTTGAAATTTAGTATATTGTTTGTAGTTAAAACTTACTAAGGGAGACCAGAAAAGATCCCCTTGACACTTTGCTTTTTTGTCTTTTCTTTTCTTGACTTAATCAATTTAATTTATTTATTAATTGGGGTTTTACGCCAACATTATTTCAGTTATATCACGGCGACAGTTCACTTATTCATGACCTGTCTTGCCCAAGGGCACTCCACTATGACCGTAGTGCCGCGACTGGGGATTGAACCCGGGATACCAGGTTTCGAAACCCCCCAACGCTAAACCACTCGACCACAGCGGATTCCTTAACTTAATCAAAACCATGGGCTTTTATTTGTCAGTATTCTTCATTCCTCTCCCCAGAAATATTACCATCTTACCCTTTCCCACATACAACAAATTTGCAGCAGAAGACTAAGGCAGCATTTTGGCAAAAGTATGGAAAACTGTGTAAACGAAAGTATAATAATTGAATCAAGTTGAAAACAATGTGGCTAAAGTAGAAGTTGCTCATTTTAAGCAATTCCTTCTTTCGCTACAATGTTTTCAAAAAGCGTCTGCTGCAGATGAATCTGTAGAGGATAAAGGACTAAAACCAAAAGCTCTTTTCGCAACTGTATCTCATTTATTACACAACAAAACCCTATATTATGTACTGGTACTCAAAAGGATTTGTCTCTTTGAGAGGGTTCTTGTGAATACCCACAACATAGCTTTAAAGGGTTTATTAACCCTTTCCCTCATATAAACGCTTTCTGACGCCTCTGCAGCAGACAGCTTTTTGAAAACATAGTGATTGACAAATGAAGAAATCGCTTTAAACGAGCAATTTCTCCTTTTGCCACAATGTTTTCCACTTTTAGTCATAGGTTATATATCCATTTAATTATAAAGATTTTCTAGCTTTTGACAAAATATGTCCATAGTCTTCTGCTGCAGAATTGTCGTATGGGGGAAAGGGTTAAGTATTTTAGGACTTGAAGTGTCCATTCACAATCCTCTTAAGTAACCCCTTTCCCACTTGCAGACACGCTTTGACACATCTGCAACAGATGACTTTTGGAAAAGTTTTGGCAAAAGAATTAATTGCTAATAATGAGCAATTTTCTTTTGCCACAATGTTTTCAAACTATGCTTTTTTTTGTAGAGACTTTTCATGTACATGCATGCACATGTTTTAAAGTCATCTGCTTCAGATTTGTTGTAAGTGGGAAAGGGTTATAAATGAGGTATGGGGACAATGAAGTAAAAGATGATGACAAATGGACTGGCATTATTACCCAGGGACCTTGTCTCTAATAGGGGGAAGATAGATTAGATAATTATCATCCAAATTTAATTCTTTATTCATCATTAGCACATCGTCAGCACATCTACTCGATTCTGGCTATGGGTTTGGGAGATTTTGCTATTGGCTGAAATATTATCTGGCCGACTGTTAAGTCAATTTGCAATTTTCTGAGTAGTCTGCTTTAGCACTTTCCCACATATATACGCTTTCTGATGCCTCTGCAGCAGATGGCTTTTGAAATCATTGTAGCAAAAGGAGAAATTGCTCATAAAGATGTTGTATTACTGGGTAGTACTGTCCAACATAAAACAAATGAAGGAATTTAGGAGAGGACGAAGTTTTACACCAATTGGCAGAGAGGTTACAGAGGAGAAGTATTTTGAAGCCAAAAGTTGATGCATATATACACATACGCACAAGCCCACAATGGACACTTTTCCATGACATAAGCTTGACTGGCTTTCAACTAAAGGATCCTAAAATTGCTCAGAATGAGCAATTTCTCCTTTAGCTATGACGTATTCAATTTGATTCAATTATTGAACTGTCATTTAAAGAAGTTTCCATTTTTTGCCCGGATGTTTTAAAAGTCCTCTGTTGCAGATATGTTAAAATGTGTACAAGGGTAAAGACTAGAAAAGCGGTAGCCCCAATTCAGTACAAAGCTAACAAAGATTAATGGATTTTGAATTTGTTTTAAAGACAAAATGTGAAATTGAGAATCGTTCATGATTATAGTTATTTCTCTTTTTCCCAACACCAATTCCCTTATGGTTTTCTAGTTTAGCCAGTCAAAGTAGACGGTTTATTAAGGGCAAACATGATATCATATTTTCAGAATAGTCTACATTTAACCATGGTGAATTAAGTGCTTAACCCTTTCTCTTATATAGACGCTTTCTGATGCCTCTGCAGCAGACAGCTTTTTGAAAACATAGTGACAAAAGAAGAAATTGCTCAAAATGAGCAATTTCTCCTTTTGCCACAATGTTTTCCACTTTCAGGTAAGGTTCGCCATTCAATTATAGAATTTTTCTATTTTATGACAAAATATGTTCAAAGTCGTCTGCTGCAGAATTGTCGTTTGAGGAAAAGGGTAAAAGAACTACCTCTGGAGATCAGGGTTTTGATGTCATACCAAAGACTAAATTAAACAATTAAACCGCTGAGCAAACGCAAATGCTAAATTTAAATGTCTGTTTATTTTAAGTTGAAAAGGGGGCATTCATCCAAAATGGTGCATAACTGAATAATGATTTAACCAAGAGTTATGTGACATGGTATAGACATGTGAATTGTTCCATTTAGGAACATGTGTACCAAGTTTCATTTGAAAATGTTGAAGGGTTTTTGAGTTAATTGGGCAAGGTAAAACTTTTTGTAGGAATTTGTAACTCCAACAAGAGGGCCATGATGGCCCTATATCGCTCACGTTATTTAATAGATCTTCAATAGTTATCAAAGTGTTATACACTATACATATAAGGAAAACAAGCAACAATCCCTGGTGGCCATGTTTTTCAACGGATCGGAATTTATTTGAACAACCTTGGTAGAAGGTCACCCAAGGAACATTTGTGCCAACTAATTTTTAAATCAGGCAGGTGCTTTTGGACAAAAAGATTTTTAAAGATATTACAATGCACATATTAGGAAAACAAGCCCCGCCCCTGGCGGCCAAGTTTTTCATTGGATCGGATTAATTTGAACAGTCTTGGCAGAAGGTCCCCAAAAGGTGCCAAATTATCTTTAAATCGGGCCACTACAATGCACATATAAAGACAAGCTACGCCCCCTGGCGGCCATGTTTTTCAACAGATCTGAAATAGTTGAACAATCTTGGTTAAGGGTGCCCCAAGGAACATTTGTGCAAAATAATTTTCAAATCAGGCTAATACTTTTGGACAAGAAGATTTTTAAAGTTTTAACAATGCACATATAAGGAAAACAAGCTCCGCCTGCTGGTGGCCATGTTTTTTAACGGATCGGAAATATTTGAACTATCTTGGTAAAGGATGCCCCAAGGAACATTTGTGCAAAATAATTTTCAAATCAGACAGTACTTTTGGACAAGAAGATTTTTAAAGTTTTAAGAATGCACATATAAGGAAAACAAGCTCCGCCCCCTGGCGGCCATGTTTTTCAACGGATCGGAAATATTTGAACAATCTTGGTAAATGGTGCCCCAAGAACCATTTGTGCAAAATAATTTTCAAATCGGGCCAGTACTTTTGGACAAGAAGATTTTTAAAGTTTTAACAATGCACATATAAGGAAAACAAGCTCCGCCCCCTGGCAGCCATGTCTTTTCAACGGATTGGAAATATTTGAACAATCTAGGTAAAGGGTGCCCCAAGGAACATTTGTGCAAAATAATTTTTAAATCAGGCCAGTACCTTTGGACAAAAAGATTTTTTAAGATTTGGCAATTTTCCCCTTTTCTGATGCCGCAGCAACCAAAGTTCTACTTGGAATTAAATTCTTTGAAGAACTTTGAAAGAGGACCACCTAAGGGCCATTCCTGTGTAGTATTTTTGAAATCTGTCCATTGGTTTAGTAGGAGAAGTCATTTGTAGGAAATTGTTAACAGCCGACGACGACGCCGGACGACGACGCCGGATGATCACAAAAGCTCACCTTGCACTTCATGCTTAGGTGAGCTAAAAAGGGGCATAACTAAATAATTATTAATGCTAGAGTTATGTGACTTGCTGTGGACATGCATATTGTTTTTAGGAACAGTCTAGAGTACCATTAGCATCATTTGAATATATGTTACTGCTGTTAAGTTAATTTACCCAGGAAACAACCCAATTATAATATACAAAAAAACACCATTTAACCCTTTCCCTCATACCGCAATTCTGCAGCAGACGACTTTGAACGTATTTTGTCAAAAGATAGAAAATCTCAATAATTGAATGGATAACCTATGACAAAAAGTGGAAAACATTGTGGCAAAAGGAGAAATTGCACGTTTTGTGCAATTTCTTCTTTTGTCACTATGTTTTCAAAAAGCTGTCTGCTGCAGAGGCGTCAGAAAGCGTCTATATGAGGGAAAGGGTTAAACAAACAAACAAAGTCTACATTGAAAGTATGTCTGGAGACATGTTCAAGACTTCTGTAAAATTGGAGGCATAATTTGGATAAAGAATTGAAAACATTGTTGTAAGAAGAGAAATTGTTGGTCTTTTGCCTCCAATGTACTTTTTAAATTTTGCTGTGTTTTCACATGAGTTGCAGGTTTTTGAGGGAAACCGTTTAACCTTCTCCCACATACAGATGAATTAATTTAGACAAAACTGCAGGAGACAACTTTTGAAAACAAAGTTGTTAACCCTTTCCCTCATATAGACGCTTTCTGACGCCTCTGCAGCAGACGGCTTTATGAAAACATAGTGACAAAAGAAGAAATTGCACAAAATGTGCAATTTCTCCTTTTGCCATAATGTTTTCTGATTTTTGTAATAGGTTATCCATTCAATTATAGAGATTTTCTATGTTTTCTATGGATATGTTCTATATATCTTTGCCAGGATGTTTTCAAAGTCATCAGGCCGGCAGCCTGTAGAATTGTCATAAGTCGGAAAGGGATAAAAAATCATGATCTTCAACTAAGATTTCCAAGCAGATTTTCAGACAGTTTTCGAAATATCTAACAAATGCCTTATAAATTATTCAAGACCAATACAAATGAATCAAATGGATCAAACTTTGAACCATTACCTCCATAAACCCTTAACCCTCTTAATTGCTGCTATCATTCTCGTAGTCCATAATTTTCCACGAATTCTTACATAGTTATAGACAATATATAATTAAGTCCGTTTTCTAAATGATTGATAAATAACAAACATAATAGACCAAGTACAGACTGAAAAGTTACACTGTGGTAAGCAATAAATATACTTGTAATAATTAATTTCTCATTTTCCCGCAATGCTTTTAACCCTTTCCCTCATACAACAATTCTGCAGCAGACGACTTTGAATGAATGAATGAATGAATGAATGTATATTGTTTTATGGCGCATCGACAGCTAAGGTCATTTAGCGCGCATTTAAATTTTATTATTCATGTTCCCTGGGTGAACAAACCAGTACTAGGCTAGAAAATGTGCCTTGCCCAAGGGCACTCCACCATGACCGAATTGCCGCGACTGGGGGCAGACGACTTTGAACATATTTTGTCAAAAAATAGAAAATCTCTTCAATTAAATTGATAACCTAAGACTAAAAGTGGAAAACATTGTGGCAAAAGAAGAAATTGCTCGTTTTGAGCAATTTCTTCTTTTGTCACTATGTTTTCAAAAGCCGTCTGCTGCAAAGGCATCAGAAAGTGTCTATATGAGGGAAAGGGTTAAGTCATCTGGCAAAGGCGTTTTATGGTGTAAGGGTTAAATATTCATCATGGACATCCATCTTTTATCCATTTAATCCAGAACAAATGAAAATCAATTTTGAATTCGTTAAAATGAGCCTGCGTCAACAAAACACAAGAAAAATACTGACATCAGTTCCGTGCTCCTGCAGGGATTCAGGAAACCATGTCACTATGATTGTCGGTTTTCAGATTTGATTGGTGGTAACTTTTCACTTCACATGGTAATTTTAGAGCTGTCTTCTTTGCAAATTTATAATCAGGCGCGTACCAAGGCATACACCAATGCACACAATTCGTCCGGAAAGGTAAAACAGATACATTAAGTACTGAAGGCTGAGGGTTGATCTCGTCTATAATGTCAATAAATGTGCATATGGATATAGTTAGTTTCTGTAAGACCAAAATGACCATTTTGCTGAACCATAATATAAGATGTAATGTAGGATTAACTAAATTTTTCTTTATGGAATATGCCTGGACCGCCTACGTCAACTGTTTGTAACACTCGATTTTCACCTTAGTTACGCCCCTGTTAATGCATGAGAAAAACAATGCATCATGGGGAAAATTTACAGTATAATCATGACAAAGAGGAAAATGTCAAGTCATTTAGATATTATATTTTCTGTTGTTTTTTTCTAGATGCTTTCAATTTGAAAAAAAGTCTAACATTTATCCAAGAACAATTTAATGCTTGTGTGAAGCCTGTACCATGGCCAATATTAACCCTTTTAATTCCCACATATAGACGCTTTCTGATGCCTTTTGAAAACATTTTGACAAAAGAAGAAATTGCTCAAAACAAGCAATTTCTCCTTTTGCCACAATGTTTTCAACTCTTTTTAATAATTGAACTCTCTTTTATGGAGTTTTTTCACGTTTTTGTATATAGGTTTAAGAAGTCTTCTGCTGCAGATTTGCTGTACGTGGGAAAGGGTTAAAGAGCGCCTGAGTCAGCATATCTTGTCTGAACAGTGTGAGTCTATTATGTTGGCTTTTCATTGCAACATTTTGACCTTGAAAGTGCATAACCCTTTCCCACATACCAAATACCTGCAGGAGACGCCTTTGAAAACATACCAGAAAAAATTTGGAAACTGCCTTTAAATGAAAGTACAATAATTGAATATATTTGAAAACATGGTGACAAAAGGAGAAATTGCTCGTTTTGAGCAATTTCTTCTTTTGACATTATGTTTTCAAAAAGCCTTCTGGTGCAGAGGCGTCGAGAAAGCGTTTATATGAGGGAAAGGGTTTAACAGCAACATCTTCAATTTTGGAAAATCTCTGGAAATGAAGGTATATATATATAATTACTGAAAAGAGTTGAAAACGTTGTGGCAAAAGGAGAAATTGCTCGTTTTGAGCAATTTCTTCTTTTGACATTATGTTTTCAAAAGGCCTTCTGGTGCAGAGGCGTCAAGAAAGCGTTTATATGAGGGAAAGGGTTAACAGCAACATCTTCAATTTTGGAAAATCTCTGGAAATGAAGGTATATATATATAATTACTGAAAAGAGTTGAAAACGTTGTGGCAAAAGGAGAAATTGCTCGTTTTGAGCAATTTCTTCTTTTGTCACAATGTTTTCAAAAGGCATCAGAAAGCGTCTATATGTGGGAATTAAAAGGGTTAATATTGTTTTGAGCAATTTCTCCATTTGTCAAAATGTTTTCAAAAGTCATCTGCTGCGGATCGGAGGCTAAATGTGTCTATAGGCGGGAAGCGGATCGGAGGCTAAATGCGTCTATAGGCGGGAAGCGGATCGGAGGCTAAATGCGTCTATAGGCGGGAAGCGGATCGGAGGCTAAATGCGTCTATAGGCGGGAATGGATTCTTCCTTGAATGCATATTAAAGCTGGACAAGTCCCTTTTAAATAACTCTTTCCCACATAATAAACGCTTCCTCTCAGATGCCTCTGCAGCAGACAACTTTTGAAAACATTTTGGCCAAAGGAGAAATAGCTAAAGGTATTTGAGCAATTTCACCATTTGCCACAATGTTTTCAATATTTAATAACTATAAACACTTTTGAATTATGGACATTTTCCAAAAGACTAGGCAGAAAATTGCAAAGTTGTCTGAGTGCTGCAGATTTGCTGTATGTGTCAGAGAAAGGGTTAACCCTTTCCCTCATACGACAATTCTGCAGCAGACGACTTTGAACATATTTTGTCAAAAAGTAGAAAATCTCTATAATTAAATGGATAACCAATGACTAAAAGTGGAAAACATTGTGGCAAAAGGAGAAATTGCTCGTTTTGAGCAATTTCTTCTTTTGTCACTATGTTTTCAAAAAGCCGTCTGCCGCAGATGCGTCAGAAAGCGTCTATATGAGGGAAAGGGTTAACAATTGAGCATTGAAAGGGTTAAATATTTATCACCAACAATAAATTAAAAATGCAACAGGAAGAGATTGATTTCATACTTCTGCCTAGATATTTTCAAAGTAATCTGCAGCAGATTTGTATAATGTGGGAAATGGTTAACCCTTTCCCTCATACGACAATTCTGCAGTAGACGACTTTGAACATATTTTGTCAAAAAATGGAAAATCTCTATAACTAAATGACTAAAAGTGGAAAACATTGTGTCAAAAGGAGAAATTGCTCGCTTTGAGCAATTTCTTCTTTTGTCACTATGTTTTCAAAAAGCTGTCTGCTGCAGAGGCATCAGAAAGTGTCTGTATGAGGGAAAGGGTTACATATGCTAGAGCACCAACAAAATGGAGCAGTCCATTCTATGAAAAAGATTTTATCAGGGGATTTAACCAAAACAGGTATAATTCAATTTTCTTAAAAAGACCACTTCCTATGGAAAATATCCCAGCATCTTAATGTCTTTTACCAGTTTGATACCCTCAAAATGACTGAGATAAAACGGTCTTAACCTTTCTCACATACGACAAAGGTAAAACATGTACATATGTGTCATGTAAATACATTTATACTTACAGTGGCCAATAATACAAGAGCCAACTATGCAGCCTCTTTAACCCTTTCCCACATACGAAAACATTCTGCAGCAGACGACTTTGAAAACATAGTGACGAAAACCTGAAATATCTCAATAAAAGATAGTGTAATTGTTAAATAAAAGTTGAAAACAGTGTGGCCAAAGGAGAAATTGCTCATCATGAGCAATTTCACCTTTGGCCACACTGTTTTCAAAAGTCGTCTGCTGCTATAATGCGTCAAAATGCGTCTGCAGGTGGGAAAGGGTTAACTGAAACAAGAATAATTAGATTTTTTCAACAACATTTCTTCAGAAAATTTCCTGACATTGATTGATACCCTCAACATCCATAGCACTAAACATGACTGAGATAATCAGCAAAACATGTACTCTTCTGTAAATACTCCTGCAGTGGTCACATAGGCACAATATGGCGTGAAACCAAACTTATTGCAGCATCTTTAACTTTTCCTGCATACAACAAATCTGCAGCAGACGAATTTGGAAACATATCTTGAAGAAAATGTGGAATAGCTCATTATATAAAAGTTAAGTTTGAGTGTAGAATTGACCAAGAGTGCCATGGAGCAAACTCCTATACATGTCTGTTTTTTCTAAGTGGGAAAAATGGGCATTACTGAATGATTATTAAAGCCTCAGCTATGTGACTTGGTATAGACATGCGTATTGTTCCTAGGAACAGTGTGTACCATTAGTTTCATTTGAAAATATTGAACGCTTTTGAGTTGAAGTAAGTTTAAAAGTTTTATGACGTCAAAATGCAGACAACGACGCCTCCGCCGCCAAGGGTATCTTCGAAAAACAGACGAGCTAAAAAGTTGACTGTATGTTGGAAAGGGTTAAGTACAGTGATATATAAGCTCTTTTGATGACAAAATGCAGACTTTACATCTTGTCAGTAAGTGAAAGCTTGTCTGTATCATTGACATATCCATGTGATGTGATTCCTATATGACTGGACACCCTCTCAAGACATTAGCAACCCCCAAATCTTACCATGCTAACATGCAACAATTCTGCGGCAGAAGACTGTGAAACCATCTAGGCAAAATTATGAAAATTCTCTATAAATAAAAGTATGTATACTTATTGAATAGATTCGAAAACACTGTGGCATAATGAGTAAAGGTATTTGAACTATAATTTTGATTCATTGAATTGAAAACATTTACAAACAAAGAAATTGCTTGTTAACCCTTTCCCTCATACGCCAATTCTGCAGCAGACGACTTTGAACGTATTTTGTCAAAAAATAGAAAATCTCTATAATTGAATGAATAACCTATGCCTAAAAGTGGAAAACATTGTGGCAAAAGGAGAAATTGCACGTTTTGTGCAATTTCTTCTTTTGTCACTATGTTTTCAAAAAGCCGTCTGCTGCAGAGGCGTCAGAAAGCGTCTATATGAGGGAAAGGGTTAAGGTGTTTGTTTGGTGTATGACGCCACTTTCAACAATTTTTCAGTTATATCAGCAGTACTAGATCATTCCTCCTCACACGAGCCACTCAGTCGTAATGCTAACCCCGTCACCCTGAGTGCCAAGGAGGGGGCAGCCATTAATTACTATCAAGTATTTGGTATGACACGGCTGGGGGATCGAACCCTACCGCACCTGAGGTAGATGCTCTACCACTACACCTCCGAGACGGTCCTGCCAAGGCAAGCAACACCAAAATGTTATTAGGTAAAATGTCATTATTCAACCTTCATTTACCCTTTCCCATGTTTACAGACGCATGTTGAGGCTTCGGCATAAGACGACTTTTGAAAACCATCATGACAAATTAGGAGAAATTGCTCACAATTCAAGACTTTTCAATTATTTTACTAAATTCATTTAACCTTTTCCCTCATATGACAATTCTGCAGCAGACGACTTTGAACATATTTTGTCAAAAAACAGAAAATCTCTATAATTGAATGGATAACCTATGACAAAAAGTGGAAAACATTGTGTCAAAAGGAGAAATTGCACGTTTTGTGCAATTTCTTCTTTTGTCACTATGTTTTCAAAAAGCCGTCTGCTGCAGAGGCGTCAGAAAGCGTCTATATGAGGAAAAGTGTTAAAAAGATTTTTCATATTATTGCCAAGATAATTTCAAAGTTGTCTGCTGCAGATTTGTTGTATGTAGGAAAGTGTTAAATCATCTCATAGAGACTATTTTAATAGATAACCACAAATTAGGGTTATAATCCGTTTTCCACCTGCAGACGCATTTTGACGCAATAGCAGCGGACGACTTTTAAAAACTTTGTGGACAAAGGTGAAATTGCTCATGATGAGCAATTTCTCCTTTGGCCATAATGTTTTCAACTTTATTTAACAATTAAGCTACCTTTTATGGACATTTATCAGGCTATTATCACAATGTTTTCAAAGTCATCTGTTGCAGATCTGTTGTATGTGGGAAAGGGTTTAGACAAAATGGTTTGATATAGATATTCACATGTTCCATGATACAGACATCATTAGAGACCAAATTATTGCCTACTGCAGACGAGTCGTGAAAACATTCTTGGAAAAGGCGGAATTTCTCCTTTACCTGCAATGTTTTCAACTCTGAATCAAAATTATGCTTCCAACCGAGGTTTAGATTTTCCAGAAATCCCTTCTATTTTCCCTGGAAAATCCCCGGAGTATTCAGACAACTTTCCAGAGATACTTACCATGGAAATCTCAATGGAATATGTTTCCTTGAACACCCAGAAATGGTTCCTTGGACTACCCTGAGTATTCAGACAAATCCCTGAGTTTCTGCATCTTAACATTAAATTCCTTGCTTTTTTTCATGGTTTCCCTGTATTAATGTATTTTGTAAAAAGAGTTCCCAGAAAATCCACAGCCGGAATTATTTTCAGATCTTTGAATTTTTCAGATTTTTACATTTATTTTTCGATCCTAAAAAATATCTATCAGGTAAAAGGTTAACCCTTTCCCTCATATGACAATTCTGCAGCAGACGACTTTGAACATATTTTGTCGAAAAATGGAAAATCTCTATTATTGCATGTTACATGACTAAAAGTGGAAAACATTGTTGCAAAAGGAGAAATTGCTCGTTTTGAGCAATTTCTTCTTTTGTAACTACGTTTTAAAGACGTCTGCTGCAGAGGCGTAAGAAAGCTTTACTTTCCCACCTCCAAACCTTCAGACTGAAGAAAGTGCCAAATGCCATTTTTATGGTTTCTGTAGTGTACTAAACAAAAGAATTTTTTTTTTATTACAGTTATAATTCTCCCTAGGTCTGTTTTATATATAGTGTCTGGAAATTTTAATTCAAATAATAACTCCCAACACTTAGAATAGACACGAAAATAACTCATATCTTATACAGAAAGCCAAAACCCCAATATTAATCGAAATGTCTGATATCCTTTTTAACCTTTTCCGAATTATGGGCACTTTCTGAGGTTCTGCACCAGACAACTATTAACCCTTTACCTCATATAGACGCTTTCTGACGCCTCTGCAGCAGACGGCTTTTTGAAAACGTAGTGACAAAAGAAGAAATTGCTCAACACGAGCAATTTCTCCTTTTGCCACAATGTTTTCCACTTTTAGTCATAGGTTATCCATTCAATTATTGAGATTTTCTATTTTTTGACAAAATATATTCAAAGTCTTATTAATTCTGCTGCAGAATTGTTGTATGAGGGAATGGGATAAACACATTGTGGCCAAAGGAGATATTGTTCATGATGATAAATTTCTCCTTTCGCCCAATGTTTTTATCCCTATTCAATAACTATATACTTTCATTTTTAGAGATTTTTCCAAAATTGTTGATTAGATATTTGTTCAAAGTTATTTAATTTAAACTAAATATATGTGGGAAAGGGTTAACCCTATGTCCCCCACATACAACAAATCTGCACAAGACAAATCTAATTAAATGATACAATGCCAAACTCTTGAAAACTGATGGAAGGAACACATGTTACTTGCCAATAACCAATAACAATAATCAATTTAGTCAGTGGGACAAATAGAATTGACAGATTTTACAGATAATTTCTGTTTTTAATCTTTTCCCAGATAGCGATACATTTTGACCAAATTGAGGTGGACGACCTTTGAAAACAGTCTAGCAAAGGAAGAAATTTTTATCATGCAGCTGAATGTTTCACTTCATTAAAATCAGAAACAGAGTAAACTCTAATGTAGGAAAACTGCTAGTATATATGAGCATACGTATTCTATACCTCATACAACATAAACATTAGCCCACAGATCCAGCAATATCTGGATATTTAATATATAAATGTATTTATAAGTAAATGACTAAGTTGACATAAATAGTTAACATGCTGACTAACAATACTTGTGAAGAAATGACAAAAAATTGGCCTTTTTTTTAGGGAAACAAAAATGATGAAAAATGCTTTCCAATATTTAAGTAATTAAGGTACATTATGTACTTATCACTAAGTAAGGTTGGTGGAATTGGACCCAGGCTCACCAATTATCGTCTTCATTGTATACATGCAGATGTAACGACTAAGACCAAAATTGAGTTGACATATCTGAAACCTTTTCCAACATATAGACGTATTATAACAGATCTGCTGCAGAAGACTTTTGAAAACATTAATTGTGACAAAAGGACAAATTGCTCAAAATGTTTCAAACCTATTTTCATGCTTTCACCTAGATGTCTTCAAATTTCATCTATGTTATAAATATATGGGATTGGGTCTAGCATCAAATTCTCTACCGGTTTTTACAAAAGTTGGATCGATAGAAATTTGAATCAGAATTAGCTACCATCAATAATGTCACGATGCATGAAACAGCCAGACATCTAAAACCACTCATTAGTGTCACCCTAGAACAGTTCAGGCGCCACGAAGACCGCAAGGGAGATGTCGGAACTATGGTGTACTATTTCTAACCATTCACTTTAACCCTTTCCCGCATACAAGAAATCTGAAGCAGACGGACGACTTCTAGGTAAAACATTGGAAAATATATATATATATTATAGTATAATTAATGATTGTTGGAAATGGAGAAATTGCTCTAAATGATTAAAACTGAATTTAAATGATTTTCAAATGTTCAAGATATTTCAATACTTCCACTGATGCATACCTCTTCACCTTGTAATCAGCAAGTTCTTCTTAAAACATTTTGCTGATTAAAACACATTTAACCCTCAATAACACATTTGCAGCAAACAACTTTGAAAACAGTAAAAAAATATGGAAACTGCACAGATGAAAGACAAAATATTGAAAATAATTGAAAACGTTGTGACCAAAGAAGAAATTGCTCATGATGAGCAATTTCTCCTTCAGTCACAGGAATCCGCTGTGGTCGAGTGGTTAGCGTCGGGGATTTCGAAACCGGGTGTCCCGGGTTCGATCCCCAGTCGCGGCACTACCGTCATAGTGGAGTGCCCTTGGGCAAGGCACATTTTCTAGCCTAGTACTGGTTTGTTTACCCAGGGATCATGAATAATTAAATTTAATTGCGCGCTAAATGACCTTAGCTGTCGATGCGCCATAAAACAATATACATTCATTCATTCCTTCAGTCACAATGTTTTCAAAAGTCATCTGCTGCAGAGGCACCAGAAAGTGTCTGTATGTGGGATAGGCGTTAATTTCAAAACCTATTTCAGCTTTCATGTTACATGCCTCCAGTTAGCTAGAAGGGTTATTAAGGCCGTTTTCAACAATATTTCAGTTACATCACACTTTGCCATCACGATCCCTGGGCAACTAATCAGAACTAGCCTAGAAGATACACACTTTGCCATGATCCCTGGGCAACTTATCAGAACTAGACTGGGAGATACACACTTTGCCATGATCCTTGGGCGACTCATTAAATCAGAACTAGACTGGGAGATACACACTTTGCCATGATCCCTGGGTGACTAATCAGAACTAGACTGGGAGATACACACTTTGCCATGATCTCTGGGGAACTAATCAGAACTAGACTGGGAGATTCACACTTTGCCATGATCTTTGGGTGACTCATTAAATCAGAACTAGACTGGGAGATATACACTTTGCCATGATCCCTGGGCAACTTATCAGAACTAGACTGGGAGATACACACTTTGCCATGATCTCTGGGGGTAATCAGAACTAGACTGGGAGATACACACTTTGCCATGATCTCTGGGGGTAATCAAAACTAGACTGGGAGATACACACTTTGCCATGATCCCTGGGGAACTAATCAGAACTAGACTGGGAGATACACACTTTGCCATGATCTCTGGGAAACTAATCAAAACTAGACTGGGAGATTCACACTTTGCCATGATCTCTGGCGGAACTAATCAGAACTAGATTGGAAGATACACACTTTGCCATGATCCCTTGGGGACTAATTAGAACTAGACTGGAAGATACACACTTTGCCATGATCCCTGGGCGACTTATCAGAACTAGACTAGGAATAACACACTTTGCAACTAATCAGAACTAGACTTGGAGATACACACTTTGCCATGATCTCTGGCGGAACTAATCAGAACTAGATTGGAAGATACACACTTTGCCATGATCCCTGGGGAACTAATCAGAACTAGACTGGGAGATACACACTTTGCCATGACTCCTGGGGAACTAATCAGAACAAGATTGTTAAAAGTGACTTAATCATGTCAACTGGAATCAACCCCGGCTGCAGATTTTCCAGGGATTATTCTGGATGATCTGATATTTCCATGGACACCCCAGTAAGTTTAAGTGGACAGCCCGGAGTATTGGGACAACTTCCAACTTTTCCGCACCTTTTTTTGATCACCGGTTGTCAGCACCAGTTTAAGAGTCCTCACAAAATCTACAGCCAGGTAAGATCACAGAAATCACCAAGCTTACTACTTGTGATATGGCTTAACATTTCCCACATAGAATATTATGACTTTAACATTCTCACATAGAATATTACAACTTAAACAGTATCGGAGAAGAAGTTGTAGAAGATGGTGTTGCAGTCATGTCGGCTTGTCATACCAAAGGTACCGGGTTTGAATCCTGTGATGAGGAGTGGCCAGCCTGGATAATTATGCCTTTGGGATTTTTCAACATAAACAGCATCAGTACTCATGTTAAATTTTCAGGATTCAGATATTGCGAGTGATTAAAATAAGCCGAAAAGCTTGTTTTGCAATCAATGTAAAATAAATAATTTTAACCCATTACATCACACAGACATTGAACACGACTTTTGAAACCATTGCAGTAAAAGGTGAAATTGCTAAAAACAAGTAATTTCACCTTCTATTGCATTATTTTCAACTCTTTATCAATGCAAATCTTTCGGTTTTCTAGATTGTTGAAATTGTTCGTCTCGTGATTGTAAAGCAGATAACCTTTGAAAAGTGATGTGAAGTAATGGGTTAAACTAAGAGAGCGAGTTAATTGTGTTTTGTAATGTCTTACCTCTCTATTTTCGCTACATATTTTACATAGCCATAATGGCTGTCGGTTACAATTCAGTGTATCCACTCCACACTTTGTACATACAGCCTGAAAAACACACACAAAAAACATTGTAGAAAAAGTATATAATCTTTATTGATAAACCTTTAAATGTCCTACATTCAGCAAACCTGAAACAGACAACTGTTAAAATATCTTTGCACCCAAACTTAAACCAACACCCGTTACCACATATAGACGCTTTCTGACGCATCTGCAGCAGATGACTTTTGAAAAAATTGCAAAAAAGGAGAAATTGCTCAAAACAAGCAATTTCTCCATTCGCCACAATGTTTTCAACTTTTTTCAGTAATAATACTTTAATTTATATAGTTTTTCCATAGTTTTACCCTGAAGCTTTCAAAGTCGTCTGCTGCAGAATCTTTGAATGTGGGAAAGGGTTACGAAAATGATTTTTAAGCCAACCATTTTGACGATGCAACAACCAGGGTTTGGCTATACAAATGTACTGCCAAATATTGTAAAAGTTAAAACCAAGGTTGAACCTGGTCATCGATGGCCATTTTGCAGGGGAAAACCATTATCAAATTGTACTATTTACAAAATTTGTTTACAAAAATGAATTCATGACCTTTATTTTATCAACATCAAAAATAATCTCAAATGTTCAGTATGGAAATCTCTATATATATAAATGAAAGTTAAAATAATCAGATATAGTTGAACATTGTGAACATGTTTACATTTTTTATCTTGGTTTACAAATATATTGGTTCCATGAACTTTTAAACACAAGAACAGAAAATAATATTTAAGCCGTATACCATTTTGGCATACTTACACTTTTTATAAAATTTGTTTACAAATTAAATTTCATGAACTTCTACGAACATCATGATAAATTTGACATTGATTGTGGCTAACAAGGTAAAGTTAACCCTTTTCCTCATATAGACTCTTTCTGACGCCTCTGCAGCAGACGGCCTTTTGAAAACATAGTGACAAAAGAAGAAATTGCTCAAAACGAGCAATTTCTCCTTTGGCCACAATGTTTTCCACTTTTAGTCATTCAATTATAGCGATTTTCTATTTTTTGACAAAATATGTTCAAAGTCGTCTGCTGCAGAATTGTCGTATGAGTTGAAGGGTTAAAGCAAGAGTTGAGGGCGATAAAATATATGGAAATGTTTTAACCCTTTCACACATACCAAAAATCTGCAGCAGACAGCATTGAAATCCTCTCAACAAAAACAGTGAATGTAATATTTCTAAAGCGGATATAGTTTGATTATTGCATAGAGTTGAAAATATTGTGGCATTAGGGAGAAATCGCCCATAATACAATGACATTGTATGAGTCATTTCTCCATTTGCCACAATGTTTTCAAAGGTTGTTTGCAGCATGGGCGTCAGAAAGAGTCTATATATGGAAATGTGTTCATTCAAGGTTGTTTTCCTCATGCAAGGAATCAATTTCACAGCGGGAGGAAGAAATATGGTATTGCATGCAGCCTTCCAGAATTATTCCAGAATTACAGCTGCGCCTTGCTTTTATTACAAATCTCTCTTACTGCTTTAAGAAACTATTTCATTCTTTCCCTTGTCCAAGACAGATTTTGACACACTTGCAGCAAACAACTTAAGTAACAATTGTGACAAAAGGAGCAATTTCTCTGTAAGCCGCCATCAGGAATCAATCTTATTCAATGATTATGCTGTCAAATTTTATGGTGTTTTTTCATTATATATATATGCCTGGATAAGGGAACATGCAATCTTTTTTTTCAAACAATGTTAAAGATGAATCACACAAGGAGAAAAAAATCAATTTTCATACATTTGCTATGAAATAACCAAACTCTGACAGGATTTATAGGGATGTGTGTATAATAAATCATGTTATCAAATCCTTTGTTGACACCTCAAACACTATGCTGTTGGTATTCATTACATCTCTCACTAATAACTCAGGCAATATTTAAAACAAGTTAAGCTGCTTGTTTTTCTTCACATTCTCCTTTTTTCATAATGTTTTCAAAACTCACCTTCACGACAGTAATCATCAACAGTCGTATAAATTAGCAGAAAAACGGTGAATATCATATCTTTAATAATATACCAGATTGGTATGACAGAGTAATATTGGGTCTTTCTTTATCAGAAATTCCCCGGAGACCCTATCCAAACATATGCATCACATGATGGCAGTTTCTATTCATTCCCACAATAACAGGAAATATGGGAGATAGCAAATAGTGTGGGAAATTACTTCGTTTTCATCACCATTTTATCCATTACTCGACCCTTTTTTCTGAAAACGACTTAATTAGTTTTTGATACCTCTGTGGCAGATACCTTAATCAAAACATCCAATAACAAAATAGTTAGAAATATAGAAAAAAAATCTCTTTTTCATGCGATTGAATATTTAAAACTCTTTTAACACACAACAAGACACATTTTGACGCCTCTGCAGCAGAAGATTTTTGAACACATTGTGACCAGAGGTAATTATTGCTCATCATAATCGAGAAATTTGACTTTTGTCACATTGTTTTCATTTTCATTCAATCGTTATACTTTTAATTTCGGAGATTTGTCACATTTGTTTATTAGTATGGCGTTTAACCCTTTTCCCCATACGACAATTCTGCTGCAGACGACTTTGAACATATTTGCTGCAGAATTGTCTTATTAAATGAGGGAAAGGGTTTAGGTTTAACCCTTTCCTAATACAGCAAATCTGGTGCAGCTGAAGACTTTGAAAACATCAAGGCACAAATAATATACATGGACATTTTCCAGAAATAAATATAGGAAGTCAGTGTTGAAAATTTCTCCTTTTGCCAGAAAGTTTTAAGATGTCCCCATCTACTGCAGAGGAGTCAAAATGTGTCTACAAGTGGGAAATGATTTTCAGAGAATAAATAGTCATAAATCACAATTTTAGTCAGTATTGATGAGGGATATCGATCCAAGGGTTGTGGGTTTGAAACCCAGCTCAGCCAGTATATATTCTTTCCAATGATTGATAAAAATCAATGCTCCATTTGAGCAATTCTCTTTTTTCCCACATTGTTTTGTAGTTGGAAACCCTGCTCAGCCAATATTCTTTCCAATAATTGATCAAAATCAATGCGCAATTTGAGCAATTCTCTTTTTCCCCACATTGTTTCTAGTTGGAAACCCAGCTTGGCTAATATTCTTTCCAATGATTGTTAAAATCAATACGCAATATGACCAATTCTTTTTTTCCCACATTGTTTCTAAGTGTCATCATTCTATATATACCAGAAAAGATGTAAAAAAAAAACAACCAAACACTTACTTTTCTACAATCGTCGCAGAAAGTGGGTGAGGCACCAAGAAGGCCGAATTCATCACCGCAGAGCACACATTGTGTAGTACCATTGCCCATTGCATTTTTCTTCATGTTGTCTAACTTCTCAACGAGTCTCCTGGTGAATATAAAATATCATTTTATTAACTCTTTCCCTCATGTAGATGCTTTCTGATGCCTCTGCAGCAGACGTCTTTTTGAAAACATGGCGACAAAAGAAGAAATTCCTCAAAACGAGCAATTTCTCCTTTTGTCAGCATGTTTTCAACTCTATTCAATTACTGTATTTTCTTTTAAAGGGAGTTTCCAATTTTTTTCCCACATGCAATAAATCTGCAGCAGATGACTTTAAATTGAAAACATCTTGGCAAAACAATAAAACATCTATATAAATGAAAGTATGATCATTGAATAAAGTTGAAAACATTGTGGTCAAAGGAGAAATTGCTCATCATGAACAATTTCACCTTTGGCCACAATGTTTTCAAAAGTCATCTGCTGATATTGCCATCAACATGCGTCTGCAGGTGGAAAAGCCCGGGTTAAATCAAATATTTAAACTTTTTCCTACATACAACAAATCTGCAGCAGACGGCTTTGAAAACATAGTGACAATTAAAAACCTGAAAAATCTCCATAAAAGATAGCTTAATTGTTAACTTATTACTTGACACAGGCGACATTTGACACCTACCATTGAAAATGACTTTTAAAAACATTGCAATAAATAGTGAAATTGCTCGAAACATTATCAAAATTATTAAATATTTCAGTTTTCTAGATTCTTGAAATTAAACGTTTGTCTGATGATTGTAAAGCAGATGACCTTTGAAAAGTCATGTGAAGTTATGGGTTAAATAAAGTTGAAAACATTGTGGAAAAGGGAAATTGCTCATCATGAGCAATTTCACCTTTGTCCCCAATGTTTTCAAAAGTCATCTGCTGCTATTGCTATTGCGTCAAAATGCGTCTGCATGTCGGAAAGGGTTGAAACAAATATTTGAACTCTTTCCCACATACAGACACTTTCTCAGATACCTCGGCTCCCCAGACTTTTAAAAGCATTGTGGCAAAAGAATAAATTGCTCAGAACTTGTTCCTTTTGCCACAATGTTTACAACACTATTCAATGGTTATATATTCATTTATAGAGATTTTCAACAGTTTTGTAAAGATGTTTTCAAAGACGTCTGATGCAGAATTGTTGTGTGTGGAAAAGGGTTTATCCTTTCCAACATACAGTTAATATGCAGCAGACAAATTTGAAAATATCTAAGAAAAAATATGCGAAATCTCTATAAATGAAACTATAATCATTGAATAGAGTTGAAACCATTGTGGCAAAAGGAGAAATTGCTCATAATGAGCAATTTCACTTTTGTCACAATGTTTTCAAAAGTCGTCTGCAGCAAATGGATCAAAATGCGTCTATGTGTGGGAAAGGGTTAAGCACCCAACTCATATATCATATAACACATATGTAATATAAATATGAGTGGATCATGTTATAGAAATAAACTGTGATGAAAAATATTATATTTCCTGGAAGGGAATATCTTTGATTGGTTGATATCTGAGTTGCCTTGATAAAATATCAAGAGGATATCACATTCTATGATAATGATATGTCACAATACTACATTGCTACTACTTTTCTTAACCCTTTCCCTCATACGACAATTCTGCAGCAGACGACTTTGAACTTATTTTTGTCAAAACATAGAAAATCTCCATAGTTGAATGGATAACCTATGACAAAAAGTGGAAAACATTGTGACAAAAGGAGAAATTGCATGTTTTGTGCAATTTCTTCTTGTGTCACTATGTTTTCAAAAAACCATCTGCTGCAGAGGCGTCAGAAAGCGTCTATATGAGGGAAAGGGTTAAACCTTTCTCATATGCAGACGCAATTTGACTTATTGAAGCAGATGACTTTTTAAAAACACTGGCAAAATGAGCACTTACTCAAAATGATACAGAGTGTTTCTAATTCTATTCAAGAATTACCCTTTCATATAAAGAGATATTCTATATATTTGCTTATTATGTTTTCCAACTTGTCTGCTGCGGAATTGTCTGTAAGTATGAAGTGTCTTAACCCTTTCCCTCATATAGAAGCTTTCTGATGCGTCTGCTGCAGAATTGTGGTATGAGGGAAAGGGTTAAAAACAAGAGCGCAGCGACGCAAACGCCAACGCTCAACTGCTTTTTCTGAGTCAAAAATGCGGCATTTCTGAATAATTTTTAAAGCCAGTGTTATATGTGACTTGGTATAGACATGTGTATTTTTCTAAGAACATGTGTACCAAGTTTCATTTGAAAATTATGAACAGTATTAAAGTTAAACTTTTTGTGTGAATTTCTTATTCCAAAAAGGGGCATAACTGAATAATTATAAAAGCCAGAGTTGTGTGACTTTATATTGGTAAAGGCATGCATATTGTTTCTAGGAACATGTTTACCATTAGTTTAGTTTCATTTGAATATGTGTAATTGCTTTTGAGTTATGAGGTAGAAGGTAAGAGTTTTGTGACGACGACATTGAGCCGGTATCCCAATAGCCACTTTTTTTTCTGTAAAACCAGACAAGCTAAAAATGGCATGAACCAATCAATCTAGTAAATGCTGCTTATTGTACAGGACTAGCAAACCTGAGCATTTCATTGTACAATTTCAAAGCAATTAAAGCATTTTACAAGAGAGTGGGTGCCATCATAGTTATTAACCCTTTCCCTCATACGACATTTCTGTAGCAGACGACTTTAAACGTATTTTGTCAAAACATAGACAATCTCCATAATTGAATGGATAACCTATGATTAAAAGTGGAAAACATTGTGGCAAAAGGAGAAATTGCACGTTTTGTGCAATTTCTTCTTTTGTCACTATATTTTCAAAAAGCCGTCTGCTGCAGAGGCGTTCGAAAGCGTTTATATGAGGGAAAGGGTTAAGACCCATGCAGTACCAATTATGTACAGACCTCCTTTCTAGATGCAAGCAGGACAGACAAAAAAACTCAACAGAATAATGTTCTTGCGTAACCCTTTTGACTTACAATTTGTGTAAAGAAAGGTGCCGTAATTTGCATTATATGCAGGATAGAGTTATCTAACTTGATTATTTACATAAGTGAGATAGTTGGGAAGCCTTTTAGAAAGTTTCCATGCAATACATCTTGCAGTTACTGAGCTATGGTGTAATATGTACTTGCATGCAAAACCTGAACCAAGGCGTGACGTTGACGCCGACACCAGGGCGAGTACCATTATAAGCTCTCATATTCTCTGAATAGTCAAGCTAAAAATGTTGAGTTGAGCAGCCAACGGTGTAAGCCTGGTAAGAAAGCATGGACGAACCTGCTGGCCTCAGGGTCTTTACTGGTTTCAAAGACTTAATTCACAATATCAGTTCCTGACTGTCAAAGGGTTGCTAAAGTTGTATCATTATTACGGGTTATAACCCGTTGGAAAAAAAGATACTCTTCCTATTATTGAAGCTTGATCAGTTCATTTTGATTTTAACCCTTTCCCACATACAACAAATCTGCAGCAGATGACTTTGAAATCATCTCAAGAATAATATGGAAAGTCTACCCTAAATGAAGACATTATAACTTATTGAATAGAGTTGAAAAAATTGTGTCAAAAGGAGAAATTGCTCGTTTTGAGCAATTTCTTCTTTTGTCACAAAGTTTTCAAAAGTCGTCTGCTGCAGTTGCGTTTGAAAGCGGGAAAGGGTTAAGAGAGAATTTTGGGAAAAAACATGTAAGATTTATAACCAGGAGAACTATTGATCAGATTCAACGTGAAAACAGAAAGAAGACTATTACAAGCATGCAGAAAACAGACTGGAAATTATTGCTTTCTTCATGATGGTGCAAACTGACTCTTACCCTCACTTCAATGTATTCAAACTGTTTACCAGATATGATGTTTTTGAAGTCGTTTGCTTTTGAAAACATCCCATAAAAGGAATATTTGGCTGACACCCAAAAAATCGAAGCATCTTAAAGCTTTGATTTGGAATTGATAACTTTGTGGGAAAAAGGAGAAAATCGCTCAAATTGAGCATTGAATGTGAATGGATTAGTTTCTTTTTAAGATACGTCCATAGAGTAATTATTTGAAAAGCACTTCTCCTCTTTAACTATAGGGCTAATTCATTACAATTATACAATTATGTACCTAATGAATGACCCTGTACTTATTTTTTGTCAAAGCTATTTTATCCGTTTCCCATATACATCAACAAGAGCCGTCTGTAAGACAGCTGATGATGCTCGACATTTCTGCTATTTGAAACTTCAGTAAACAGTGGTTAATGAGAGTGGCTTGATAGTATAAAATATGGCCGTATCAGGTGATTGTTTTGTTTGGACAGTGAATATTAAACAAACGTGCATGCACTCACTGAGTCATCGGTAATCTCAGTTCATTTTCCTTATCAGGTGATATACGGGGAATAATTCAGTCAATGAGTTAGGGTACTTGTCCTGCAAGGTTGTGTGCTGACGGCCAATAAGTGTGTGAAGTTTCAAAAAAGAGCATTCTGTGGTTTTTGAGAAAAGGCCTTCCATGCAAAATGTTAATCGATGCTGCAATGCCTATGCAGAATCCAACGCAAAAGCTAATGCATTAACACTCCTTATTCTTTGAAAAGTTGGACTAAAAATGTAGCAGAGGACTTTGAATACCTCTAGGAATTAATGAAAATCTCCATAAGTTGGTGAAATTATGGCACCCAGGGCATGGAGCCAACTCCCCTCTATTGCAGCAGACGACTTTGAACATATTTTGTCAAAAAATAGAAAATCTCTATAATTGAATGGATAACCTATGACTAAAAGTGGAAAACATTGTGGCAAAAAGAGAAATTGCTCGTTTTGAGCAATTTCTTCTTTTGTCACTATGTTTTTAAAAAGCCGTCTGCTGCAGAGGCGTCGTAAAGCGTCTATATGAGGGAAAGGGTTAAGCTACAAATTTACCATACAGCTGCCTAGCTGGTTCTGAATGAAATAACATGTTTGTAGAAAAACGAATTGATCATCCTGTTTATATTACCAACCTTAAATTCTGTCATAATTCCCAGAGACTTCATTGATTCAAGGCAGTATCAACCCTTTACCACTCGCAGAAGCATCTTGATTTGAAGCCTAGATCTTCAGCAAATATTTTTGCAAACATTGTAGCCAAGGCAGAAATTACTCTTATGTGTTTTCAATAATGATGTGTATACATCATTGATGCATCTGCAGCAGTCAACCTTTGAAAACATTGTGTCAAAAGGAAAAATTGCTCATATTTGAATACGGTTATAGTTTGTCTTCTTACAAATCTGTGTAAGGTATTAAGAAATTGTAGAATATATTGGTCATCTATCAAAATATATATAGAGTCCAGTCCAGTGATTTCAAGTCTTGACCCTTTCCCACAAATCTGTGTAAGGTATTAAGAAATTGTAGAATATATTGGTCATCTATCAAAATATATATAGAGTCCAGTCCAGTGATTTCAAGTCTTGACCCTTTCCCACAAATCTGTGTAAGGTATTAAGAAATTGTAGAATATATTGGTCATCTATCAAAATATATATAGAGTCCAGTCCAGTGATTTCAAGTCTTGACCCTTTCCCACAAATCTGTGTAAGGTATTAAGAAATTGTAGAATATATTGGTCATCTATCAAAATATATATAGAGTCCAGTCCAGTGATTTCAAGTCTTGACCCTTTCCCACAAATCTGTGTAAGGTATTAAGAAATTGTAGAATATATTGGTCATCTATCAAAATATATATAGAGTCCAGTCCAGTGATTTCAAGTCTTGACCCTTTCCTCACGCCTCTGCAGCAGGCAACTTTTGAAAACATAATGACAAAAAAGGCGAAATTGCATTATGAGCAAATTCACCTTTTGTCACAATGTTATCTTTTTTTTAAAATAGTTTCAATCTCATTTATGGATATTTTTCACATTTTTGACTAGATGTTTTCAAAGTCATCTGCTGCAGATTTGTAGTATGTGTGAAAGGGTTAAATTATTAAACCCTGTACAGGATCATAAAAAGGAATGTAACATTTATGAGACTACAATTTCAGTAATCTGCCAAAATATATATGAGCCCCATCCAGGGATTTGGATCTTGTTAAATCCTGTACCAGATCACAACAAGAGCACCAAATGTCACAAAATATGCACATCCTATTTTTTTGAGACCAAGTATAGTGATAATTGGTTGTACATCAGGCAAAATTTAGACTGTTAATACAGTTTTGGCAATTTCGAGGGACATAAGTGTGGAGTGACTAAGATAATGTGGTTAGTTATCGAACCTGACTCAAGATATTCTGCCCATCAACATATTGTCTAAATTGGTGATGATCAAATAAAATGACTAAAGCGATATGGCTGATTATAGGACTTGTCCGAGATATTATGCCCATACACATTCTGACTAAATTTGGTGATGATTGCATAAAGGCTCCAAAGTTTATTGATTTGACAAGACAGATTTGAGGTAATTTCTATAATCAAAGGGCAATAACTCTCCAGTGAATGAAGCGATATAGCTGGTAATCAAACTTGTCTGAGATATGTTGCCAATACACATTGTGACCAAATTTGGTGGTGACTGGACAAAAGCTTCTAAAGTTATTGAGCGAACAAGACCGATTTTAGGTAATTTCTGCATTAAAGGGCAATAACTCTAGAGTGACTAGAGCAATATGGCTGGTCGTAGAACCTGTCTGAGATACTATGCCCATACACATTCTGAAGGCTTCAAAAGTAATTGATAGGACAATATCTATAATTAAAGGGCAATAACTCTTGACTGACTACTGCGATATGGCTGGTTATGGAACTTGTATGAGATATTATGCCAATACACATTTTGACCAAATTTGGTAGTGATTGGAAAAAGGCTTCTAATTCTAAATTGATTGAGCAGACAAGATCAATTTTAGGTTATTTCTATAATTAAAGGGCGATATATATAACTCTCGAGTGACTACAGCGATATGGCTAGTTATCTAGCGTTCTCATATGATAACCCAACCGCCTGCACGCCTGGTAACGCCTGTACGTACATTCCGTTTTTTCAAAACTGGCGTATAATAAGGATTGATTGTACAAACACTTATAATTATATGAGACTACAATTCAAGTAATCTGTTATCCAGGGATTTGAATCTTGTTAAATCCTGTACCAGATCACAAAAAGGATTGAAGGGTCCAGTAACACTTATGATACTACAATTCAAGTAATCTGCCAAATATATATGAGCCCCATCCAGGGAATTGGGATCTTCTTTAATCCCCATAAAGGATCACAAAAAGGATTGAAGGGAGTAACACAAGATGAGACTACAATTTCAGTTATCTGCAATAAAAATATAAATGAGCCCCATCCAGGGATTTTGGATCTTGTTGAATCCCCATATTATTAGACAGCAAGAGTACCGCAAACGGTACATAATACGCCCGTCAGGAACTTCTTTGTAAGTTTCCTCTTTGTTTTGATATATTGTTTGTTTGTAAAAAGTTAAAAAAGTCGTTCAGGAATAAGTTGTTAAAGAATATGGGAAACTATGAAAAATGCATAACTCATGCAGAAATTGACAAATATGAACTTGATCTGTGACACATCACTACAAAGCCTTATACAAAATTTCAGCTCAATATAGCTCAAAGTATGTAAGAAAAAAGAGCGGAAAACCCGAACGGACGGACGGAGGGATGGACGGAGGGAGGGACGGACGGAGGGAGGGACATGACCATACCATAATACGTACTGTTTTTAAGAAACGGTCGTATAAAAAGGATTGATTGTAGGAATTAACACTTAATATCGGACGACAATCCAGTAATCTGCATAAAATATATATAAGCCCCATCCAGGGATTTGAGATCTTGTTGAATCCCCATATAGGATCACAAAATGGATTGAAGGGAGTAAGTCACTTATGAAACTACAATTCCATTGTGTACATGAATACAGTAGATGAAACCCATCCAGAGATTTAGGATCTTGTTGAATCCTGTACCATATCACAAAAAGAGACAAGTCGTATAGATCACAATTTCCAGCATACATTTTGTACATGAATACAGTAATCACTATAGATGTACATATGAGATCCTTTAACCCTTTCCCGCATACGACAATTCTGCAGCAGACGACTTTGAACATATTTTGTCAAAAAATAGAAAATCTCTTTAATTAAATGGATAACCTATGACCAAAAGTGGAAAACATTGTGGCAAAAGAAGAAATTGCTTGTTTTGAGCAATTTCTTCTTTTGTCACTATGTTTTCAAAAAGCTGTCTGCTGCAGAGGCGTCAGAAAGCGTCTATATGAGGGAAAGGGTTAATAAAGATGAAAACATTTAGGCAAAAGGATAAATTTGCTCATTACAAGCAATTTCACCTTTCGTCATAATGTTTTTTAAAACATGTCTGCTGTAGAGGCGTCAAAATAATACCTTGAATCAGTGAAGTTGAGTCCATGAATTATGACAGAATGTAACAATCAGGTAATGATATTACCGTAGGTGCCCATGAAACTACAATTCAAGATGTTTGTCCAGATATATCCGATCTGCACCTGTCAATTTTCTAGTAGAATTGCATCTCCATGAAGGTATCATAATAAGGGATATTGTAGTATCATTATCTTTATAATTATTTGTTATATTTGACATCCGGATCAATACTTTACGGATCAATACTATACGGATTCAGGCTGACAGGGATGACTCTGGTGAGACAACGCATAAGCACAGGCTCACCCGAATCATCACTGAATGCAGGTATTGATACTGAATCACTATTCAAAAAAGAACAGACCCTTTCCCTCGTACAACAATTCTGCAGAAGACGACTTTGAACATGTTTTGTCAAAAAATGGAATATCTCTATAATTGAATGGATAACCTATGACATACTTTTGTCACCATGTTTTCCAAAAGCCGTCTGCTGCAGAGGCGTCAGAAAGGGTCTATATGAGGGAAAGGGTTAAATAAAGTCTATAAACAGTCAACATTTTCTTTGAGAGTCACAGTACTATGTTTTTTGGGGTTTTTTCTGGTTATTTCAAGCAATTTCTTTCTAATTATTTAGCTATCCAGATTTACAGTTTTCCAATTTATTTTCAACCATTGAGACTAATAAAAAATCACCATAAATGTTTTTAATTCTTTCCCTCATACGACAATTCTGCAGCAGACAGCTTTTAACATAATTTGTCAAAAAATAGAAAATCTCTATAACTGCATGGATAACCTTTGACTAAAAGTGGTAAACATTGTGACAAAAGAAGAAATTGCTTGTTTTGTTAAAAAAATAGAAAATCTCAATAATTGAATTGATAACCTATGACTAAAAGTGGAAAACATTGTGGCAAAAGGAAAAATTGCTCGTTTTGAGCAATTTCTTCTTTTGTCACTTATAATGTTTTCAAAAAGCCATCTGCTGCAGAGGCGTCAGAAAGTGTCTATATGAGGGAAAGGGTTAAATTAGTCCCCTACTGTGGTATTTACCTCATACAGACAATGTTTTGCAGTCATGGCAGTTGACAGATTTAAACAAGAGGGCCATGATGGTCCTGGATCGCTCACCTGATTTTTTTTTTTTTTCACTTTAGCTATATAAGCCCCGACCCCTTGGCGGCCATAGTTTCCGACCAATCAACTTGGCTTGAAGGAATCTGATAGAGGTTCACCCTAGGAACATTTCTACAAAATTATTTGAAAATCAACCTGACTCTTTTGGAGGAGAAGATTTTTTAAGTTTTCACTATAGCCATATAATGCGAAATTAGCCCTGCTCACTGGCGGCCATTTTTTTCGACCAATCAACATGGCTTGAAGGAATCTGAAAGTGGGTCACTTAAGGAACATTTCTACAAAAATATTTGAAAATCGGCCTGACACTTTTGGAGAAGAAGATTTTTTAAGTTTTCACTATAGCCATATAAGGCAAAATAGCCCCGCCCCCCTGGCGGCCAAGTTTTTCGACCAATCAACATGGCTTGAAGGATTCTGATATAGGGTCATCCAAGGAACATTTCTACAAAATTATTTGAAAATCGGCTAGAAACTTTCGGAGGAGAAGATTTTTTTAAGTTTTCACTATAGCCATATAAGGCAAAATAGCCCCGGCCCCCTGGCGGCCATATTTTTGGACTAATAAACATGGCTTGAAGGAATCTGATAGAGGGTCATCCAAGGAACATTTCTACAAAATTATTTGAAAATCTGCCAACCAGTTTGGGAGAAGAAGAATTTTGAAGTTTTTTTCATTTCGTTGCCACCAGAATTCTGCATGGATCCCAAAAATTTGAAGGAAATCCGGTGAGGCCATTGAGAGGATGCTTTCTGTGAAGTTTCATCCCAATTGACCCACTGGTTACTGAGGAGAAGAAGTTGACGCACAATGGACGACGGACGCCGGACAAAAGGCGATCACAATAACTCACCTTGAGCAAAGCTCAGGTGAGCTAAAAACAAGAGAGCCATGTTGGGCCTGTATAGCTCACCTGTTTACCATGGCTCTATGAGATATGGTCGTCTTAGTGAGTGACCTAGATTTTGACATATTTGAAATCTGCCTATAAATCATCAAGACATTCTAACAATGTGACAAAGTTTTAAGCTGCTCAAGTTAACAATGCAGTTTGAGTGTTGTCAAATTTGGCTTAGTAATCTAGTTGTTTACCAAGCAGCACATAACCCATAATCAAACTTGGCCTTGATACCATCAAAGCAAACATTCTTATTAAGTTTCAAGCTGCTCAAGTCAAAAATGCGGCTTCTAGAGTGTTAACAAGGCTTTCCTTTAATTTGGCCTAGTGACTTAGTTTTTGACCCAACATGACCAATATTCGACGTTGGCCTAGATATTAGCAAGATTAACGAACTCTCATTCAAAATACACTTTCATGTTTTGTCAAGATGTTTTCAATGTCATCTACTGCAGTCTTTGTTATATGTGAGTTAATCTTCTCTGTTTGCAAGTTCAAATGTTTATCTTAGTCATCGACAAAGACGCTACAGAACAATTGTATAAGAATCTTTTTACAGACCGAGTGTCATGTGCATGTTGGTTTTGGCATGCTATCATTTTGGCATCAAAATTATTTTATGCTGTCTCTAAAAATTGTAATCCATATTTTCATTTCGTGCATAGCTGTTCACCGTATAATTATGGAGAGAATTCAGAAAAGTGTAGTTTTTAAAAAACATCATTTAAGAAAATGGTTTAAATGCTTAAAATACCAGTAAAAAACCTGCAATCAGGAGTCATAAACATAAGGCAGGAAAGACTTAGTCATTAAAAATAATGATAAAACCCTTTCCCACATACAAAAACTTTTGCCACAATGTTTTCAAAAGTCGTCTGCTGCAGATGTGTCAGAGAGAGTCTATGTCTCTTTATGGGAAAGGGATAATGTCCTGTTTTCTGGAAGATATACTAAATTACAGACCTCATCCTAGAAAGTAGAGGACACAGTTTATAATTGTGATGGGAAAAAACCTCAAATGTAATAATAGAAAATGGGTAATCTATACATTAAGAACCATTAATTAACATCATGAGCAGAATTTTTATGTGCTTTATTAACACTTTCCCTAATACAGATAGCATTTAATGCCTCTGTAGAAGACAAATTTTAAAAGCACTGTGAGTAAACAAGAAATTAACCCTTTCCCTCATATAGACGCTTTCTGACGCCTCTGCAGCAGACGGCTTTTTGAAAACATGGTAACAAAAGAAGAAAATTGCTCAAAACGAGCAATTTCTCCTTAGGCCACAATGTTTTCCACATTTAGTCATAGGAATTATCCATTCAATTATAGAGAATTTCCATCTTTTGACAAAATATGTTCAAAGTCGTCTGCTGCAGAATTGTTGTATGAGGGAAAGGGTAAATGCCTCTGTAGAAGACAAATTTTAAAAGCACTGTGAGTAAACAAGAAATTAAAGCAATCTTTCCTTCTCTGGCAAGTTTTCTACTCCATCTCAATTTAACACACTTTTCAACAGTATTTCAGTTAATTATTATGACAGGCCGGCCAGTTCACCTTACCATGTAGAGTTGTCTTGCAAAACTACTTAATTAACACAACTTCTTCCCAGATAACTGGCTAAGCTACACCAGACAATATCAGCCCATTGGTGGAAGTCACAATGAGTTTTGTCAAATCACTGGACAAAATGAATGGTTGAGTCAGTATTAGAATTCACAAGCCATGGATGGATATCCCTAATTGTTACCAACTCAACTAATGTGGTTCAACTGCATCTCTATCTTAAACATTTCCCATGCCTTTTGATACATTTGCAACAGACAGCTTTTGAAAACATAGCGGCAAAATGAGAAATTGTTCGCAGATCAAAATGCATCTGCCAGTAGGAAAGGGTTTAGCCTTACTATCTTATACCACTATATACACAACTATAAAAAACCTTTTTCGAACAATATAGAACAAGACCAGTCTGCACTATCCTGAATCCTTAGTCTATATTGTTTGCTTTATTCAATTATTAATAGTAAAACTGCTATGATGGTGTAGTGGTAGAGCCTTAGGGCGGTCGCAGTTTGATCACTGACTGGTTCCTACAAAATTCATAAGATTTTAAAATGGAGTATAATGCCTTTCCCTCCTTGGTGCACAAGATCTTTAGGGTAAGCATTTGGACTGACATGCTAATATGTCGGAATAAATGGACCAATAGTACTGGTAACTTACCCAAGAAATGCTGAGATATATCTGAACAAGAGTGCCGCTGAGCAAACGCCTGACAACGCTCGTCTTTTTTTATCCAAGTCAAAATAGGGGCATTGCTGAATCATTATTAAAGCCAGAGTTATGTGACTTGATATGGAAATGCGTATTGTTCCTAGGAACACGTGTACCAAGTTTCATTTGAAAATGTTAAATAGTTTTTGTTTTATGAGGTAAGGATAAAGATTTGTGACAGTCTACAACGCCTGACTTTTTTTCTTCGAAAAATGGATGAGCTAAAAATTATTGAAAGCTGCCTAAAACACCATACAAACAATTAATTCCAAGCAAAGACAACTCCATAAATATGCCAAAACTCAAGGATTACGGTACCAGTAATAGGAATACAGCAGGATAAGGGTGGAAAAAGAGCAAATTGACAAGTTCTTGACAAATATTCAGAAATTCAATTTCATGGGTTTTAACCCCAGTGTCAATTTACATCTGTTCTGCCTAGCTCCCGCTTTAGTCACCAACTGAGAACCATTCCAGACTATGTCAATTTAATACATTATAACCCTGCACTTTCCGATCAATTTATATAAATCAATTTCCTGCAGGGATTTTCGAACAGCTTGCCACATTTTGTTCATTTAACCCTCATATGACAGTTCTGCAGCACACGACTTTGGACGTATTTTGTCAAAACATAGAAAATCTCCATAATTGAATTGATAACCTATGACTAAAAGTGGAAAACATTGTGGCAAAAGGAGAAATTGCACGTTTTGTGCAATTTCTTCTTTCGTCTCTATGTTTTCAAAAAGCCGTCTGCTGCAGAGGCGTCAGAAAGCGTCTATATGAGGGAAAGGGTTAACCATCTGAACTTGAAATGTGTCCGTCATAATATGAGATCCATGTTAAGAAACCAGACCTTTTGTATTGGTTATGCCATTAGCAGGGATTATACAGCTGTATCTATACTTAAAATACTTTTTGAGATATAGACCAGACAAAAAACACTGAACAACTGGCTGGAACAGACATCCTATAGAGTCTACAATCTCTCTTTTCTCCCTAAATTCTGGAGTTACAAAAACTAATCTTTTAACAACAATGAATACTCTCTCTTATATTACAAAACAAAACCTACAAAACTTAACTGAGCAATACAGAGGAACCTTAGCTGTGTATAAAGACCACCCATAGGAAGACTGGTATCTGGCACTCATCACAGGTGGTCTTTATTTATCATGTATGCATAAGATGATTTATTGTGAAACCTGTGTATAAAGACCATCCATGGGGAGACAGCAATCTCAGGCACAGTTGACAGGTGGTCTTTATTTGCAGGGTCATGTATGCAGAAGATGAGTTATTGTGAAACCTGTGTATAAAGACCATCCATGGGAAGACAGCAATCTCAGGCACAGTTGACAGGTGGTCTTTATTTGCAAGGTCATTTATGCAGAAGATGAGTTATTGTGAAACCTGTGTATAAAGACCATCCCTGGGAAGACAGCAATCTGGCACTGTTGACAGCTGGTCTTTATTTGCAGGGTCATTTATGCAGAAGATGAGTTATTGTGAAACCTGTGTATAAAGACCATCCATGGGAAGACAGCAATCTCAGGCACAGTTGACAGGTGGTCTTTATTTGCAGGGTCATTTATGCAGAAGATGAGTTATTGTGAAATTAAAAGTGTGGCTGATTTAGACAGGGAATTGCTGTTCCAATGTGCACTTTTAGCACTGTTATTAACACATACCCTATCCTTTCTTGTTCTACCATCTCTAGAAAGTCTGCTTTCTGTATGACGTTCATGATCTGCTCCTGTTCCTCGGCACTCAGGTGTTGTGATTTCTGAAAAGAACTGAATTTGTTGGTGTGTACCGACCATCCTGCCCCTAATCTGAAAAATAAAAATAACATGAAAGCTTTCTGCTTTTGAAAAATAGTACCCAATGGGTTGCAACAAAGTTTCTGTCAACCCTTTCCCTCATAGACAATTCTGCAGCAGACGACTTTGAACATTATTATTTTGTCAAAAAATAGAAAATCTCCATAATTGAATGGATAACCTATGACAAAAAGTGGAAACAATTGTGGCAAAAGGAGAAATTGCACGTTTTGTGCAATTTCTTCTTTTGTCTCTATGTTTTCAAATAGCCGTCTGCTGCAGAAGCGTCAGAAAGCGTCTATATGAGGGAAAGGGTTAATCCTTTCACACATAAAAAGAATATGCAACAGACGACTTTGAAAACATCTAGATAAAAATATGAAACAGCTCTATGAATGGAAGTATATAATTATTGAATAAAGTTAAACATATTGTGGCAAAAGGAGAAATTGCTCATATTGTGCAATTTCTCCTTTTTTCACAATGTTTTAATGTCTTCTACTAAAGAAGTGTCAGATACCATCTGCATGTCCAAAGGGGGTAAAAGATTGTCAAAGGCCAATGTCAAGGTCTTAAGATGCAAAAATGTGGTTCCACTAGAAAGGTTTGTTTATTTCGACTTTAGACCCTTTCCAACATTATTTCTGTTATTTCTTGGTGACGGTTCACTTTTCCATGATCCCTGGGTACACAAACCAGTTTCAAGGCTAGGAAATGTGCCTTGCCCAGGGACACTCCACCAAATCCAATTAGTTATAAAGAAAAGACCATCCTCAGACAGCCATGTTTTTCCCGACAATCAAGAAGTCTCAGGGACACACTTAGCAGAGCTAGAATAACAAAAGTATATTTTTCTGAGTTTCAGACAAAAGATTTTTTAAGTTTGCACCAATAACGTATTTTATAAGGGAACTAGACTGTTGTTGCACATGGTCTTGCTTTTCAACTAACATATTATGGTATGAACCACCATGGTACAGCACCACATAAGGAACATTGGGCAACCCATGGAACTTTGGGCAACCCATGGAACATTGGACAACCCATGGAATATTGAGCAACCCAAAGAACATTGGGCAACCCATGGAACATTGGGAAACCCAAGGAACATTTGGCAACCCCTGGAATATTTGGCAGCACATGGAACTTTGGGTAACTTGAGGAACAACGGGGAACCCATGGACTATTGGGGAACCCAAGGAACATTTTGCAACCCATGGAACATTGGGGAACCCAAGGAACATTGGACAACCCATGGAATATTGAGCAACCCAAATAACATTGGGCAACCCATGGAACATTGGGCAACCCAATGAACATTTGGCAACCCCTGGAATATTTAGCAGCACATGGAACTTTGGGTAACTTGAGGAACATTGGGGAACCCATGGACTATTGGGGAACCCAAGGAACTTTTGGCAACCCAAGGAACATTCAGGGCAACCCCTGTAATATTTGGCAACCCATAGAATGTTTAGCAAACCCAGGAGAATTGGTCATCCTAAGTAAGATTTTACAACATAAGGCAATTATGAGTTCTTAAATTCTTAATTATTATGGACAAGTCTTTAATAAATATTATCAATTGAGAAGCAAACAGTATAGAACAAGATAAGACTGTTGAATTAATGTGTGCATAAAATGATATGAAGCAAGC
Organism: Serripes groenlandicus; assembly: GCA_031761405.1. Classification (NCBI taxonomy): domain Eukaryota; kingdom Metazoa; phylum Mollusca; class Bivalvia; order Cardiida; family Cardiidae; genus Serripes; species Serripes groenlandicus. The sequence goes on from JASEVX010000003.1 coordinate 49,777,684, forward strand.
TAAAGGTTGAGAATATTTTGAAAGGCAGCAATAATTTGACTAATCAATATGGCTTGTGCAATTTAGATAGAAATTCACAAAAGGAACATGATTCCAGTAAAAGTTAATTGAAATTAACCCATTAGCTTCAGGAAAAGATTTTTCAAATGTACGTACACTGCAGGAATGCAATAAGATCTTGATGTAATTTATTTTCAGTTTATTGTCTTTTCAAGTTTAGACATTGTTTACCAAAGAGCAATATCAAACACTCAGACAAATATGTAGCATCAATTAACCCTTTCCCACATACAGCAAATCTGCAGCAGATGACTTTGAAAACAGCTAGGCCAAAACATGGAAAATCCCCATAAATGTAGGTATAATTACTGAAAGAAGTTAAAAACTTTGTGGCAAAGGGGAGAAATTGCTTGTATTGAGCAATTTCTTATTTTGTCACAATTTGTTCATAAGTCTTCTGCTGCAGAGGCTTTAAAATGCATCTGCGGGTGGGAAAAGGGGGAAGAAGATCACAAAATGACAGAGGATAAAAGGACTGATGAACTATGACAAATAATTGAAAACTAATAATAGTACATGGAAATGGGTGAAATTGCATCGGGGAAGCTTAAGTAGTATTTCATATTTATTGCATACTTTCATATTGTCCCGTTCACTTTGCATTGAAGAAAGTGGTCATGATTTTTCGATCATGACCGCTGTCAAGGAGTGATCATGACCGTAGATAAGGACGTGCGATAATTCTGCATAATTAACATGCTAGGGACTACTTTTGTTATGTAAACAAACATAACTGACCTAAATATCATTGTTAAACCTCACGGAACTTTGTAATGATAAATTCTCATATATTGATCATGGACAATTTCTTACTGTCTCATGCTAACAGTACGTTTTTGACATGAAAACAGTCTAAAACGCGCGTCTAAAATGTTGGTTATGCACGTGCATGACGTCATTTAACAAAAATACGTCACCGTTATAATTCAAACGGCATTTGCACAAAAATTACTACTTATGTAAACAAACAGTTTGTTTCTAATTCGGAAGCAGATTTATCAATTCTAGATAATAAAAAAAACTCCACAACGTAAAGCAAATAGTTTACAATATGAAAGTATGCAATAACAAGAGGCCCAAGAGGGCCAGTATCGCTCCACGGCCATAAGGCAAAAATAAAATCTCCAAACAGCCCTGCCCCGTGGTGGCTATTTTTTTTACCAACCACCATGGCTTAAAGGAATCTTGTAGAGTGTCACCAAAGGAATGTTTCTGCAAAATTATTTGAAAATATGCCTGACACTTTCGGAGGAGAAGATTTTTTAAGTTTTCACTATGGTCATATAAGTCAAAATAGCCCCGCCCTCTGGCGGCCATGTTTTTCGACCAATCAACATTGCTTGAAGGAATCTGATAGAGGGTCACCCAATGAACATTTCTACAAAATTATTTGAAAATCGGCTGAACACTTTCGGAGAAGAAGATGTTTTAAGTTTGCACTATAGCTATATAAAGCAAAAAAGCCCCGCCCCCTGGCGGCCATGTTTTTTGCCCAATCAACATTTCTTGAAGGAATCTAATTAAGGTTCACACAAGGAACATTTCTACAAAATTATTTGAAAATCGGCCTGACACTTTTGGAGGAGAAGATTTTTTAAGTTTGTTCTTTAGCCATATAGGCAAAATAGCCCCGCCCTGTGACGGCCATGTTTTTTTACCAATCAACATGGCTTGAAGGAATCTGATAGAGGGTCACCCACGGAACATTTCTACATAATTATTTGAAAATCTGCTGAACACTTTTTGAGAAGAAGATTATTTAAGTTTTCACTATAGCTATATAAGGCAAAAAAGCCCCGCCCCCTGGCGGCCATGTTTTTCGCCCAATCAAAATTTCTTGAAGGAATCTAATAAAGGGTCACCCAAGGAACATTTCTACAAAATTATTTGAAAATCGGCCTGACACTTTCGGAGAAGAAGATTTTTTAAGTTCTCACTATTTTTTTCTTTCGGTTGCCATGGAAACCAGAATTTTGAATGGATAAAAAAAAATTGAAGGAATTTAGTAGAGGACATTGAGAGGATGCTTCCCATGAAGTTTCAACCAAATTGGCCAAGTGGTTAGGGAGAAGAAGTCGTTTAAAGGAAAAAGTTAACGCACGCACGCACGCACGCACGCACGCACGGACGCACGACGGACAATTCGCCATGACATAAGCTCGACTGGCTTTCAGCCAGTGGAGCTAAAAAGGTTATTGACCCTGTACTGTGAAATCATCGTTGGACCTCGTTCTTTGGCGAACGTAGCCTCGCCAGCTCGGCAACGTCAACCAAAGAACTCGGTCCAACGATGATTTCACAGTACAGGGTCAATAACCTATAATATATATATATATATATATATATATATAGAGATTTCTTGTTTCTTGACTTATTGCCAAAGTATTTCACTTATTTTTTTAACTGTTTCCCAGGGACAACATAATTATCTTCAGCAGATGACTTTAAAATCATCTCGGTATAAATAGGGAGTTTATCTATAAATGTTAGTTTAATTATTCATTAGAGTTGAAAATATTAAATTCATTCATTAATTATGAGCAATTTCTTCTTTGACCACATTTCTTTCAAAAGTCGTCTTCTGAAGATGCGTCAGATTAAAAATTAAGTTACTTTCTGGGCTGGGGGAAAATTAAACTTTGTAATTACAACTTTTGTGTATTTTTTAACCCTTTCCCTCATATGACAATTATGCAGCAGACGACTTTGAACATATTTTGTCTAAAAGTAGAAAAACTCTATAATTGAATGGATAACCTATATGACTTTAAGTGGAAAACAATGTGGCAAAAGGAGAAATTGCTCGTTTTTAGCAATTTCTTCTTTTGTCACTTAATGTTTTCAAAAAGCTGTCTGCTGCAGAGGCGTCAGAAAGCGTCTATATGATGGAAAGGGTTAAAATAACTATAGCCAATCAGTCTATAAATAATATGATGCCAATGCATTATCATCTTAAGCTACACACTCTGATTACTGCATACACATGCCCTGCCTTTATGACATGCATGATTGTCACTGTTCATTGCATTAAAGCATAGTTTGTTGTTTGTTGCAACAGCTATTATTCACCCAGGCTAAGTTGTTGACAAACAAAACAATAGGTGAAGTCAACAAAGAACTGAGAAGTATTGGTTATGACATTAACCCTTTCTGATGCCTTTGCAGCAGACGGCTTTTTGAAAACATAGTGACAAAAGAAGAAATTGCTCAAAACAAGCAATTCTTCTTTTGCCACAATGTTTTCCACTTTTAGTCATAGGTTATCCATTCGATTATAGAGACTTTCTATTTTTTGACAAAATATGTTCAAAGTCGTCTGCAGCCAAATTTTTATGTGGGAAAGCAGTGATTAGTCAACACCTGTCATGAGTGTGAAAACACTTCCCTATTCATAACTTCGATGGTTTCAAAGGAGATATACTGCAGGTACTAGAACTGTAATTAAAGGTGTCTTCCCCACATATAGACACATTTTATGCATCTGTAGTAGACAAATTTTGAAAACATTGCAACCTAAAGAGAAATCATACTTTCATTAATGCACTCTAAAACTCACTGCCAACTTTGATGGTATTAAACATTGAAGTTTAACCTTTTCCTACACACAACAAATCTGCAGCTGACCAATTTCAAAACAGTTAGGCCAAAATGTGTAAAATCTGTATAAATGAATGTATAATAACTGTAATGTAAACAAGAGCATTGCGTACGGCACAGACGCTCGACTGATAGGGAGAAAAAAAAAAAAAAAAAAAAATAGCTAAACAAAAAAACCTTAACCGGACGACCACGCCGCCACCGCCGCCGACGACCACGAGCAATTTTTTTTTTTGTCAAAATGTTTTCAAAAGTTGTTTGCAATGTATTCCACATCTACAATTCTTGATTATCATCATATTTAATGCTGTTTTCTAACTTAATTGATATAATTAAGCTACTGATGCTTTGTAGCCAATATAGAAACCCCCTTTCACAATAAATGATGAGGTAAAAAAATAACCAATTTTTGTTTTAATTGAACTTGAAGTGTGTCGTTGACCTTAAGCAGACAGAAAATATTATGCTCAAGTAATATTATTTTTCCTTATTGTACACTCACTTGCAAAAAGTTGAATAGTTTGTCAGAATGTTTTGTTTAATGCACAATCCTGATTTTTTAGCTTCAACAATTCAAGAATGACGTTGACAAAATAGAAAAGAAATTCTATTACCCGGATTGTCAAAAAGAGATATATACCTATCAATTATTCATTAATTTGATTGCCATTTTATATGATATGGAAGATAACAAGAAAATGTAAAGTATTTCATTTTAAATCAATCCAGAGCTTAAATCTTATAAGTAACTGTTGTGTTCTAATGTTTTATGCTATAACAAATAACAAAAGTATTTTCACTTTTATGAAAAACAAGTTTTGACTTACTTTGCGCGGAGGGCTAACTGTCTATCATTTGGGCACACCCAATGATCCATTCCGTTGTCTGTGGATATTTCCCCCATAAGGTGAACAAACACTGCACCAAGAGACAATCTATATGAGGCGTTTGTCACCAATACCGTTTTCAGAACACTGTGTCAACAACACTTTACTCTGCTTCAGAACACACTGTCAGTGACACTTTACTCCAACTCCTGCCAAGCCATACACCTATTCAGTGGCAGTGAAGTCAATAAATGCCAATCACAAAGGACTTCTCACAGAAATATCGTACACAGTTTTCTCTTGTCTGTATTCAGCTCATGCTAGAATATGAGCTCTCAAGCCATTGTTACAATGATTTATTTTCTTGTAACATACTGGAGAAGTTGTATCTCTTAGCTTCAAGCTTGATGTCTGAAAAAAAGGAGAAAGAAAAAAATAATAATACACACAATTGTTCTCTGATTGTAATATGTTTTTAATTGCTTTACATTTCTGGATTCCCAATAGCTGTAGAGAATAAATACCACTTATTGAAAATACTCTGTAATATTGACTATTTTTCATTGCTAGGCATCTGGAATTATTGCCTTTGTATGATCACAGCAGGAATCATTAATGTCTGCCCTTGTTTCTAAGTTTCAATAGATAAAAGATAGCAGCATCCATTATGTTATGGAACTTATTCATAAAATATTTATCAAACCAGCAAGCTGTTCTTTTGACCTGGTTTTCCTGTATATCATTAACCCTTTCCCACATACAGCAAATATGTAGCAGACAATTTTCAAAATGTCTACTTAAAAACATGAAAAATCTCTATAATTGTAGGTTTTATTACTTAACAAAATTGAACATTGTGGCAAAAGGAGAAATAAATCATTTTGAGCAATTTCTCCTTTTATCACGATGTTTTCAAAAGTCGTCTGCTGCAGATGCTTCGTCAGGTGGAAATGATTAAATCTTTTGTACAGGAGTGTTCCGAGGAATGCATGTGTTGTACAGTTTGTTACGCCGCATTCAACCATTTTACAGTTATGTCACAGCATTTTCTGGTTAAGTTACCAGTACTTATGGTATTATTTTACCCTACACCAGTGAGTCAGTTATAATGCTAACTGCAAGGGGACACAATCCTGACACCAGCGAGTCAGTTGTAAAGCTAACTGTGCAAGGACACAATCCTGACACCAGTAAGTCAGTTGTAATGCTAACTGTGCAGGGACACAATCCTGACACCATGCAGCGAGTCAGTTGTAATGCTAACTGCGCGGGGACACAATCCTGACACCAGCGAGTCAGTTGTAAAGCTAACTGCGCGGGGACACAATCCTAACACCAGTGAGTCAGTTGTTATGCTAACTGCGCGGAGACACAATCCTGACACCAGCGCATCAGTTGTAAAGCTAACTGCGTGGGGACACAATCCTAACACCAGTGAGTCAGTTGTAAAGCTAACTGCGCGGAGACACAATCCTGACACCAGCGCGTCAGTTGTAATGCTAACTGCACGGGGACACAATCCTGACACCAGCGAGTCAGTTGTAAAGCTAACTGTGCGGGGACACAATCCTGACACGAGTGAGTCAGTTGTAAAGCTAACTGCGCGGGGATACAATCCTGACACCAGCGAGTCAGTTGTAAAGCTAACTGCGCAGGGACACAATCCTGACACCAGCGAGTCAGTTGTAAAGCTAACTGCGCGGGGATACAATCCTGACACCAGTGAGTCAGTTGTAATGCTAACTGCCCTCTAAACAAGCAATTTCTCTCCTTTTGTCACAATGTTTTCAATTCTATTCAATTATTGTACTATTATTTAAAGGGAGTTTACAATTTCCTTCCGGTATGTTTTCAAAGTCGTCTGCAGCAGAATTGTTGTATGTGGGAAAGTGTTAAAAACAATAAATAAATGGCCTGATTCACCACGGTAGGGATACAACAACAGTAATGGTCCTTCAGCAGACTTGCTGACGAGGGTCGCGCACTGATTAATTTCATCTGTTACATGGCAACACCAAACTCTCCTTCTTCATTAAGGAAAGCAGCTTTTATTACAATGGAACATGCAACATGTATAACCCTTCCATTCACCTGATAGGATATTTTGATCTAACCCTTTCTCACATACCGACGCTTTCTGAAGCTTCTGCAGCAGATGAGTTTTGAACGTTTTGAACAATTTCTCAATTTGCTAAATGTTTTCAACTCTACTAAATTAGAACACTTTCATTCATAGAGATTTTTAACATTAAAATGAGCCGTTCCACGAGAAAACCAACATTGTGGACTCTGCGTAAAGTATCGACCTGGATCAGCCTTAGCATGTCACGCAAGCTAATCCGGACAGACACTTTTTGCTTCCTGTGGATTTTCTGTTTCAGGGATCATTACTGTATACCAGTCTATCCCCCTGAGACGGAATGTGTCAGCCCGGACTAGCATGTGCGGACTGCGCAGTCTGATCTGGGTCAAAGTTGTCTGCAGAAAAATCTAGTAGAACTCCGTAAATCAAAGTATAATTATTGAAGAGTTGAAAATATTGTGGCAATAGCAGAAATTGCTCATTATGTCAAATTCTTAAAATCCACCAAATTCATGTTGTCACAGGTGGCATCCACAGGTGGCATCTACAGCATACAAAGTGATGATTGATTGATTTTCTCGATATTTATCACTTTAAACAATTTTTCAGTTATATCATGGCATTTCCTGGGTAGGTTACTGGTATTTTTTGTTCATTTATCCTGACACCAGCAAGTCAGTTGCAATTCTTACCCCGCAACCCTGAGCACCAAGGAGGGCCGTCATTTACCTACCATTTTTAAAGTCTATAATATGAACCAGCTTGGGATCTAACCCACAACCTCCCACACTCAAGGTGGACACTCCTACAAAGTGATGACACCTCTGCAGCAGACGGCTATTTGAAAACAAAGTGACAAAAGAGGAAATTGCACAAAATGTGCAATTTCTCCTTTTGCCACAATGTTTTCCACTTTAAGTCATAGGTTATCCCATTCAATTATAGAGATTTTCTACTTTTTTACAAATATGTTCAAAGTCGTCTGCTGCAGAATTGTCGTATGAGGGAAAGGGTTAAATGTAACCATGATCTAATAGTTGTCTGCTTAACCCTTTCCCTCATACAGCAATTCTGCAGCAGACGACTTTAAACTTATTTTGTCAAAAAATAGAAATTCTCTTTAATTGAATGGATAACCTATGAAACAAGAGCTGTCGGAGGACAGCGCGCTCGACTATATACCTCTTATTCACATAAAGCACTATTTCATTATATTGCACTCAATAAGTACTTTTAAATTATATATACTCTATACGTAAAAGCAACTGAATAGATACATACATTTAAAAGTCAATCAAGGGCAATAACTCCATATTAAAGTTAAAAGTCATGAATGAAAGGTATTAGATGTAATTATATTCCAAATATGAAAGCCCTAGCACAAGTACTTATTGAGAAAAATTAAAAATTAAAATAAAATTCCAACTTGCCCTAAAACTTTAACCACCCAAAATCATGTTTTTTAGCCCAAAAAGAAGGTCATACTCAGCATCTTCAGCATTAAATATGAAGAAAGGTATTATATGTAATTAAATTCCAAATATGAAAGCCCTAGCACAAGTACTTATTGAGAAAAATTAAAAATTAAAATAAAATTCCAACTTGCCCTAAAACTTGAACCATCCAAAATCATGTTTTTTACCCCAAAAAGGTCAAACTCAACATCTTCAGCTTTCAATGTGAAGAAAGGTATTATATGTAATTAAATTCCAAATATGAAAGCCCTAGCACAAGTACTTATTGAGAAAAATTAAAAATTAAAATAAAATTCCAACTTGCCCTAAAACTTTAACCACCCAAAATCATGTTTTTTACCCCAAAAAGAACGTCAAACTCAGCATCTTTAGCATTCAATGTGAAAAAAGGTATTATATGTAATTAAATTCCAAATATGAAATCCCTAGCACAAGTAATTATTGAGAAAAATTAAAAATTTAAATAAAATTCCAACTTGCCCTAAAACTTTAACCATCCAAAATCATGTTTTTTACCCCCAAAAGAAGGTCAAACTCAACATCTTCAGCATTCAATGTGAAGAAAGGTATTATATGTAATTATATTCAAAATATGAAAGCCCTAACACAAGTACTTATTGAGAAAAAATAAAAATTAAAATAAAATTCCAACTTGCCCTAAAACTTTAACCACCCAAATTCATGTTTTTTACCCCAAAAAGAAGGTCAAACTAAGCATCAGATCAGCATTCAATGTGAAGAAAGGTATTATATGTAATTATATTCCAAATATGAAAGCCCTAGCACAAGTACTTATTGAGAAAAAATAAAATTTAAAATAAAATTCCAACTTGCCCTAAAACTTTAACCACACAAAATCATGTTTTTTACCCCAAAAAGAAGGTCAAACTCAGCATCTTCAGCATTCAATGTGAAGAAAGGTATAAGATGTAACTATATTCCAAATATGAAAGCCCTAGCACAAATAATTATGAATGAAAATGCCAACTTGCCCTAAAACTTTAACCGGACGCCGACGCCGACGCCGACGCCGGGGCGAGTAGTAAAGCTCTCAACTTGCCCTAAAACTTTAACCGGACGCCGACGTCGATGCCGACGCCGACGCCGGGGCGAGTAGTAAAGCTCTCATATTCTTCGAATAGTCGAGCTAAAAAAGTGGAAAACATTGTGGCAAAAGGAGAAATTGCATGTTTTGTGCAATTTCTTCTTTTGTCACTATGTTTTCAAAACGCCATCTGCTGCAGAGGCGTCAGAAAGCGTCTATATGAGGGAAAGGGTTAAACCATTCCCTCATACAGACGCATGTTGTCATGCATGTGCAGCAGACGACTTTTGAACATTGTGAAAATAGGAGAAATTGCTCATTAAGAGAAATTCTCTCCTTTAACTACAAAGTTTTCAAAAGTCCTCGGCTGCAGGTATGTTTAGTCTGTAGCGTGTTTGACTGTTTCCATGGTGAAGTGGTAGGAGTGCTGCCTCTGGAGCATGAAACCAGGGTTTAATCCCAGGTTTGGTCATAGCATAACCCTTTCTCTCATACGACAATTCTGCGGCAGATGACTTTGAACGTATTTTGTCAAAACATAGAAAATCTCCATAATTGAATGGATAAAAAGTGGAAAACATTGTGGCAAAAGGAGAAATTGCACATTTTGTGCAATTTCTTCTTTTGTCACTATGTTTTCAAAAAGCTGTCTGCAGAGGAGTCAGAAAGTGTCTATATGATGGAAAGGGTTAATATAGTTTTTAAAAATGGTAGTAATGGCTATACCCTCCTTGGTGCTCAGGGTTGAGGTGACAGCATTAAGACTATTTTTAAAGCATCGCTCTCAGGATACATAATATTAGTAAGTAAATGAGTGCCGCAACGGGAGCGGGAGACAAGAGTTTGATCCCAAGTCTGGTCGTAACATACAGTCTTTAAAAATGGTAGTAATGGCTATTACTCTCCTTGGGGCTCAGGGTTGAGGGGACAAGCATTACATTACGACTAACACATCGGTTACTGGATACATTATATAGATAGAACGGATAATTAAACCAATGAATCGCTGTGATACAGTTTAAACTTATTTATTTTACATCAATTGCGAAACAAGCCTTTAGCTTAGATTAATCACGCTTGATGACTGCTTCCTCCAGGAGACTTAGCAAGTACTCGCGCCGCTTGTGTGGAAAAATCCCAAAGTCAGGACCCACTCATCAGGACTCAAACCAGGGACCTTTGATATGAGAGGCCGATGCTCTACATCTGCACCACTGTGATCATATAACCAAAATTACTGTTGAAATTGGTGTTAAACACCACTTAAACTGTTACAGCATATGTGGTGCGGCTCTCGTAATAAGAGGCATGAGTCATTTATTATGATACAATTGGTTCAGCGATTTGTTTTATTGATTCTGTTACCTAACCCTGTTGGAATGGCCAATTTGTCTTGTCATATCTAATCCTTAGCTAATCACATCCTGATATGAGTTGTCTAAAATAATAACTCTGCAGAGTTTTTAAATAATAGGGAAGGGGCGTTTGTATTAACCCTTTCCCACATTCAACAAACGTGCAGCAATTACTACTTTGAAAAACATTTCATCAAAAACAATCTATAAATATTGGTATACAGTCAAACTTGCGATCAGCAGCCACCCAAGGGTAATGATGAAACTGGCTGCTTAAGACCGGTGGCTGCTGATCACAAATGTCATGACTTGGTCGAATTTTTTCAAGTCAGTTGACATAATATTATATATGTAACTGTTAAAAATAGTCATTACATTACAAATAGTTAATTGTCTTTATAAATTTGTATTTAAACATTGATATGAAGATTTGTAGCTTTTTTCTATCAAATATTTCATTGTGCTATCTATTATTTAGTTTAAACCGCCGTTTACAACTAACTTGACTATCAGATATTTTTTTACTTCACTTTGAAATTCGCCGAATAACATATCCGGAAAAAATATCGTCCGAACCTACGTTTACTTCTTGCAGAAAGTTTTACTCGATAATCTTTATATTTAAAATGGAAATGGCAATATAAATTGACTTGGGGCTTCAAGTGGACATTAATTTCAGGATTTCTTTTGGTCAGGATTTTGGATGTTTTGTATTTGTCAATAAAACCACAACAAATTAATACATTTTGGGATTTAAATCTACATGCAATAAAAAGCTATTAAACCCTTTCCATGTCTGAAGCAACAATGAAACCTTTAAATGCTTAAAACATTGAGAAAACGGTTAAATTGCTGAAGACATGAACTTCCTCCTTTTTTTAACATCTGTGAAATATTTATTATAATTTTTATTAGTAATAATAATTATAATAAATATTTCACAGATGTTAAAATTTATCCTCATATGTTTAAAAAGTAGACCACACTTGAAACAACATATCAGCTAAATTGTTTATCTAAATCGTTGATGCATACAATATATATGTTTGGCGCAAGAGAAATGCCAGTTGCGAGTCCCATTACTATTTAATAGGTGGCAAGTATGAAATTAATTGGGTGCGAAAGAGCAGATTTTCTTTATTTCTAAATATATTGTTTATCAGAGTTTGTTTTTCTCTTAATTTGTTTCAAGCCAAATAAACATTTAATATCACATATATTTAATCATTTAAGTATGTAATATTAGCTATCTATCTGTAATAAGGTGTTTGAGCATTCTTTCGAAATGTTGACTCTCGTTTCAAGATCGAGGTGTAGTGTCAGCATCGAAGAAAGTGAATAAAAAATCAGGCAAATCTTTAGTGCATGTTTTATTCCACTGCATTCGAGAGACAAAAGCATTTCTATAGTATCTTTATTTCTCCTACATTCGACGCATGCACTCGTTTCGTGACTTTTAAGAAATCAATTTGTCGTGCGACATTTTTTGTCTGCATAGACAAGGCACTTTTCTAAGTTTACATTTTACTTCCGGTTACTTCGCTTTGTTTACATTTTGGCAATATGAAACTAGGTCACGAACTGAGGAAAAGGCGTTTCGACGTTCACAACCGATAAACAGGCTTGTATTAGAGACATATTTTCACAAAATATTTCTTATTTTTATTTCTGTTACCAGTTTATGTTGATACTTAGCTATTAAAAGGAGAATTCGACGTGATTTTCATATACATAGTCTGCTTCAAGCAGGTGCGCGTATGTAAACAAATTTGACTGTGCGACGTAAAGGTTTGTAGTTATCGATCGCCTTTTGATTACATAGTTTATGAAAATAAAGTATCCCAGTCTAGCTAATAGGGACTGTTTTGTCTTTGTAAATAAAACACAAAAACGTAAATGCCAGTCAAAATAATGCTACTCATGATATCATAGGGTTTGGTTGGATAATAATTATAAGAAATACATTTTAGGAAAAAGACCCGTACACCCTTCCTTATCATTATAGATCTCTGCATACTAGAATTTACATACATGTTCATGTACTATGAATTATCTTCATCTATTTGAAAAGAGGGAAAAGTCCATTAGAAAAAACTAGCTGGTAAAGGATTTCTCACAAACATCAGTCTGCAGCGGATGACTTTGAAAATATGTATAGGCACAAATATGTAGGCAAAAATATGTATATGAAAAAATATGTATACTAAGGCACAAATATGTAGGCAAAAATATGTATAGGCACAAATATGTATTATTAATGGCAAAAATATGTAGGCAAAAATACGAGAAAGCTCAATATTTAAAAGTATAATTATCGAAAAGAATTGAAAACTTAATTATTCAAGGCAAAAGAAGAAATGACGCATTTATCATTTTTCCACTATGGAAAAAGTCGTCTGCTGCATTTTAATATATAGTGCATCCAAATATGTCTGCATTTGGGAAAGTGGATCTATTTCAAAGCTGAAACTAATAATGAGACAGACTTCAATTAACTGTCTGAATTTAAAGTATCTAATTAGGCATTTTAATTCAGATATGATATTTTCAGAGACAAAAGCAAACTTTTGAGAAAACGGTGTAACATTTTGGTACATTGAATGTATTCTACATTGATACAGATTTCAAAACATTGTAGGAAAGGGATATTTTACTTGTTAAAGTTATTTTTAGTAATTTATTTTCTTTTTCCATTGTGATTTCTAATAAACTTTTCCGACATTCAAACAAATCTACAGCAGACAACTTTAAAAACATTTAGGTAAATATGGGAAATCTCTATAATTGAAAAGATTATGAACAAGAGGGCCATGATGGCCCTATATCGCTCACCTGATTTAATAGAACTTCAATAGTTTTCAAAGTTTTTACTCTTTTTAGGCCAATACTTTTGGACAAGAAGATTTTTAAAGTTTTAACAATGCACCTATAAGGAAAACAAGCTCCGCCCCCTGGCGGCCATGTTTTTTAACGGATCAAAAATATTTAAACAATCTTGGTAAAGGGTGCCTAAAGGAACATTTGTGCAAAATAATTTTTAAATCAGTCAGTACTTTTGGACAAGAAGATTTTTAAAGTTTTAACAATGCACATATAAGGAAAACAAGCTCCGCCCCCTGGCCGCCATGTTTTTCAACAGATTGGAAATATTTGTACAATCTTGGTAAAGGGTGCCCCAAGGAACATTTGTGCAAAATAATTTTTAAATCAGGCCAGTTCTTTTGGACAAGAAGATTTTTAAAGTTTTAACAATGCACATATAAGGAAAACTAGCTCCGCCCCCTGGCGGCCATGCTTTTCAACGGATCGGAAATATTTGAACAATCTTGGTAAAGGGTGCCCTCAAGGAACATTTGTGCAAAATAATTTTCAAATTGGGCCAGTACTTTTGGACAAGAAGATTTTTAAAGTTTTAACAATGCACATATAAGGAAAACAAGCTCCGCCTCCTGGCGGCCATGTTTTTCAACGGATCAAAAATATTTGAACAATCTTGGTAAAGGGTGCACCAAGGAACATTTGTGCAAAATTATTTTCAAATCGGCCCAGTACTTTTGGACAAGAAGATTTTTCAAAGTTTAAACAATGCACATATAAGGAAAACAGGCTCCGCCCCCTGGCGGCCATGTTTTTCAACGGATTGGAAATATTTGAACAATCTTGGTAAAGAGTGTCCCAAGGAACATTTGTGCAAAATAATTTTCAAATCGGGCCAGTACTTTTGGACAAGAAGATTTTTAAACTTTTAACAATGCACATATAAGGAAAATAAGCTCCGCCCCCTGGCGGCCATGTTTTTTAACGGATCGGAAATATTTGAACAATCTTGGTAGAGGGTACCCCAAGGAACATTTGTGCAAAATAATTTTCAAATCGGGCCAGTACTTTTGGACAAGAAGATTTTTTAAGATTTGGCAATTTTCCCCTTTTCTGATGCCGCAGCAACCAAAGTTCTACTTGGAATTAATTTCTTTGAACAACTTTGAAAGAGGACTACCTAAGGACCATTCCTGTTTAGTTATTTTGAAATCTGTCCATTGGTTTAGTAGGAGAAGTCATTTGTAGGAAATTGTTAACAGACGCTGACGACGACGACGACGATGACGCAGACGACGACGCCGGACGGTGAGTGATCACAAAAGCTCACCTTGCACTTCGTGCTTAGGTGAGCTAATTATTGAAAAGCGCTCAAAACATTATAGGTTATTTTTTCATAATGAGCAGTTTCTTGCTTACAAAGCAATTTCTATCAATGCTTACAAAAAACTTCATTAACCTGCAGATGTGTCAAAAACCACAAAGGGTTCAAGGTTTTAGAGTCTCTGAATAGAAATTAATGAGGTTTTACAAATTCTATAAAGAACCAGAATTCTTTAAATTCTAGAACAAAATGGAACATTTGCAGAACACAAATTGGTTCTTAATTATAGTTCTTAAAATATTCTGGAACAGTGATAGAGCACTTTAGAACCAAATTAAGTTCTACAAATGTTCTGAAGTGGAGTTCTGGAACATAATGAGAGAACTCTTTAAAATTTTAAAATAATATTTTTACTCAGACAAGTTAATTAAATAACAATGACTTTTAACTTCCATTCTGAATAGAGAAATAATAACACTTATAGAACACTTCCAGAACCAAAAAAGTTCTTACAAAGTTCATTGTTTATTAAATTATCAAATTGTATTGTTTTTTATCAGAACAAAATGTTGGTGATTTATTAAAGTATCAAATTTCCACATATTGAAGAAGCCATGTCTTCATATAAAAAATATTTTTAAAGAATTATGTTTCAATAAATCATGGAATGGTTCAAGAACAGTTCTGGAACATTTGTACTATAGGGCCATTCTGGCAGTGTTCTATAACTGTAACGAAACTGTAACATAAATTTTGTTCAAGAACTGTTACATCACATTTGTTCTGGAACTTTTTTAGAAAACGTTCTGAAAGTGTTCTAGAACATAGTTGTTTACATGAAATGATTGAAGAACAGTTCTGGTACATTTCTTCTAGTACTATTTTATAATTTACTAGAACTGTTCAAGACATTTTCGCAGGGGATCGATCACTGGTCAGTACATGTAGTCTCACACCAAAGTCTTATATCCTTTCCTCCATACAACAAATCTGCAGCAGAAGACTGAAGTCACCAAGTTCAAAATATACCAAAAATCTCTATAAATGATAGTTTGATTATTAAAATATATGTGTCTAGATGTTTTCAAAGTCGTCGGCTGCAGAATTGCTGGATGTGGAAATTTCAAAAAGATTAAAACATACTGAACACTAGCCAGACATCATTGTAACAAATTTACATTGCCCATTTATTGTTTATTAGATAAAACCAATGGTTTTTTCTGCTTGAGATCCGCGTCTGATCAGGTATCAATGGATACAGACTAGTATTGTGTATGGTGATCTAATATATTTCTATCAAAATCAATAAACTACCATTCAAGGTCTGAGTACCAGTCTGTCAATAATAGAAACTATTCCAAATATGGACGGACGGACGGACAGACGGAGAAGATGACGCCAATATACCACCGCCTCCGGCGGCGTATAAAAATGGGAACATTAAGGGATTGTGATAATAAAAAAGTGATAATTGTTTATGCAATACTTGTTGGTGCTGAATTGGAAATCCATTATGACAATTGTGTTAACTGTGACATAAGCATTTCCCTCATGTAGTCATGCACATTTTTTTTTTTTTGCTTTTCATACTTGTAACAATTTTGCAGCAGACAACTTTGAACATATTTTGTCAAAAAATAGAAAATCTCTATAATTGAATGTATAACTTATGACTAAAAGTGGAAAACATTGTGGCAAAAGGAGCAATTGCTCGTTTTGAGCAATTTCTTCTTTTGTCACTATGTTTTCAAAAAGCCGTCTGCTGCAGAGGCGTCAGAAAGTGTCTATATGAGGGAAAGGGTTAAAACTGTCTGCTTCAGAATTGGTTGTATGTGGGAAAGGGTTAATTTCCTGGTTATAATTAATATATATATTTACCAGTACTACTGGTATCATTTATCCTGATACAGATTTATCAGTTTTAATGCTATTATATCCGTCATCTTTCAAAAGTATTTCATCTATATCATGGTGTTTTACACTACTTTCAAAAGTATTTTATCTATATTATAGCGTTTCCTTGGTAAATTACCAGTACTGCTGATAAGTTTATCCTTACAGATACTTTTGAAAGTAGAGTAAAACACCATGGTATAGATACAATACTTTTGAAGGTAGCATACAACACCATGATATAGATGAAATACTACTGAAAGTAGCGTTTAAATCATCATGAAATAGATGAAATACTTTTGAAATTAACATAAAACACCATGATATAGATGAAATACTTTTGAAATTAGCATAAAACACCATGATATAGATGAAATACTTTTGAAAGTAGCATAAAACACCATGATATAGATGAAATACTTTTGAAAGTAGCATAAAACACCATGATATAGATGAAATAATTTTGAAAGTAGCGTAAAACACCATGATAATAGGTCAAATTTCGCTAAATACATCCGCTGTGTTTGTGTAGAAATGAGTGTGTACCATCACCAGAATGTATTGAATATATGACATTGAGTCTAAATGCATTGTGAATGTGTATAGGATGCACTGGAAATGATTTAGTATTTTGACCTTGTTTGAAAGTGAAAGTAGAGAATGCTAAACACCGGTTTTGTCCAAAATGATGGTAACCATTTTCGCCTGGTGAGATCTTTCTTGCATAATACATGACCCCACATTTAATTTGGATTGTTTTAAAGCTAGAAGGTAACTCTTTTCAATGATATATATGGTGTTCTACATGAGAAATGCTTAGAAAGTGTGACAATTGAGGACTGAAACTGGTTGATTTACATGGAAACAAAGAAGGATTTTTTGGGTGTATTGTAACCTAAAGAGCTTTTGAGTGGAATATATCAAAAGTCAATGTTGTGTCAGCTGCACATATTGAAGCATTCTAGGGTACTTTATGGGGTAGGATTCAGTCAAATTGCTTGAAAATTTATGAAACTGGGTGCCTGGAGTGTAATTTAGGCTCATGGAGGTATCCAGCCATTAGGTAATATTTATGCGGCCTTAAATTGTGACATTTTTCCACAAAAAATAATGTTTTTCAAGCTATTTAACATTTTCTTTGATTGGTTAATTGCATAAAACAGGCACAAACATGAAGTTTAGTTCTTTCTTTAAACGATGGGACACAATAAAACCTAAAAATGTTATGTGTTTTATGCTTTTTTTTGGAAAACTTGCCGGACTCAACTCGTGAAACCTAGGTTTGGGTTGCATAGAAAATTTGAAATTTCTTTGAAAATAATTGCCTAATTGTCCTAATATTTGCTATTTTGCTTTCATTTTATATCATTCTCTGTTTGTTTGTTTGTTTTATTTGGGTTTTACGCTGCTTTCAACATTATTTCAGTAATATCACGGCGACAGTTCACTTATTCATGATCCTTGGGTAAACTAACCAGTACTAGGCTAGAAAATGTGCCTTGCCAAAGGGCACTCCACCATGACCGTAGTGCCGCGACATATCATTCTCTGTAAATTGACACAAAAACCAAATCTCTGAGGGCAAAGAAAGTGTCTAAAGGAGCTTCAGAGTCCCACAAAAATTGACAGGTCAATTTTGCGTTGTCTGCAAAAATGTTTGGATACAGTCAAACGCTTAGAAAGTGTGACAATTGAGGACTGAAACTGGTCGATTTACATGGAAACACAGAAGGATTTTTTTTGGTGTATTGTAACCTATAGATGAATTACTTTTGAAAGTAGTGTAAAACATAATGATAAATACTTTTGAAAGTAGTGTAAAACACCATGCATGATATAGATAAAATACTTTTGAAAGTAGCGTACGTAAAACATCATTGAAACAAATATTATATTCATCATGCAGACTGGCATCAGAAAGCGTCTATATATATGAGGGAAAGCCTGTTAAGGCAAAATGATATAAGAGAAGCTTTGGATGCATATGCAGATGAAATGATTATATTTAACGCTAATTAAATCATTAATGGTAAGAGATCAAAGTAAAACCTAACTTATATATTTAGAAATGTTTACTGGAGTACTGAAAAAAGCAGAGAAATTGTTATATATAACCTTGAAGTTTTACTCTGTTTTCTACCTTATTTACGTATCTATTTATTGTGGGAACCCATTAGAATAAACCCGTTTCTACATGAATACATATTTGCCTATTTGGACACATTTAATTACAGCACACCTGTCTTTTTGAAAATATAATGTAGCAAAAGGAAATCTCAAGTACTTAATACCTCAAAAAGATTACTTTGCTTTCTACATTATATATTGTCTATTTATTGCGGGAATTAACCCTTAAGAATGAACCGTTTCCAACATGAAAACATATTTGAATGCATTTACAGCAGACCTCCTTTGGAAAATATTGTTGCAAAAAGAGCTACATATACGTAGTTACATATAGATCTAGAGTAGTTAATACATGTACATTGAAATATATTACTTTGCTAAATTCTACCTTATTTATAATAATCTATATATTGTGGGAACCCATTAAAACTAACTCCTGACATCAAGAAACATTTTGACCAGTTTAAAGCAGACCACTTTTAAAAATATTCTAGTAAAAGGAGGTGTACATTTTGAGTAGTTATAACCTAGAAATATTTTTTTGTTTCTACATTATTGTCTATATATTAATTATGGGAATTAACCCTTTAGAATAAACTCTTTCCTACATGAAATCCCATTTGGACACGTTTACAGCGGACCAATTTATGAAAATATTGTAGCAAAAGGAAGTGTAGATCTCGAGTAGTTTATAATTTCCTCAAAATATTACTTTGGTTTCGGTACCTTAATTATTATCTATTTTTTGTGCGAACCCATTAGAATAAACACATTTGGAATCATAATAAAGTTACAGCAGACAGCCTTTGAAAATATTGCAGCAAATGAGGCATTGAGTGGATTATTATCAATCACCTTGAAATATTACTTTCTACCTTAGAATAAACCTCATTTTAAGACACATTTTGACCAGTGTTTTGACAGCATTAATTTCTATTAATTTTTGTGGTCATCTGTTCAAGGTCCTTTAAGATTTTGACCCTTTCCCGTATGGAGACACATTTTGACGGATTTACAAATTACAGCGGACTACTTTTGAAAACATTGTAGCAAAAGGAGAAATTGCATATCAAATTGTTACGTACATCATTAACAATTGCTGCTAATTTGCATCAACATTTTCAAATCTATTTAATAATTATGAATTGGGTTACACCTTGAAATAACTTTGTTTAACCCTTTTCCTCATATAGACACTTTTTGACACCTCTGCAGCAGACAGTTTTTAGAATTAATAAAGAGACAAGAGAAGAAATTGCTCAAAACAAGCAATTTCTCCTTTTGCCACAATGTTTTCCGCTTTTAGTCATAGGTTATCCATTCAATCACTAGTATAGAGATTAACTATTTTTGGTAAAATATGTTCAAAGTCGTCTGCTGCAGAATTGTGGTATGAGGGTTGGGTTAAGAACCTTAGCAAACATGTAATACACCATAACAAGAGCTGTCCATAAGACTATTCCACAGCCAATAAATTACAGAATGAATGTATATTGTTTTATGGCGCATCAACAGCTAAGGTCATTTAGCGCGCAATTAAATTTAATTATTCATGATCCCTGGGTAAATAAACCAGTACTAGGCTAGAAAATGTGCCTTGCCCAAGGGCACTCCACCATGACCGTAATTCCGCGACTGGGGATCGAACCCTGGACACCCGGTTTCGAAATCCCCGACGCTAACCACTCGACCACAGCGGATTCCTATAAATTACAGAGATATACACTCTAATTTAACATTAACCAGAATTGCTTAACCCTTTCCCTCATATAGACGCTTTCTGATGCCTCTGCAGCATTAAGTGACAAAAGAAGAAATTGCACAATATGTGCAATTTCTCCTTTTGCCACAATGTTTTCCACTTTTTGTCATAGGTTATCCATTCAGTTATAGAGATTTTCACATTTTTTGACAAAATACGTTCAAAGTCGTCTGCTGCAGAATTGCCGTATGAGGGAAAGGGTTCAAGGGTGATAAATTGCATTATATGCAAGACTCTGAAAACATCTTGACATAAATATGGTCAGATTGAAAACATTGTGGTATAGGAGCAATTGTTTATGATGATAATTTCTATCTTAAAATCAACCTTATATAATGGGAAAGGGGTTTTCTATTACTTTTTCTTTAGATTATTTCAAACTGTCTTCAAAAATATTTTGACATCTGGTCAACCCTTTCTTACACACAACAAATCTGCAGCATATGTCTTTGAAACATCTAGACAAAAAATATGTAAATTATTTATAAATAAATACATATACTTATTGAATTGAAAACATTGTGACAAAAAGAGATACTTTTCCTTTTGGCAAAGTCATCTGCTGCAGATGCGTCAAAAATGCATCTGAATGTGGGAAAGGGTTTCTGAATTGTCAGACACGCGACATCAGTACCTCAGAGAGTCTGCGACATTATCAGTCGCTTATGATTTTCGTCCATTGTCATTGATCAGAGAGTTTTGTGACATCAGGACATCAGGAAAGCCAGATAAAAAACCTTAGGTATGAAAACCTATTCGATATCAATACATCATGACAAACCGGAAATTGTCAGCTTAATAATTCACAGACATGGTGTCAACACTCAATCATGCAGCTACTCTTCACAGACCTAGATAATGGGGAGTCAAGTATTCCTATTCCTCAAACTAAACCCTATATTGTGAGAACTCTTGCTGAAAGGAATTCGCCTAAGCAGAGTGGTTAGCATAGGGGATTTGGAATGTGGGTCCTTGGTTAGATCCCTGTATAGTCATATAGGTCATGGCAGAATGCCCTTGGCTGAGGCATTTCCTTGCCTATATAGTATGGGCGCTTATATAAACAAGGGGGTTATGATGGCTCTCAATATTATATGATCTGTCATGCCAAAGACAATAACTTAATTGTTTTATTAAACTACTAATCAACATGGCTTGAAGTAATCTCATAGAGGGTCACCATCTGCAAAATTATTTTGACATTGGCCAGATACTTTATGAAAAGAAAATATTTAAAGCTTTCACTATGGCCTTTTAAGGCAAAACATCACCAGCCCAGAAGGTCATGTTTTATTACCCATCAAAATAGCAAAAAGGAATTTGATAGAGGGTCACTCTAGGAACATTTCTACAAAATTAATTAAAAATGGCGAGATACTTTCAGGAGAAAATGTTATAGTTTCCAGAGGTGCAGATAAGGAGGGATTATTCAGCTCTTTTTCCCACTATTTCTCTCTTATCAATAAAGCAAACCATACGTATGTTGTGGGAATTCAAAAGAATCCTCTCACTGAGACGATTGTTTTGAGTACCCACAAAATAGGGTTAGAGGGTCAAACTAGGATTTTAGAACATGCAAAATGCCCCTTATCTTTGGCGCTCTCAGTTTCACTAAAGCCTGATATAAGGCAAAAAAAACAAACAAGAAACTGCTGAAGATGGTTAAAGGCCGGCTTGTCGGCAATTTGACCTTGAAAATCGACAAACTACGGTCAAGGTCAAAGTAACCATAGAAATCAATAGAACTGTTACTGGTTTAAAACCTTCAGGCAAAGTTTCAAGTTTGTAACCCTTTCCAGTGCTGAGATTTTGCCTCAACCTGAAACTTTAACCAAAATGTTGACAGACAGACAGACAGACGGACATCGCCAATCTATAGACCGGAATTGTTAGAGCAATCCAGCCAGAAAAACTTATAAACAAATTTTTCAAAAATCAACATGGCTTGAAGGACACCAAAGGAACATAATATCTACATCATTATTTGAAAATCGTCCAGAAATAAAGAAAGATAAAGTTTTCACAGCCCCGAAACAGCCCTGCCCCTGGTGTCCATGTTTTTGAACCAATCAACGTGGCTTGAAGGAATCTTATAGAAGGTCAACCAAGGAGCATTCCTAGTATAGTATTTTGAAATCGGCAAGATACGTTCAGAGTAGATGATATTTAAAGTTTTCACTATAGCCATATAGGCAAAAACACACGCCTCCTAGCGGCTACATTTTTCTACCAATCAACATGGCTTGGAGGAATCTGATAGAGGTTCACCCAATGATCTTTTCTGCATAATAATATGGAAATTGGCCTGATATTTTTGGAGAAGAAGATTTCTTAAGTTTTCACTATAGTCATATAAGGCAAACCAGCCATCTTTTTAAATTATACCAATCAACATGGCCTGATGGAATCTGATAGACGGTCATTCAAGGCACACATCTCCAAAACTATTTACACTTTTATCATGCCAAACACGCCAGACACCGACCAATAACCTGTTCGGAGTGATTCAATGTGTATGATTTAGATGAGCAGTTATATTAGAAGTCTGGTCAGTGGGACCCACCACAATTTATAGGACTTTTCTCTGTTGTCTGAACAATCAATTATCTCTTTACTCTGTTTTTTGGGAGGGGTTTTGTGGGTTTTTTACGCCGTTTTCAACATGATTTCAGTCATATCACGGTGGCAGGTCTTTTATTCATGATACACTGGGTAATGCCTTGCTCAAAAGCACCATGACAACAGCATCGCGACTGGGGGTAGAACCCAAGAAGCCCGGTTCCAAATCCCTGACGCTAAACACTTAATTGGCCATGGCAGATTCCTATATACTGTACTCTGTATAGGCGGTCCAGATGGCAAAAGGAGAAATCATTGGTTCTAAAAGAAGAAATTGCCAAAATATTTACGAAAGTCCTATGCTGCAGAGGAGTAACAAGTTGTTTGTATGTAGGAAAGGGTAAAAGCGTGTAATAATCACCTATCTCTGAAACACAAACAATCTTTCTTGGCATGAATATGATTCCCGTTCCAGCTAAGCCTATCTTAAATGTTGGACTTTTGGGAAAATGTTCTTCACTCTAAAATGAAGTTTTTCAAAGTAAAACATATTTTTATTAGAAAATACTTACCAGTCATTTAATACCTGATATATAATCTCTACACCCTTAATTCATCCAGAAAAAGAACTCGCCTTGCGTATTCCTCACGTATATGTGATATACACGGTCGCCCGTAAGAGCGGGAGAGCATGTGATATTTGGTCACTTTTATTTCAACATTAAGGGTTGGGTGACGACGTGGGGATGGGAGGCGGGACTCTATAAATGACTGGTAAGTATTTTCTAATAAAAATATGTTTTACTTTGAAAAACTTCATTTTTATGTCAAAAATACATTACCAGTCATTTAATACCTGATGACTTTGTAGCATCGGACGGGAGGTTCGGCCAATACTTACTGTCGTTCCAGGTAGCAGCACCTTGTAGTGTATTATTTTCTAATTTATTTTCAAAGTACTATGAACCCAACAGTATAAGGTAAGAGCAGGGATTGATTAATTTCAATCAGTGTTCACTTCATTGATATGTTGGGAGTAATTTAGCGGAAAACTCGCTGAGACGCAACCAACGGGCCCAGAGAGAACAAGTTCTCTGTCTGACCAGACATAGAACGCAAGTAGAAAGATGAATAACTTGACTGAGTTTTCCAAACTGCCGCGCAAAGAATTCTTCAAGGGGAATATTGTTCGAAAAAAGCCCAACTTGCCGAAAGAGCTCTAACTTCATGCGGGCGTATCCGCAGAAAAGAAAGATCTCGACTAGATCAATCTTTGTACGCTAATTTAATCGTAATGGATATCCAGCGAGAAAAAGAAGCTGCTGATATATCTTTACGACCTATAAGAGGGAGAAATAACCTCTTTCTCCGACCCCTATTCCCCTCAACTCTCTTAAGATAATATTTAAGAGCTCTGACAGGACAAGGGATCTGTCGGAATCTGAAGGACCACAGCTCGCAGAAAGACTAGGAACTGAATTGGATCAGGAAGGACCGAAGGTAACTGGTTCTTAGCCAGAAACCCTGGTTGACACAGTAGAGTAAAGGGGCCATCAGATTCATTGAATCTGATATGCCCGGTTTCTACAGACAGAGCGTGAAATTCGCTCTTTCGACGAGCTGTAGCGAAAGCTAATAAAAAGACGGTTTTATAAGTAAGGAACTTAAAGACGTCGATTCAAGAGGTTCGTATGGAGCTCTTGTAAGCGACCAGAGGACGCAAGACAAATCCTATTTTGGAGTTAAACTCCTACAACTGGGTTTTTCTAATTCTAACCATCGGACTGTGAAACCTAATGAAATTCGTTTCTACTGAAAGCAAAGAACTCACTTCCCTGAGTGTGTTCGCCAAGCAAGAATTTATAAGTCTCAGTTACTAACTTAAGAAGCGGTAGTTTTCGACGAACGTTCAGAGAGATTGACCTACCTTAATAACATCAATCGGTAAGAACTGTCTATTTCTAAGGAAGATGTAACGGTTATGTCGATAGGCAGGCCAGCAGGACGTATAACCACGGTCTCTGAGCCAGCGAAGTGTTTCTATTATCATTTTTCACCTTTCAGACAGGGAATAACTGAAACCGGAAGTTGATTCATTATTACTCCGAGGGAGAAATTATTATTTTTCCTTTGCGAATTCTGATCGTCCACTGCCGAATGAGTAGTATGTGATTAAAAGCTAGCAAACTAAATTCATATGAAGTTGTCTACTCTATTGATCACATGCCGTAGGCTGTTAAGCCCTGTAGCTGTAACGCACTGCCCCGATATCTGTAAACAATTCGGGTGTGGTGTGAAGCATGTATCGGGCTGTTTCCCTGCGGATTAGGGACAGTGCTCTACTTGGTTGTATGCCAACTTAGCTCCCGTAACGCTAGGCTCGAACTTAGCCTGTCTCTTTGCGTCTTCACAGGTTGGGGTTCTAAGAATGCTCTTGCAGAAGTCGCTGTACGTTTCTGTCCCTGTGTAAACGATGTTGCCGCATACGCCAAAATGTTCCTTATAATCTAAGAATGCTCTTGCAGAAGTCGATGTACGTTTCTGTCCCTGTGTAAACGATGTTGCCGCATACGCCAAAATGTTCCTTATGGACGCAGTGAATGCAGTAACCTTCCGCCAATGATAATTTATTTAGAGTCTAGATCTAAATTGTTTCATCATCATATGGGGCACTGATCCCGATATGTCTCTTATTCGTCAGACAAGACTGGGTCGTGGGTTTTCCCCGACGACGTGAGGATTGATAGCCAGTTCTGAACCGGAAGGTCAGTGTCCGATTTGACATGGAAACCTATGAAGGAGTCATGACCGAGGAATTTATCCCTTTTCCGAAGTGCCCTGAATTGGAGTCATGACCGAAGAATTGATCCCTTGACATAGATCCCGAAGAAGAATGAGATTGTATGGAATCAACCGTCGGGGCCGAGCTCACGTATAAGATGGTCTTGACATCCCTGTCTCAGAGTTCACAGAGTGAATATCCTCTGGTCCTTGTCATTTACCACAAAACGAAAGTACTTCCTCGATGAGGGAGCGATCGGAATGTGGTAATAGGCGTCTGTGAGGTCTAGAGAGACCGCCCAGTCGCCTTCCCGAATAGTTATTCGGATGGAGCGGGTCAACTCCATTTCGAACTTCTCGACCGGAATCAATAGATTTAGAGCTGATAAATCTATAACCGGTCTCCACCGATCGCCTTTCTTCGGGACGAGGAAAAGACGGCTGTATCAACCCCGATAATTGGGGTTGAGAACCCTCTCTATGGCCTTCTTTTACAGAAGCGATGAAATCACTTTTGACATGGCCGGATGACGTGACGACATGTCAATAGGCAGGCTTGTCAGAGGAGGAGAAGAAATGAAGGGAATTAGATACCCTTCCTGTATCACAGATAAGATCCAACGATCCTCTGTGACACTTTCCCATTCCAAAATGAAAAACAACAGGCGGCCCCCGACTGTAATCTCCGGCCTTGGGACGATGATAGAGAGGTGCGCATCCCTAGGGCTAAGGCCTAGGGGTTGTGCTAGTTTTGCTCTTAACCGCAGAAGACGCAGAGTGTTTCTGGCCCTGTGCAAATGTATTAACTGCGCTCGCCGAAAGACTTCTGGACTGTTCTGACGCATCAGACACAGTCCCGCAGCTATACTTCCACCAAAGAGGAGCTTAGAGACTAAGGAGTCGTTATCTGAAAGCGACTGACTTCCCTCATCTTCTTTACACGAAGAGCTGGAAGAGTGTCTTATCCTCCGACATAGTCTAACTGGTCTTACAACCGGTTGATCTACATCTGACTCAGACATGGAAGGCTTCGACCTCCCTTTCCCAGAATGAACTAGTGTATTCTGGTCCAGGGGTTGCCTTTCTAAGGACTGCTATATAGGTGTCCCTCCGGGTGCAGTGAAATCCCATGATTTGGGTATTGCTGAACCCCGGTAGGCTTGGTATTCCCGTCTATTACCGACCGGATCCATTAAATGGACCGGTAGTTGGTATTGGGGAAGAGTGTCTTCTTAGTGAAGTTCACAGTTCCCTATGGGGAAATGGAAGAATTTCTTCGACCGATAATTCCCATTCCCGGAGCTAGACGGATGAATATTAGAGTTGGTGCGTCCTACGCTCTGAATATTAGTATAACCACTCTGTTGTTGACCCGGATTAAATGAATTGGTATCGATTCGGTCAGTCAGTACAGAGCCCGTGCCTGGTCGCGCCATGTTTGCATAATCGACAGGTAGGCTGGTCGCGTCATTACCAAATGACTGTTATTAGTTAACTGCTTGACCTCCGCCTTGTTGTGACATGGCTACATGTGTGACTGGTTGGCTAGTCGTGTCAATGTACAATGATTGACTGCCCGGTTGTGTCATATCTAAATAATTAACCGTTTGCCTGGTCGAGTCTTACCGACCGGATCCACTGAATGGACCGGTGGTTGGTAATGGGGAAGAGTGTCTTCTTTAATGAAGTACACAGTTTCCATTGGGGAACGGAAGGATTTCTCCGACCGATAATTCCCGTACTCGGAGCTATACGGCTGAATATTAGAGTTTGGTGCTTAACCTACTCTGAATATTCATAACACCACTCTGTTGTTGACCTGAGATAGAATGATAATAGTATCAATTCGGTCAGTCAGTATAGCCTAGTCATTACCAAATGACTGACTATTGCCTGGTCGTGTCATGTTCACATGCGTGACCGATTGGCTGGTCGCGCCATGTTTACATAAGCGACTGGCTGGGTAGTCGTGTCATTGCCAAATGACAGACTGCCTGGTTGTGCGATGTTTACATAACCAACAGGTAAGCTAGCCGCGTCATTACCAAATGACTGACTATTGCCTGGTCGTGTCATGTTCACATGTGTGACCGATTGGCTGGTCGCGTCATAGTTAAATGCTTGACCTCCGCCTTGTCGTTACATGGCTACATGTGTGACCGTTTGGCTAGTCGTGTCATTGTAAAATGATTGACTGCCCGGTCGTGTCATATCTAAATGATTAACCGTTTGCCTGGCCGCGTCGGTGCTATTCGACTGCTGACCTGTCATGTCACCGCTAAGTGATTGACTGCCTCGTCAAGCCATGGCAAAATGAGTGACTGGCCCAGTCGTGTCATGGCTAGATGACTGACCGGTGACTGGCCGCGTCATCGCTAGATGACTTCCCGGTTGCCCGTTGACCTGTCGCACCTCGGCATATGGGTTTTGCTGTCCAGCTCTAGCATTACCCGGTTGACTAGAGAAAGGCAGTTAGTGAAGCTGACCTATCAAAAGTCTCCAGAGAACTTTGTCCGCAGACATCGTAATCCGGCACTCTGCAACAGTCCGAAGACTGCTGTAGCTCAGAGTGTGGTGTTGGAATTGACCAACTCGCTAGGTTTCCCTGCAAGAGGTCTGACAAACCAGCCCGCTCGGTTTCCCGGCGGGTGATTCCGGCATCCCCTTCTTTCGAAGGTTGAGCACCAACACCAGGCATCATGATAATGTCGTTCAGATGAAGAAAACTCCAGCTCTTGAGCACATTCAACCCTGTTTCCATACGGTGTCTGGGCCGAAGGCTTTTGTTTCCCGAAAGAACGACGAGCATCCAAAGTTACCATCCGCCCCTCCGTGTCTCTCGCTAGACTAGGAGGTGCGGTTGTGCTAAGTGGAGAAGGAACAGCTCTGACCTTCGACCCACTCAACACAGTCGCGGAGTCCGATTGGGAGAACCCCACGAACTCCGCTTCACTCGAAGAGATCAGAGAGGCCTTTTTAGGGACCCTCTTACCCTTCCTGCTTTTGTTAGTCTTACTTTTCCCAGCCTGTTTCCAAATGGACACAGACCAAGAAGAGCAGTACTCGCAGGGTGAAAGCTGTGTGCACTTTGAGCAAGCAACACAGTTCGGATGTGTGTCTAATGTGTCCCCAGCATGACCACACAAGCCACGCTTCCGTTCACCATTATGTGACATAGTTATGAATACAATTTATACGAAATGAATACAAAAAAATTATTTTTTCTACTTTTTATTTTTTCTACACCGAGTGAACACCCGGGATCAGGGCTTCGGAAATTTTGAAATCTCTCAATCGGTCCAGTATATTTTTCACCCCCCGTTATTTTTTTTTACATTGAAACTCTTTTAAAAA
Source organism: Serripes groenlandicus (assembly GCA_031761405.1). Lineage (NCBI taxonomy): Eukaryota > Metazoa > Mollusca > Bivalvia > Cardiida > Cardiidae > Serripes > Serripes groenlandicus. Next base: position 49,806,743 of record JASEVX010000003.1, read on the forward strand.
CAAATATACACGAATTTCATGTTTATTGCAGGTTACCTTGCATAGATGGTTGCATAACAGTGTCATCTCTCGTTAATGTCAATGTAGAAGTACTTTACAAATCATAACTTTCCAAAATTTGCAGACGAACATAACCGCGCATGTTTGTTTACAATGTGTGTTTACATTGCTCATTCATACTTAAGATTGTTCGACCCGTACGTACTAGAAAATTATTGGTTTCGCAAAGAAGATACATTTCTCTTTTCTGTACGGTTAACTTTGTTTTGTCTACATAAAAATAAAAAAATTACTACAAAAAAGATCTTTGTTGTTTTGGAATTACCATGACTGAAATAATTAGAGAAAGCCATTTCTTAGGTAAGTACATTTACCCAGCTGAGTAATTATGAACCAGTTTGACCTGGTTCTCTTTGTCAACATAATTAGCGTTGCCAAGCCGGTCATTTGACTTTTTGAACATCGCAAGTAAATTTCGTTGAGCCCTTTCACTAATGTATCGAAGGACAAATTAAATGAAATGAAGTTAAAACTTCTGCCTTATAAAATATACAGTGACAAATTTATTTTTACGAAACGTTTCATAAATATCCCTTTTTCCATGCCAACTTGAAAGGGGGGTTACAAAGGTCACGTGACCTACAGCCAATCAGATGCATGAAATTATTACCGAATGCATTCAATGGGATTTTCTCGGGTAATTCCGTCATCCATTCATCACTGAGGTATCCCGATTGGCATTATCTATCAGTTTACATGACTGTCAAAGTTAATTGGACCGATAATATTGTTTACGTCACGGTAAGTGACTATCTCGAAGGTGTACAGACGACTTTGTTTACAAAATGACCTGTAGCGGAGGTGTTATATATAGTTAGCTTTATAGAAATTCCTGGACCGATTTTATATTAGTTTTAATTTATAAAAATTCCTGGGCCGATTTAGTTACTAGTTTTAAGATTGAAAATGGTCCGCCAAGTTCAAAATCGGTTTAAACCGGCATTTATCGGTTTTGCGTAGCCCTGCCCGGGACGTATATAATTGACAAACAAAAATAAATAATTTTTGTCTATGTTATTAATACATGTAATGTACAATAACTGATAATTACTATTATCATAAAAGGGGTTGGGGAACTCGTCGTTAAATTTTAAGTCTGACTCAGCATTTACGTACATCCGCACCCGATGATGATAACTGAAAATATGGGTGGGGTAAACCACCTCGTGTCTTTTCAGTTAGTTGTCTACCACAAAAACAAACAATTACAACCATAATTTAAACAATTTAAGTTGATATTTATGTCAACGCAGTTGAATATCTGAATGAAAACAACTTAATAAGGCAATAGGCCTTAAAAAGACAAGAAAAATAATTAGAAAATAAATGTAATTTCTTAGCCTGTCTAGCTGGTGGATCCAGAAATGAAAGTGACCAAATATCACGTGCTCTCCCGCTCTTACGGGCGACCGTGTATATCACATATACGTGAGGAATACGCAAGGCGAGTTCTTTTTCTGGATGAATTAAGGGTGTAGAGATTATATATCAGGTATTAAATGACTCAGGTAATGTATTTTTGACATAAAAACCCTTCCCCACAAACATCATTTCTGCAGCGAAACGACATTTTAATAAATCATCTCGGAAAAAATATAGAAAATTTCTGTAAATGAAAGTTTTATTATTGAAAAAGGTTGAAAACATATATAATGGCAAAAAGAGAAATTGCTCATTAATGATCCATTTCTCCTTTTGTCACAATGTTTTATAATGTTGATCATCATTCTGCTGCTGATGTGTCGAAATGCGTCTACAAGTGGGGAACTGTCTGTACATCATAATACCCATCATGTTTTGTTGAAGATTTTTTCGGGTGACACTTTACAGGAAACGTGGAAAATATGGAGAAATGGTGGAAAAATCATGGAATTTAAACTAAATAGTTTATAGCCTTTTTACACCTCTTAACACTTTCTCAAATACAGCTGATTTTTGACACCTCTGTAGCTGACGACTTTGAAAACATGGCATAATGGAGAATATTCTCATTAATGACCAATTTTTCATTTGTCCACAATGTTTTCAATAATTTAACAATTCCTTATAAAGATTCCATAAATGTTTTCAATATGGTCTCCTGCTGATTCATTTCTATGTTGGATAGGATTTAAGCAGAAACATGGTTGAAAAACAGGAGGTCCATGATGGCCCTAGATCGCTCACCAGAGTTATGCAATGAGATATCTTATGCAAAACACATAACTAAACTTCTGAAATAAAAAATGCAGTCTCCAGAGTGTTGAAAAGATTTTCCTACAATTTTGCTTAGAGTCAATATGGCACGTATTTAAACTTGACCTAGATATCATTAAGACAAACATTCTGACAAAAGTTCAAGCTGCTGAATCAAACTCGAACTATCACTGAATGTGATTAATACCCCCCCGACGCCGCCCTAATAGGAAAGGTAGTGAAATATTAAGAAACCCCACCTTAGATTTCATTTTGTAGTTTTAAATATAATCTCCGGATAAGAAAAAAGTAAGAAAGGGCAATGAAAGTTTATTCTATGGACAAGAAAAAGTAACAAAGGGAAATAACTCTATATGGTTATGGTTCTTGTACACTGCACTGTCAAAATCTGATATAGAGTTATGGGACTTGTCCTGCAAGGTCATTTGATGATGTCCAATAAGTGTGTGAAGTTTTGAAGCAATAGCATCTGTAGTTTGTAAGTAAAAGCCTTGCATGCAAAACTTGAACCAAAATATCTAAGTCAAAAAAGGGGCATAAATGTGCCAAAATCTGATATAGAATGATGGGACTTGTCCTACAATGTCAGTTGATTATGTCCAATAAGTGTTTGAAGTTTCAAAGCAATAGCATCTGTTGTTTGTTAGAAAATACCTTGCATGCAAAACTTTAACCAAAGTTGCAACGCCGACGTCGACGCCAACGCTGATGCACAAATGACTGTAAATTAGTACTCATATTCCTCAAATAGTCTAGCTAAAAATGAGACCTCTAGAGTGTTAACAATATTTTCCTTCCATTTAGTCTAGTGACATCCGTTTTTGACCTGACATGACCTATCTTCAAACTTGGCCTACATATCATCAATACAAACATTCGGATAAAGTTTCAACATGCTCAAATTAAAAATGCGGTCTCCAGGGTGTTAACAAGAATTTCCTTTAATTTGACTTAATGACCTAGTTTTTGACCTCATTTGGCCCAGTTTTGAACTTGTCCAAGATTTAAAGGAGTTGAATGTTCTGATTAACTTTCAAGAAGATCTGATGCAAAATGCAGCCTGTAGAGTGTTAACAAGGCAATAATATAAATTGTTGCACGAAAAACTGAAGACGGACAAAATGTGATCACAATTGCTTACTTCGTGCACAGGTGAGCTAAAAAGAGACAAAGGAAGGATTCCTGAAAATGAGAAATGATTCCTGTAACTACCATAAATCATGAACGCCATGACCACCAAAAGGTGCAAGCTGAGAATACAATTAATTAATTACATAGCAGGGAGATAAAAACCAGAAGATTTACGCCGCCTTGTATACATATATAAGGCCTTCATTTTTATGAGCAAAAGTACCCAAAAATGGACCTAGTTTTTCAACCCTTCATGTCAGTTTGTCTCATGATTTACGCCGCCTTAAACAGCATTTCGGTAATTTCACGGCAATTCCTGGATAGTTTAGCAGTTATAATAATACCGGTGATATCAATCTTGACACCATGCATTATCCACCAGGTGAACTGCTATACCCACAACCCAGAGTCCAAGGAGGGAAGTCATTATATACTACCATTATTAAAGTCTTAAAATCTGCAGCAGATCTGTGTTAAAATACCACATGGGGTCAATTGCCAATCCATCCCTATGTATGTAATGACATTTTGCTAGCTGTTCCATCTGTCACACCATATAGGGCCAGGTCTCACAAAAATGGACTTTAACCCTTTTCCTTATATAGACACTTTCTGACGCCTCTGCAGCAGACGGCTTTATGAAAACATAGTGACAAAAGAAGAAATTGCTCAAACATGCAATTTCTCCTTTTGCCACAATGTTTTCCACTATAGGTTATCCATACAATTATATAGATTTTTTATATTTTGACAAAATATGTTCAAAGTCGTCTGCCGCAGAATTGTCGTATGAGGGAAAGGGCTAAGGACTTTGTGACCAACCATGATCCAGAAGTGTCTGATCAGGATCTTCCAAGGCAGTTTGCTATCTTGTCTGATACTTGTAAACATTCTGGAAAGTCGCTCGAAAAAATGGATATCACTAAAGGCTGACTCATAATACACATATATAATTTGTTCGAGATTTGATTGTGATTCAAATTAAGCTTAAACGTTTTTCTTATTCAGACACTTTTTGACACCTCTGCAGCAGACAACTTTTTAAAACATTGTGCGACAATGTTATCAACTCTATTTAATTATTTATGGAGATTTTTCACGTTTTTGTCCATTATAAAGTTTGCTGCAGATTTGTTGTATGTGGGAAAGGGTTAATTTGAAATTTCCGAAGGTCGGTTTACATATGCCATGGCTCATATGTCACAGGGAGTGTAATGATAAATTACACCCACACTATTTAGGATGAATGGACTGGTCAAAAAAATTATTGGACCTGCCTGAATTGAGGAAATATTGCATAATTATAGGGTATACATAGAAAACTCATTGAAAGCAAAGCTTTTTTTTTAGCAAATTCTCTTTCCCATATACAACAAAACTGCAGTAAAAGACTTTGTAAACATCTAGACTTAACCCTTTCCCTCATATAGACGCTTTCTGACGCCTCTGCAGCAGACGGCTTTTTGAAAACATAGTGACAACAGAAGAAATTGCACAAAACGTGCAATTTCTCCTTTTACCACAATGTTTTCCACTTTTTGTCATAGGTTATCCATTCATTTATTGAGATTTTCTATTTTTTGACAAAATACGTTTAAAGTTGTCTGCTGCAGAATTGCCGTATGAGGGAAAGGGTTAAGTCACATAACTATGACAAATATCTGTTAATGTAAGTATACTGATTGAAAAGAATTTAAAACATTGTGGCAATTGGAGAAATTGCTCTATTAAGAGCAATTTATTTGTTTGCCACAATGATTTCAAAAGTTGTTTGCTGCAGATACCTCAAAATGCATCTATATGTGGGAAAGGGTTAAAATATTGCAGCAACACCAAACAAGAGTACCGCAAACGGTACATAATACGCCCGTCAGGAACTTCTTTGTAAGTTTCCTCTTTGTTTTGATATATTGTTTGTAAAAAGTTAATAAAGTCGTTCAGGAATAAGTTGTTAAAGAATAATGGGAAACTATGAAAAATGCATAACTCATGCAAAAATTGACAAATATTCAAAGTCCAAAAAGGGGCATAACTCATTCAAATATTGACGAAATCCATGGAAATGTGAACTTGATCTGTGACACATGATTACAAAGCCATATACAGGTCAATAGCTCAAAATATGTAGGAAAAAAGTGCAGAAAAACAATATTCTAAGTCCAAAAAGGGGCATAACTCATTCAAACATTGGCGAAATTCAAGGAAATGTGAACTTGATCTGTGACACTTGATTACAAAGCCGTATACATAATTTCAGCTCAATACATCAAAGTATGTAAGAAAAAAGTCCAAAAATGGGCATAACTCATTCAAAAATTGACGAAATCCCAGGAAATATGAACTTGATCTGTGACACATCACTACAAAGCCTTATACAATAGCTCAAAGTATGTAAGAAAAAAGTGCGGAAAACCCGAACGGACGGACGGATGGACGGACGGACAGACGGACGGAGGGAGGGATATGACCATACCTTAATACGTACCGTTTTTAAAAAATGGTCGTATAAAAATGAACTTGACCTGTACCTTGTCATGAAACAAAATAGTTATACATTCTGAAAAAATGGAAACAAAAACCGCCAGCCAAATCTGAAAGTTCTGATAAGTTGGCAATGACTCTGCAGGGTGGAAGACACTCACTGCCTGTGTAGTGGTGGAGTGGTAGAGTGTCAGCCTCTCCTATCAAAAGTTCAGAGTTTTAATCCTCTGATGAGCGTGTTCTGCCATCAGGCTTTCCCACATGAACAGCGCAAGTACTGGTTAAGTCTCAAGTATAAGCAGACATTGAGCATGATTAATATAAGCTGAAAGCTAAGTGTTTCGCAATCAAAGTAAAATAAATAAGTTTAAACTATAATTAAACTTATAACTCTGCTTAGAATGTCTATAAGCAGACCAGAACCAAAATCAACATGATCTGTTTAGTACTATTATGCACCTATCCATCAAATACCAATGAAAAACGTGCATTCAATTATAACAAAGAAAATGAGCTGAAACTAAAAAATATATGTTATTTCCAATGTCAATTAAAGTGCAATAAATCTGCTTAAAATGTACTCACAGGCACCAATATTTAAACTTGATGATATCCTTCCCCAACCCTTTCCCACAAATGAACCTATGTTGATTGCCACAGTAGTAGACGACTTTTGAAAACACTTTTACAAAAGGAGTTATTATATTAAGCAATTTCTCCTTTTGTCACAATGTGTTCAACTTAAATTGATTTAATAATCATTCTTTCAGTTACAGAGAATTTTCACTGTTCTGTCGTCATGAGTGAGGTCACCTTTTCTCACAATGTTTTCAACTTTATTCAATAACTACAGTTTGTTTATAGAAATGTTCATAGTTTTGCCTAGACATTTATATAAGCTGATTGCTGGCAGATCTGTTGTATGACGTGGGAAAGGGTTAACATGCAGAAACAAAAATAGTATGAGAGAAAGGGTTCTTTTTAGACATGATATTGATCATATCTGTACTTTGTGTCCAAACAATTGTGCTGAGGCGAGCAGACGTATCAGTTATTGTGGCAAACTAAATGCTAAAGGTCATCTTAGTTCAGATATATTAGAAAGGAAAATAGCTACTGGGCGCAGACATAGCAGCTGTTCCTGTTAGCACATTTCATAAATAATTAGATTACATATATTCCTTAACCCTTTCCCTCATATAGACGCTTTTTGGTGCCTCTGCAGCAGACAGCTTTTTGAAAACATAGTAACAAAAGAAGAAATTGCTCAAAACGAGCAATTTCTCCATTTGCCACAATGTTTTCCACTTTTAGTCATAGGTTATCCATTCATGCAATTATCGAGATTTTCTATTTTTTGACAAAATATGTTCAAAGTCGTCTGCTTCAGATTTTGTTGTATGAGGGAAGGGTTAAATTCAGAGCAATTTTTCATGTTCTCATACTGTTTTTTTAGTTTGTAGCAAATTCTAAAAGTAAGTAATTATACTTTTTAACTCAGTAACTACAAATAGAATATTGTTATTATGAGTTCTAATTTTCAACTTTAGAGGCTGAGCCCGGTAAGCTCAGTCGGTATACAGTGAATTAAGCGGGCTGTCAATCGTGGGGTTGTGAGTACGACCCCCAGCTTGGCCAATTATCATTGTTTCTGACGTTTGACATTTAAAATCACTGTGACCACTGACTCCAAGAGGCAATACACTAAGACCTAAGTCTATGAAATATTGAAATTATATGAAAATATTTATTTTGTATTTTGTTATACTATACATAAACAAAGGCTTGAAAGCTCAATATTATAAAATCATTATTTCACCCTACGTTGTGGACTTGTGGTTACCCAAAAGAATCATCTTAGTGAAAGATTCTTTTGAATACAACAAAATAGGGTTTATAAGTGTTATAAAGCTTTCCCATTTGCATCTGCTGCGCAGAAGATTTTTGAAAACATTGTGTCAAACGGGAAATTGCTCATGATAAGCAATTTCTCCTTTTGTCATAAAGTTTTCAACTCTAGTCAATAAATATACTTTCATTTATAGATGTTGTCCATATCATTGCCTCGATGATTCAAAGCTGTCTGCTGCAGAATTGTTGTATGTGGGAAAGGCTGAAGACTAGAAAATTTATCTTTATCTGTAGGTCTTTGCTTATTCCCAAATGTACATGAACAACATGTTTAACCCTTTCCAACATACAAAAGATTCTGCAGCAGACAACCTTGAGAATGAACAATCTCTGTAAATGAAAGAAAAGTCATTGAAAACATTGTGATGAAAGGACAAATTGCTCATTATTATAAGCAACCAAGTTCTACGTTTGGCGTAAAGTTGTTAAAATTGCTTGCGCAGCAAATGTGTCAAAATGCGTCTGCATGTAAGAAAGGATAACAAACCATCCTAAAGATTTTCAATATTTTAATCCAGACAGTTTAACCCTTTCCCACAATGTAGACACTTTCTGACGCTCATGCGGATGACTTTTAAAAATATTTAGCAATTATTCTCCCCTCACACAAAACGTTTTCATCTTTTTTCTGTAATTGTTCTCAAAGTTATAGAAAATTTCCCCATTTTTGCCTTAGGATGTTTGGAAAAGAGTTAAAAGTCCTCTGTTTTATATTGAAAGAGTTAGTTGCTTGGATATGTATGTTGGATACAATGTAATATTCTGCAGTAGATAAACAAACTAATACCAACAATTTTTGTTTGCACTCTGAATTAATGCATGAAGATTTACCCTTTCCCAAATACCACAAAACAGAAGACAAATTAACATATTAATGCATATGAAAGTATAATTATTGAATAGAGATGAAAACATTGAGGCAAAAGGAGAAATTGCTACCTTTTGACTTGTAAGTGTGACCTTGTCCTTTAACAGAGCTGCAGCAGTGTCATAATTAATGCTCTGCATGCAGGAAAGGGTTAATTGGATTTGTCTGGTGGACAGGAATAATTATTCTGTAGGATATAAACTATAACAGACTTTCATCAACAATTTCCTATTACTGTTTTGACTACCCCAAGTTGGGACAGTAGCCATTATTAAGTTTAATGTCCTTAACCCTTTCCCATGTACAGCGTATCTGAAGCAGACAACTTGAAAAACAATACCGGTAGGCCAAATAAATTTCTAATAAAGGAAAGTTTAATCATTCAAAGCAGTTGATAACATATATATAATATACCGGTATTAAAGTGGCAAAAGGAGAAATGCCTAATATTAGCAACTTCGCCATTTATGACAATAATGTAAAATGACAGAGTTGAAAATGTGCAGTACTCATAAAGAATTGAATACAGAGTTGGAAAAGGGGTGGGAGTTTTATTGGAGTTTCAAGCCTTTTTCAGCATTATTTCAGTTATATCCTGATGACAGAACACTAAATAAAGTCAGCACTTAAAGTCGCGATCTCATTCCCTAGGTTAATAAGCTATTATTATCGGTACGTAATGTGCCTTAAACTTCCCTTTCCCACATTATATAATAAATGTTTAGCAGACGACTAAGAAATGATCAAATCCAAAATTATAGAAAATCTCTATAAATGATAGTATGATAATTGAATAAAGTTGGAATCTTTGGGGCAAATGGAGTTATTGCTCATCATGAGCAATTTCTCATTTTGCCACAATGATTTCAAAAGTTGTCTACTGCAGAGGCGTCAGAAAGCGTCTATATGTTGGAAAGGTTAATTATATTTAAATAGCACAAGAGCACTCCCGGCACTCCACAATGACCACCGTTAACGGACAATGAACCAGGGACGCCCTTTAACCCTTTCCCTCATACGATAATTCTGCAGCAGACGACTGTGAACGTATTTTGTCAAAACATAGAAAATCTCCATAATTGAATGGATAACCTATGACGAAAAGTGGAAAACATTGTGGCAAAAGGAGAAATTGCACGTTTTGTGCAATGTCTTCTTTTGTAACTATGTTTTCAAAAAGCCGTCTGCTGCAGAGGCGTCAAAAAGCGTTTATATGAGGGAAAGGGTTAAGTTCAAAATCCAAGAATCCTTCAGCCACAGGGGATTTCAGTGGGAAAAGGAGAAATTCCTCTATTTGATAGACAGTCATACATAGGCTCTAACTAGAAATAACTATTTTATCTGGCCACTATAATTGGATCTGTCTGACTGACAGAATTATTTCTGTAGGAAAATATCCATAAAAGCTCTTTTCCCTTATCATACTGACGCCAAACAATATATTCAACTGAATACATTTAAAACATTTGTATTGATAAAAAAGAATATTATTCTGTACGCAAATTTTCTTATTTCATTTCATAATTGTTTAACCCTTTCCCACATGTAGATCCATTTGACACACTTTCGTCACATCTGAATTAGACAACTTTTGACAACAGTGGGACAATTCTTATTAGATAGTTATACGTTCATTTATGGATATTTTTCATGTTTGTCTAGATATTATCCAAAGATGTCTGCTCTAGATTTAATTGTTTTATGTTGGAAAGAGGGTTTATTATTTCAGTTCTCAACAATTTTTTTCCTTGTATTTCTATAAATGTTTTCAATTTGGAAGAGTCCAAGCACAAAATATCAGATCTACGGATAGTCTGTAATGTAAGTCTGTCTGCTGAAAAAAATGGCAATAAGTATTCGTCTGACATTCACAGACAATTCTTTTTCCTGGACAGTATCAATTAGAGGGGACTGGTCGGTGTAGCATGAGATAGCCACTTTTTGACCCTCCCCTTTCCAACGTAAAGACGCATTTTGTTGCATCTTCAGCAGATGACTTTTGAAAACACTGTGAAACAAGAGCTGTAAGAGGATGTTTGCTCCAATTTTTCGTGCTTGCCAATGAAACAAGTACTTTATCATACTTTTTATAAGTAAAGTAACACTTTATAAGTCATTTAAAAGGGTCATAATTCTAACAAAAACCTTCACTGAATTAGGCACCCTTGGTTGTTTTTGGAGGTAATGAATTGGTAAAAAGATATTGTAAGTGTTTAAGCTATATCTTTAATTGTTTTGAAAACAAATTTGATTTGGTATTAATAATTAACTTAACCAAAATTCTATATTGAAAAAGGGACATAATTCTTTAAAAAAAACCTTGACAGAGTTATGTACTCTTGACTTAACCAAAGTTCTAAGTCGAAAAAGGGCCATAACTTTTACAAAAACCTTAACAGAGTTATGAACTCTTGTCTGTTGATGTAGGTTATGATGGTGATTAAGTGTTGTAGGTTTCAAAGCAATATCTGTCACAATGGTTTTGACAAATTTTAACTTGACTTGGTACAAAAAACCTTACCAAGGTGTGACACCAACGCCGCCGCCGACACTGAGTAGTATAGCCCAACTCTTTTTACTACATAAACACTCTTTTATGGAGATTTTTCACATTTTTGCAAAGACTTTTACATTTCCAAGTTGTCAGCTACAGATTTGTTGTAAGTGGGAAACAGTTAATATCACATTAATATTGCATTTTCAGACAATTTTAGGTAGCTCACAGCTGAGTAGCAGACAATTCAAGATTATGGTTGTTATGGTCTGAAGCAGTTCTACACTTTTAACCCTTTCCAACATATAGAAGTTGTTGACACATATACAGCAGACGACCTTTGAAAACTTATAATGTGTCAAAAGGAGAAATTGCACAAAGCAAGTAATTTCTCCTTTTGCCAAAATGTTTTCAACTTTTTTCAGTAATTGTATCTTCATTTATAGAGATTTCCCATAATTTTGCCAATATGTTTTCAAAGTGGTCTGCTGCAGATTTATTTCATGTGGGAAAGTATTAACTCTTTACCTTATACTTCAGACTCGATCATGTAAAGTTAATCCTTTCCCACATACAATAAATCTGCAGCAGACGTACCACTTTGAAAACATCAAGGCTAAACTAGAAAATCTCTGCAAATGAAAGTATAATTATGAATGAATAGAGTTGATTGAAATCATTGTTGCAAAGGAGAAATTGCTCATAATGAGCAATAATTCTCCCTTTGCAACAATGATTTAAAAAGTCATCTGCAGAGGTGTCAGAAAGCGTCAAAATGTGGGAAAGGGTTAACTCATAATGAGCAATTTCTCCTTTTGCAACTATGATTTAAAAAGTCATCTGCAGAGGTGTCAGAAAGCGTCTAAATATTGGAAAGGGTTAACTCTATTCAATATTTATACCTTCATTCATAGAAATTTCCATATTTAATTACAATGTTTTCAGAAGTTGTTGTGTGTAGATGCAGATGCATAAGAAATGTGTCAGCAAATTTTATTACATCATCCTATTGAACTGTTTACACAGAAAGTTAATGTTCATGAACATATCATGAAATGCTCATGAAATGTTCAACCACATTTCATGAAGATAAATAGAGCAGTGGATTTGCACAGGGGAAAAAGTTGCAGATGCGCAACATTGTGTTTGCATTTTGGAAAGGGTTAAATAAGTGTAATTTATCTTGGCTATTTTAAATATGATCCTACAGCTATATATTGTTTACTGCATATTATACATTCTCTACCCATATTTTGGTATAGTTTCATGAATTCCTGGTCTTTAAATCCAATTTACCAGTTTGATTCTCATTTTTTTTTTGCCTTGGTTCATGAACTATTCATAAACAACAGTTACATGAAATGTGTTTTAAAAGAATGATCAAAATTGGCATTGAATAGTTCATTAATTTAAGTACCGTAATTCATGATTAATTTTTTTCTCAATTTTTATTTTAAAAAATGATATGTAAAAGGAGAAACTGCTTATAATGGACATTTCTCCTTTTGCCTAGATATTTTCAAAGTCGTCTGCTGCAGATTTGTTATTGTGGGAAACAGTTAACCCTTTCCCTCTTATAGACGCTTTCTGACGCCTCTGCAGCAGACGGCTTTTGGAAAACATTGTGACAAAAGAAGAAATTGCTCAAAACGAGCAATTTCTCCTTTTGCCACAATGTTTTCCACTTTTAGTCATAGGTTAATTATCCATTCAATTATAGAGATTTTCTATTTTTTGACAAAATATGTTCAAAGTCGTCTGCTGCAGATTTGTAATTGTGGGAAAACAGTTAAAATGTTATAGAGATTTTCTATATTTGTTTACGGAGTTGAAAATAAGTTTGGAAAAGGCCATTTTCCTCGAAATAGATCGTTTTCCCACAATGTTTTCAAAGATGATCTGCTGTAAAGACATTAAAAAAGTTGTTTGTATAAGGAAGTGAGATCACCCTTTGATATTTTCGAAAACTTCCAAGTCCGTCCAGCGAGTGAAACTGCGTCATATGACCAGGCTCTAAACTGATGACTAGACAAAACCACATTTTTCGATTAAAATTCCTAGAAAAAGGACTATGGACTTCTCCAAATGCAAAGCTGGACAAGTCCATTTTAAAAGTACAGCATGAATGAGCCTACAAAACAACCAATATACTGGGATAGATCATATATAAAAGGAGTGTGTAGCAAGGGATTATAACTCAAATAATTATATCAGTGCTCTAGATAATTGGGCGTTTCGCATATTCTAAAATCCTTAGTTGACCCTCTTGCCCTATGTTGTTGGTACTCAAAAGAATCGTCTTAATGAGACGAATCTTTTGAATTCCCACATCATAGGGTTTGGTTGGATAATGAGAGAGATATTGTAGGGAAAAGAGCTGAAAAGTCCTTATCTGGACCTCTGTTATATAATATTCTGTGATTGTTAATTATTGAAATGTCAGTTGACTGGTATTTTATCCTTCATTCAAGATCATTACACAGAGCTCTAGATAAGGAGTGTTTTGCTTGTTCTAAACTCCTTATTTTATCCCCTTATCCTATATTGTAGGTACTCAAAAGAATCGTCTCACTGAGGGTTTGAATGTCAGATAAGGATTTTAAAACATGAAAAATGACTCTTGGCCTTATCTAGAGCTCTGATCAAAGACTCTTTACATGTAGCCCATTGGAGGAATGACTAACGCCAGTCATAATAACTTTTGGCAATCATCAGAAAGAATGAATGGCTGAGCCCGGAGATCTAATGACTAAATGAGTAAGACAGAAAAGACGCTCTAAACGTTGTAGCAAAGGGAGGTATTGCTCAAAATGAGATCAGAGTGTGCAGATGCGCTGGTTGATCTGGATCTAAGGATCGAAAAAGCTTTAAGGTTGGTTTTTAATAGAAAGCCCCTCAAACAATCCTTGACGCTTGTTCCATACATTGATTTCTAACATTGAAGTAACATATATATGCATGCATTCTTACAATTTCCTCTTAGCAAATCTGGACGCTATCTGCATGACCACTTTTGTTTGTTTGAATGACTTTTAACCCTTTCCCTCATACGACAATTCTGCAGCAGATGACTTTGAACATATTTTGTCAAAAAATAGAAAATATCTATAATTGAATGGATAACCTAGTATAACTAAAAGTTGAAAATATTGTGGCAAAAGGAGAAATTGCACGTTTTGAGCAATTTCTTCTTTTGTCACTATGTTTTGAAAAAGCTGTCTGCTGCAGAGGCGTCAGAAAGCGTATATATGAGAGAAAGTTTGTTTTCATTAATGTTATATTTCACCATTTCCCTGGTCAAATATAAGTACATGTACTTCTGCCGTATATTTGAAATGCTTGACATATTATAGGGGTTTCTGATCTCCGGTTAGTATTTTATATTTTGACAGCATAGAACCGACAAAGCAATATGTATAGTCAAAAGATTGACACTACATGTAGTAACTTTAGAAAATATATTTGATATTTATACTTTATCTTAATTCTTATGAAGAAAAAATTTCATACAGCATATATAACTTTTAACCCTTTCTCACATACAGAATCTTTCTGACATTTCAACAGCAGATGACTTTTGAAAACATTGTGACAAACGTAGAAATTGCTCAGTATGATCAATTTCTCCTATTGCCATGGCATAATGCTTTCAACTTCATTTATTGATTGATTTTTTTCTTTTATAGACAGTTTCAATTGTTTTTACTAAATATTTTCATAATCGTCTGCTCCATATTTGTTGCACATGGGAAAGGGTTACAACATCAACCCTTTCCCTCATATAGACGCTTCTGCAGCAAACAGCTTTTTGAAAACGAGCAATTTCTCCTTTTGCCACAATGTATTCCACTTTTAGTTATAGGTCATCCATTCAATTATAGAGATTTTCTATTTTTTGACAAAATATGTTCAAAGGCGTCTGCTGCAGATTTGTCGTATAATGGGAAAGGGTTAAGATCGGTGGTGAGAATTGGAAATGAGAACTTAATTGGTTTAAATTTCAGCAATTTCTCCCTTTTCCACAATGTTTTCAAGTATAGCCGAACGATACATTCCAGTTATTTAGTTGCAACTTGAAAAAGCAAACGACTCTCAAAATAGCTTATGATTAAGGTAAACGGTTTACAATGACTGTCAACCTGTTACCGGAGCCGTTATATACCTACCGGATCAGCTGAGCTTGAAGCCATCGGAGTTAGCCAGCCTCCAACTCCAGTTTTCTCAATGGCAGTTTCATTGACAGGACTTCAAACGTGTAACGAAAGTCACATCGATGCGGTAGAAAGGGATAAGTAACATAATTACTTACCTTAATTTTGTCACCGACGATGAATCTGTCTGACAGCCAAGTAAACACGGTGTAATCAATAGATGACAGCCGCGCGCGCAGCTGTTTACTTCCTGTTTACGTTTATAGTATCGATAAGATAGAAAATTAGCGGAAAGGATTTATTTTTCCGATCACAAAAACAATCTTCCTTTAGATTTTTTTCCTCCCCCAAAGACCTAATAATATTTGTGATATCTTTGCCTCCCCTTATATAACTATTATGAAGGACATTATGTGCAAAGAGGGACCAGTTTAGCTTTGTTCCATAAGTTAAACAGTCATAACACTACTTTTAAAGCTTTTGTTCACTTTTGCAAAACGTCCACACCCACAACCTACATCTATCGACAAGCCGGTAACTTTTTCAGTGGGAGGAGCAGGTTATTCTAGAAAAGTCAAAATTAACAATGCTTATGTCTAAAAAAAAAGAGTCAAAAAGAATTCTTAGGTCTAGATACATGTAAGTATATGTTGTTTTCAATATCTCCGGGCTGGTTAAATATTCTTTTACGATTTTTTAGGTATAACATTTGATTAAATACTAATTTCATGATGCAACATTAAAACAAATCATAATTGCGCTTTCTCTTTCAGCAGGTTCAATACAAGTCGAGATGTCCGACACAAAATATTACCTGAAGTCAGGCGTCTTTCACCGTTTTGGAGTAAATATTCCATTTAGATTGATGAAAAGAATTGTTGGGAGGCTTTTTATTACAAGAAAAACTACTCGTACTCAATGTTTTAACAAGACTGTGTGAATTCTCTCCCTTACGATACACTATTTTTTATATAAATAAAATTAAAGTCGAATAACGTGTAGAAGTTGATCACGTATGCATGCTTGCTGTTCTGTTCTGCATTGACACACGCGTAGTCATTTAGTTATTTTGTCAGCAGATGTATCCATGTCTTTTCATACATACTCTTGTGAGACTATGCAGCAAGTGTAGGCTCTTGTGAAACTATGCGGCCAGACTTTGGTGATACTATGCGGTCGGTGAAGGCTCTGGTGAGACAGTGCAGGCAATGCAGGCTCTGGTGAGACAGTACAGGCAATGCAGGCCCTGGTGAGACAGTGCGTATGTATAGGTTCATCCGAGTATTCGCTGCTCGCATATGCAACAAGACTCCAGTTCTCCCGCAAAGACGGATTCTATTTAAAGTATCTATTTGAATTAACTTGCCATGGTAACATTTTATTGAGATCAATTCAACGTATGCATCATTGACAATGCTAGGTAAAATGGGCCCGGTTGCACCTGCTTACTGCATAAAATTAGATAAGGGGGAGTAAACTGGTCTTTTCACCCACAATATCTCTATAATGAACAAAACAAACCCTTTGTTGTGGGTACTCTTAAAATTGTATCCTATATACGATTCTTTTGAGTACCCACAACAGAGCTCTAGATAAGGGGTATTTTTCATTTGACATTCAAACCCTATGTTGTGGGTACTCAAAAGAATCGTCTCAGTATAATAATATGATCCGTTCAACGAGAAAACCAAAAATACGAAGTCCGCGCAGGCTAATCCGGACCGCCACATTCCGTCTCAGGGCGATAAAGGTATAGAGTAATGATTCCTGACAGAAAATCCACAGGAGGCGAAAAAAGGCTGTCCGGGTTAGCCTACGTGGCATGCTTAGGTTGAGGCGGGTCGATACTTTATGCAGAGTCCGCGGTGTTGGTTTTCTCGAGGAACGGCTTATATGTCTAACGGGAATGAATCCATTTATTTTCACCGTATCAATTACAGTCAGTCGAAGTTCATGGTATCATTGGGAGGTAAAGACCTGATCGAAGGCACCTGAAAAATGCTACTTTGCTAACCCCATTCGCAGAAGATGTTTTATTGGGATTTTGCCGCGTTGACAACATTATTTCAGTTGTATCACGAAGACATTTTATTTATTCACGATCCCTGGGTAAACAAACCAGTACAGGGCTAGGACTTTCTCAAGGGCACTCCACATGACCGCCTTGCCGCGAGTGATGATCGAACCCGGGACGAGCGGGACGCTGGGCGCTAGCAACTTGGCCGCGGTACACGTATTTCTGCTCTATCGATCAAGTGTCGCTCCGTTCCAAAGGTTTATCAAATTATCCCCTTCCCATATACAACAAATATACAGTATACGACGTTGAAAATAATAATAGGCATATATATCAAATATCTCTATAAATGAAAATATCGTTATTGAAAAGAGTTGAGTTGAAAATAACGCAACAAAAAGAGAAATTACTCTTTATGAGCAATTCCTCCTTTTGCAACAATATTTTTAGAAAGTCGTTTCCTGCAAAGGCGTCAAAATGCATCCATATATGTTGGAAAAGACTTAATCGATTACGCCCGGGAACTTAAAAAGATATTCACGGATCTATCGTGCATAGCTATGTTCGAATGTAATGATCCGAGTACCATAGTAAGATATTCACGGTCAATTATGTTATATACGCTCAAACCTGTACTAAAGAGCACCTCTGTAAAGCAATTCCATGTCTAGAGCCACAACTCTGTAAGTTTTCAATTACTCATTTTCAGCACAATTGACCCTGTCATTTAAGACCACCTGTCTGTAAACAAATACCATATTGTTCTCTTCCTATGGTTGGTCTTTAAACAAAGCTTGGACTGTATAGACAAAATTTATCAAGGAAAAAGGGCAACTATGGCCAACATACCGCATACACATATTGATTGATCGCCTTATTGCAAATGTTTCTTTGATCTTTTGTCACGTGCCAACAAGGGACATTCATTGCCTTATTGCAAATGTTCCTTTGATATTTTGTCTCGTGCCAACAAGGGACATTCATTACCTTATTGCAAATGTTCCTTTTACATTTTGTCACGAGCCAACTAGGGACATTTATCATCTTATTGCCAATGGTCCTTTGAACATTTGGTCACGCGCCAACTAGTGCCATTCATTGGCTTTTTTACAAATGTTTCTTTGACCGTTTTCACGTGCCAGCAAGGGATATTCATCGACT
The DNA here is from genome assembly GCA_031761405.1 of Serripes groenlandicus. Lineage (NCBI taxonomy): Eukaryota > Metazoa > Mollusca > Bivalvia > Cardiida > Cardiidae > Serripes > Serripes groenlandicus. Next base: position 49,825,213 of record JASEVX010000003.1, read on the forward strand.
CATTGCCTATGTTCCTTTGACATTTCGCACGAGCCAACTAGGGACATTCATCGCCTTATTACAATATTACGAATGATCCTTTGACCTGTTAACACGTGCCAACAAGGGACATTCGTCGCCTTATTGCAAATGGTCTATTTACCCTTTGTCATGTGCGAACCAACAAGGGTCATTCATCGCCTTATTGCTAATGTTTCTTTAACCTTCTATCAAGTGCCAAATGGGGACATTCCTCGCCTTATTGCAAACGTTCCTTTGACATTTTGTCACGAGCCAACTAGGGGCATTTATCGCATTATTGCAACGAAGGACATTCATCGCCTTATTGCAAATAGTCCTTTGAAAACGTGCCAAACAGGGACATTCCTTGCGTTATTGCAAATGTTCCATTGACATTTTGTCACGATTAAACAAGGAACATTCATCGCCTTATTGCAAATGATCCTTTGACCTTTCGTCACGTTCCAAATAGGGACATTCCTCGCCTTTTTGTAATTGTTTCTTTGACATTTTGTCACGAGCAAACAAGGGACATTCATCTCCTTATTGCAAATGTTTCGTTGTTCTTTTGTCACGTGCCAACAAGGGTCATTTTTTCGCCATATTGTAAATGGTACTTTGACCTTTTGTCATGTGCCAACAAGGGCATTCATCGCATTATTGCATTATTGCAACGAGGGACATTCATCGCCTTATTGCAAATGGTCCTTGGTCACGTGCCAAACAGGGACATTCCTCGCGTTATTGCAAATGTTCCATTGACATTTTGTCACGATCAAACAAGGGACATTCGTCGCCTTATTGCAAAAGGTCATTTGACCCTTTGTCATGTGCGAACCAACAAGGGACATTCATCGCCTTATTGATAATTTTTCTTTAACCTTCTGTCAAGTGCCAAATAGGATAATTCCTCGTCTTATTGCAAATGTTCATTTGACATTTTGTCACAAGCCAATTAGGGGCATTCATCTCATTTTTGCATCGAGGGACATTCATAGCCTTATTGCAAATGGTCCGTTGGTCACGTGACAAACAGGGACATTCCTTTCCTTATTGCAAATGTTCCATTGACATTTTGTCACGATCAAACAAGGGACATTCATCGCCTTATTGCAAATGTTTCTTTGTCCTTTTGTCACGTGCCAACAAGGGACATTTTTTCGCCTTATTGCAAATGGAACTTTGGCATTTTGTCACGTGCCAACAAGTGTTATTCATCGCCTTATTGCAAATGTTCCTTTCGCATTTTCTCACGTGCTTCCAAGGGTTATTCATCGCGTTACTGCAAATATTCCTTTGACGCTTTGTCACGAACCATCTAGGCGAATTCATCGCCTTATTGCAAATGGTACATTGAACTGGTCACGTGCCAACCGGAGGCATATCTCACCATCTTGATAATGGTCCTGTGATTTTTTGTCACGTGCCAACTAGGAACTTATTGCAAGTGGTCCTTTGGCATTGTGTCACATGCCAATTAGTGACATTCCTAATCAAAGACGAACTAGGACAAACATTCCTCGCCTGATTGCAAGTGGTCATTTTAGCTTTAGTCTTGGACGAACTAGGGGTATTCGTCGCTTATTGCAAGTGGTCCATTTGCCTTTTGGTCACGTGACAACTCTGGACATTTATCGCCACATTGCAAGTGGTCCATTGCCTTATTTTAGCACGTGCCGACTAGGGACGGGACATCGTCCGACTTATTGCAAGTGATCCTTTGGCTCATTGTCACTGGCCAGCTAGGGGAATTCAAAGCCTCTGGCTTGTTTTCAAGATCCAACTAGCAAGTGGTCATTGATCTTTTAATCATGGGCTAAATAGGGACATTCGTAATGCAAGTGGTCTTTGGGCTTTTTAGCATGCGCTAACTAGCGTCATTCCCCACCTTATTAAAAGTTGTCCTTTGGTGTTATTGTCCTTGCCTATTTGCAAGGGATGTTTTGGCTTTTTGATCAATTGGTTCGAATCCCGGCTCTGCCCAATAATTCTTTCAAACGAATGACATTTTGCGTCATTTTTTTTGACTAGGGAGTTTAACATATACGTTGAACGGTAGTCTGAAGCTAGTTGCCTGGTAGGACTATTTTGAAATAATTGTGCACGAAGGCCAGAAGATCATTGTAGGTACGTGATTTTACCACCGTGATATAACTGAGATACTGTTGAAAGCGTTGTAATTGAAAGTGACACGACGGTCACTGAAAACTGTAATAACAAGTATTACACGCTATTAGAGTGGATTATTGACACATAGAGGTCGATAATATCCTGTAGACTCACCGTTTATACAGATGGGTGTTATATAAGAGATACCGCCTAGGTGGTGTAGTGTTGGAGCGTCCGTCTATGGTTGCGGAGGATACGGGTTCGATCCCCGTCGGCTCATATAAATGACTTTAAAATAATGGTAGTAATGGTTTCCCTCCTTGGCGCTCAGGACTTTGTGGTTAGCAATACAACTGACTCGCTGGTAGTAGTATTTAAATAGTGTTGAAAGCGGAGTAAAAACAACATAAAACATTTTTATCAAGTGATAATTTTCACTGTCCACCATCAGTAAGTCTTGTATGTGTGCATGATTAATCTTCACGGGAAATCAAAGCATGGAATAACGAAAAATCTATGTTTATTTAGATGTAAAATAGAGATATAAATAAATATGCATGTATATATACTCAATACAAACAAGAAACGCAAAATATAACAATCAGTAGATAGTTGAATACCTTTCAACAGACTACGACACTCAAACGTGACTACAAGGCGAGTCTTGATGGCCGTCGAAATCGGAGACAGATACTTAATAAACAAAGTTGGTATGTATACTGTTCATAAAAAGAAGTAAGGAGGCACCTTCGTTAAAAAGTGCATATTTTGAATTCGTCTGAAACAAACCTGTCAATCAGAATTCGTATCCATGATGAACATGTTAAGGAGATGTTGGTGATCTTGCAATAGTTACGCACGAATGGATTAAATATGGCTAGAAGCGGACGGCGCAAATGTATTGACATTTGCTATCTAGACGAGTAATTGGCAATTAATATGAAGAACAACTTTCATCTACGGCCATCACATCTTCGCAAACAGGTCATCAACCTGATGCCATACATGTTCCAATAGAGATACCAATAGAGATAGCATTGCAACGTTTTTGGCTTCGCTTCAAGTTACAACTGCAAATCGTTTATTTTACTCTGTTAACGTTATTGGACTGTTCCGAAACAACTATCGAAAACCTAAGAAAATGTCATGGTTATGTTAACAACCAAATTGACACTGCATGTGATACATTTGAGATGAACCAAATGCTCAGCCTATATAAGAAAGGTCGAGGTTTAAAACAATGCAATTACTTTTTATACTGGGTATATTTCCATCCGCCTTGGTGATGTAGAGGTATAGCGTCCGCCTCGGGTGCGGCAGGTCGTTGGTTCGATCCATGGGCCGTCATACCAAATACTTTAAAATGGTAGTATTAGCTTCCTCCTCTTTGGCGCTCATGATTGTGGGGTTAGTATGACGACTGGTTCACTGACTTCAGAGTAAATGGTCCAGTAATACTAGTGACTAACCCAGGAAACGTCGTAATATAACTGAAAAAATGGCGAAAACGCCATACAAAACAGATCAGATGGAGCTGACAAGCAAAACCGGCAATCATTGCCCCCAAAGAAGAACAGTGACGGTAACGGGTTTAGTGCTCCCTCAGTGAAGATATATTGTGAACTCGTAATACATGGGAAAATTCGAATATGAGCCGTCCCGCGAGAAAACCAACATTGTGGTCTCTGCGTAAAGTATCGACCCGGATCAGCCTAAGCATGCCGCGCAGGCTAACCCGGACATACACTTGTCGCCTCCTGTGGGTTTTCTGTTGGTCTGGGTCGATACATTACACAGAGGCCAAACTGTTGGTATTCTCAAGGGACGGCTCATATATCGTTTGACTCGAACCATTCTCTCATACAAGCAATCAGGGTCCGAAACCATACAACTCTGAAATCGTTCTCAGTGCTCGAAAATAAGGCTTCTGATTGGTCGATTTGGAGAAGTAATATGCTTCTGACCATTCAGACACTTGAGCACAAATTCTGAGCACAGATTAAACTTTATAACCTATGACTAAAAGTGGAAAAGATTGTCACAAAAGCAGAAATTGCTCGTTTTGAGCAATTTCTTCTTTTGTCACTATGTTTTCAAAAGGCTGTCTGCTGCAGAGGCGTAAGAAAGCGTCTATATGAGGGAAAGGGTTTACTCTTTTGCTGCCAAATGCAATTAGAGGCTTTTGCAAACAATGCCGATATAACGTTACGAGATGTCTCTCCTGAAATCTGCATTGATTTCCACTTAGACATTCATTTCTTTTCAAATTAACAGGCTGTCGGGACGAAACATAGAACGGTCCAATTTTCAACATGGCAGTGAAAGAAACACTACTATATTTATTCGTCCACTGTGTCTCGATCTTACTCGGAAATAACCAATTATCCTCTACCTAATCAACCTATCGCCATAGACTTTGATGAAACTCGTCAATACTGTCATGGAACTAATCAGCCATCTTTCCTCCTTATAAACTGACTGATACAATGAATAACGCTTTGCAGACGATTCATTATCAAATTAGATCTCCCTCATCCTAAGCTCGATATCATGTTCAAATTGTGAGCGTTTATTCTGATCGCCTTGACAACGGACATTAATACTCGCGCAGACGACAATGTGAATTCCTCCGAGTTGTGGATATAAATCAATATGGACTTTTCTGTTTCATTGAGCCAGCTTAAATATATCTTGTGTGGTGATTTTTTTTTTTTAATTAAAAGAAAATATCTAGAAAACCTTATTCAAACTAATAAACTCAATTCGTAGCCGTTGACGTTTAGCCCAAAAGGACCATCTTCTGTATGCCGTTTTGATTTACAGAAAAATAATCCGATACTGAAGGAAGCTTGGTCATGCGACAATACGTCTGATTACACCAGAGCTGTGCCAAATATTGATCCAAAGGTCATTTGTATCAGTAAAGAATGATCGCTGGTGACAATGGAGACCGATCCCCCCGAAGTTATTCCTGGTTATCGGGAGCTTGCTGCTACATCACGAGCTCTGGAATACTATTATCATTATGATGTGTTGTTGTCAATCGTCTGCCGATGTGATGTTGTGAACTAAGTTATTTTTATCTGGCAATGGATGTGGCATGTCGAGCTCTGATGGAGGGAAAATAAAGATAAATGGTAGGTACCTGTTTTTATTTGTTTCTCTTTCTTTCTCTCCAGACTGAAAACAGTCCCGTAGCATAGATCTAGATAAGGGGCATTTTTCATGCTCTAAACTCCTTATTTGACCTTCAAACCCTATGTTGTGGGTATTCAAAAGAATCGTCTCAGTATACTCAAAAGAATCGTCTCACTGATACGATTCTTTGAGTTCCCACAACATAGGATTTGGTTTAGTAATAAGAGAAATATTGTAGGGAAAAGACCTGTTCAGTCCTCTGAGTCCGTAAATTTTTAATTAAATAGTACTGTTTTTTGTTTGTTTCATTATCTCGGTGTTTCCTAGGTAAGTGACGAGTACTATACTTCTCCGTTTATCCTGACACCAAAGAGGGTAACTTTTACTAGCATTCTGTATGACCCTGTCGGAGTGTCGAATCCGGAAAGTCCCGCATCGGGGAACGCTCATCCACTTCACCACAGATGATGTGTAATTTGAATAGGTAAAACTTGTTTCTACTTTCATAAAAGGTATCAGTAATTGAACTTTTGTTGTTTAGAAATACAGTGGACTCGCGATAACTCGAATTTCAAAGGGACTCATACATTTCTACAGGTCATCGAAGTGTTCGATTGATTGATTGGGGTTTAACGCCATAGCCCATTTGTGGAAGAGGAATGACGCCTTTCACAGTGATTTTTGTCAAACGTCGTAAGAATGTTGGCCGGGCTAGGGTTCGAACTAAAAGCCCCTGGAGTGACAGCCCGCGTCGTTACCGACTGAGTTACTGTGGCTCGGCACTTGAATTTAAAGGTACCCCAAAATAACTTCGTGTAATCAGTTATGCTTAATTCATTAAATATTGTCAGCTTCGGATTTCATTTGAGCCGTTCCACGAGAAAACCAACACAGTGACTCCTTAATGTTGGTTTTCTCTGGGACGGCTCATTTATACTTCAGTGCTTATTATTAAACTCATATCATCTGCGTAATGTATCGACCAGATCAGCCTGCGCAGTCCGCGCAGACTGATCCGGCCGACACATTCCGTCTTAGGGGAAAGATGTATAGAGTAGTGATTCCTGAAACAGAAAATCCACAGGAGGCGAAAAGTGTCTGCCCGGGTTAACCAGCGCGGCATGCTTATGCTGATACGGGTCTATACATTACGCAGGGTCCACACTGTTGGTTTTCTCGTGGGACGGCTCATATACGACATTTTCTAATGATCGAGTTATTACGTGTCTACTGTAGGCACAGTTTGGGGGGGGGGGGGGGGGGGGGGGGATTTATAAACATTTGCCAACGAGAGTGTTCGCATAATTATTCATAGG